>VZZY01007278.1:147086-330037 GCA_013400335.1 Eurystomus gularis | reverse complement strand
CCGGCGCAGCTCCGCCGCCCGGGACACCCCCCCGACGGCGCGGCCGAGTCAAGGCAGGGCGCGGGGGCGCCGGTGGGGACTCGGGCTAACCGGGAACGGGGCTAGACAGGGCAGGGCTGAACGCAGCGCCTGCCCGGGGAGTGTGAGCGCCGCCGGGGAGAGCACTGAAGCTGCACGGGAAAGCAGAGAGCAACACAGTAACCGTCTTCCTGCCTGCGTCCGTCCGTGTGTGTCTAACACACTCAAACGAATTCCAGGGAAGTAATCTTCGAGGGCGGTGGTATCCTATACTTCCCGCATTTTACTGGCCCAGTGCTGCAGCTGGAAGCGCTGCGGAGCAGGGGGCCTCACTCGGTGCAGAGGCTTCCGTATTAGGAAAATGCTCCTAGCATAAAGCTGAGTGTGAATATCGTTACTCCTGTAGTAGGAATGACACGTGGGCTTCTCCAAGGAGGACCTCTGCAAAAGGCTGTATGGAACAACAGGTTCTCTCAGCCGAGTGGTTCCCAAGTAGATGTGGCGTTTGGGAACCTTCATTTGGTTGCGTAGCTGGGCTTCAACGGCTGAAAGGGAGATGATTTTTCTGTCGGTTGCTGTATCTTGCTATGTTGTAAGAAAACTGCCTAGATGGCCAGAAAGACTTTAAGATGTATCCCTGCATGGAATGTCATACAGATCCGATTGTGCTTACACAGAAGTGGAGTCTTAAAGCACACTTAAAATAACAATACCCCTAGATATCCGTACTGTTATCATTATTTGTTATTCGTTTACTACCCTCGCTGTAAAACCGCAGGAAATACACCACTGACAATAGGGACAAAGCTCTTGACCTGAGACTCTTAAGTAAAATAGTATCCGTAGTGCTTCAAAAGATCATTTCAGAGTGTAGAAGGAAAGTGTCTGAGAGAACAGAAGAGCCTTACTGGAATGGTACTGAGCTAAAGGCCATGGCTGCTGCACTTGGCTGCATAGTTCAGTACTAGTACTTGTCATCTGCAAGACTGATTAAGTTGGGAAAAAATACCCCAAACACTGCAAAGCTCATCCTTCTCTGGTTCCTCAAACAAATCCTGGGGTAGCAGCTTGAGAACATGTTTCTGTGGGGGACCATGGGCACAGGAGAAGCAGCTCCGAGGATGATAAGGAAACTGCTGAAGGATGGGCCTCCTGTTTGGGATGGATATCACGTTTGCAGTAAGCGGTAATGGGTTGGGGGCAGATATGACTTTGGATCGTTGCTGTGCTGCAGTCAGGAGTATTGGAATCTTGGCTCTTGCTTGATGAGGCACTTTATTTGATTAAAGTTTCCCTTTTAATCAGAGATATGGTCATTTCCCGTCTCTAAAATGGAATCTGGCTCTGGGGGTCATGTCTGGATAATAAAGGGACTGGTTTTCTTGTCTCAGGGGAGCTAATATCGAATTTATTACCATCAAGGGAAGGCAGAATTATACTTGTAAAATGTTGCATAATAAATATAGCCTTCTTAGTAAATCAAATCAGCGGATACCCTTATCTGCAAGAGATGCGTCATCGCTACGTGAGCTTCTTTGACTAGACAGAACTAATGGGGAGAAAATGTACCTTCAAATGTGGTCAAAGTTGATGGACCCACAGTAAATTAAAGTAAAAAAAAAAAAGTCTCCCTGGTGTTTGGCTTAGAAAGTCATAATTATATTTGGGAAGGGACTTCAGAATGAGATGAGATGACTTTTACAATTTTGTACTTTTATCCCAAAGCCCTGAAGATATGACACTTATTGGGTTTGAGAGGAGGAATGCGGAGGAGGTGATGTACTTCGTTTGTCCTCCAGTGCAGAACACGAAGTTTTGGAAAGCCACTGTTAATGTCAAGGAGATGGAAAAGATTTTAGGTCTATAAAGAACAGAGTTGACTGCACCAGGACTTCTTACTGCTTTCTTGTTCTAGAGGCTGTAGATAAAGGAAAATGCAGCTCACAATGACTGTTTTGCCATAGACACAAATTTATTCTTGAGTCCAAAACAACCTCAGGGCCCAGGAAGGGAAATTACATTTAGGATCCTCAAGATTTCAGAAACAGAAAATATATAGCACACGTATGAGCATATAAAAGTATATGTATGATGATGGTATCAGTTCAAGTTGAACATGAAGGGAGAATGGGGTTTGGTATGACTGGTTGGTCACACTGCTAACACTCACTTTAGTTTCAAGAGAAAGACTTAGCTACGTTGGGAATTCTGGAAAAATGAGTAAGGTTTCTCTCCAAACATCAAAATAAATATCCAAGTAGTTAAACAGAAAAAAATGACTTGTATACAATCTGTGCTTGCTTGTCCTGCTACCTACTGAATTGATGGTCCTTGCACTTTGGAATGACAGTTGTTTTTGATGCTGTATCAGGGTGATTTTACAGAGAGAGAGAGAGAGAAGCAACAACTTCTGTGATGCACTCTGCTGTCAGGAATGGACTTAAGTTAATCATGCATCCTCAGGAGTCTTTCTTCCACAGGAGAAAAACTTTTTGCCAAAAGCAATGAGTCAGAGAGTTAGAGTTCCTCATATCTGCAAAATATTAATTTCCCTAATAGCCTGAGTACTTAATGTCTGCAATAGAGAGCTTGTCCTCTTAAGGATATGGCAATACTTTTTAGCACTTAGTGCAAAAATAATTATGTGTTTCTTTTCTAATTTTAATTTCTGATTAAAGGACTTGCTAACTTGATCCTACCAAATAGGAGGGGCTCACCTAGTCTGACAAGTATGTTATAGCCTTTAGAAGGGCGGTGGAGCAGAAGATAGAAGGTAAAGTCCATTTTCAACAACTGAATTTCAAAAGCATTTTTGTCCACGAAATGGCCAGGCTGTCAAGCAGAAACCAATGAGTGGAATTATTGAGAAAACATTGGGTATTTTGCCTTAGCCATTAGCATACTCCTGTATGCCAGTGGTAGTTGAGCTTCCCGCCCTTCCTACCGGGCATTAGAATCCTTGTTCCCAAGGCAGACAGACACACGAGTGCAGGCAGAGGCACACACAAAAGCTTTGGAGAGCAGAAGAAAGAGGAGTTCTAGGAGGTGCTGGCAAATCCCATGGCTGGTAGCACCAGGCAGTGGGAGGCCAGGCAGGACTTGGTGCCCCTAGTCCTTGCTTTGTGTTCCTGCTGAGAAGGTCTGATTGGCAGTACTGGCTGGACAAGCCATAGCCCCTTCAGCCAGTGAGGCTTTTGGAAAAGCCACCAGGCACAGCCTTCTGGGGAGACGGTGTCTGTTGTGATTCTCTGTCAAAACTTCATGTGTGATACAGGTGTGAGGAAGGATGTGGACTCTACAGGAAAGTGTGGTTGACCATTTCCATAAAAGCTGTGTTCAGTAAGCAAAACTGCAGTTATGGTTGTCATAATCCTTTTTTTTTTCTTTATTTTTGAGGAATGGTAAATAATCTGTTGGGTTTTTTTAATGTGGCACTCATACTTCATGCTGCTTCACTCTTTGGCAATAATGCTTAAGAGAGACAGAAAAATAGATGAGAAGGAGTAGAAAGTAAGTAATTCAAAGGTTTGTCTAAGCTTATGTTAGCTCTAGCAGTAGTTGATGTTCTTGTTAGTTGTGATAGACAGTTGTTCAGTTAGAGTTAAGAGAGAGCTATTAAATTATAGTGTGTATTCCAGCTCTAAAGGTACAGGATATTCTCTCCGATAAAGTCATGTCCTACTTCTAAATGGCTGAGCAAGTGGAGTTTTCACTTCCCCCTTGGAGAATACTTAGCTGCCTAATAAAATTCTTGGCTTGAGTAGTCTCCTAATGTTCAGTTTGAAATTTGTTTTCGTGTTTTGTTCTCGCTATGCCTATGTCTACTGTGTGTGTCACCTTAAACCACCCTTGCTCTTCTTTACATCCTTTAAACAACTCTGTCAGTCTCTGACTAGGTTAGGATGACAAATGGTGTCCATCTTTGAGATGCAAGAAGCAGCTATAAGGTCTGTGAAGATCCTGTTCCTCCCAGTGACTACTTCTCTTCCTAGTACTTCAGCATAATTTTAGTCCTATAATTTCTTTCTTTGCTCTTTTGAGGAAGCTTGTCAAAATGTTATTCAACCAACCACAAAACCACTGTTTTTTTCCAAGGTTTTTCAGCTTTTCAGTTGTAAAGATACAGGATCTATCCTTAGTCCAAGACCCCTCAAGTTCATACATGCACTCATTTCTCATCCAGTTTTTTCAGGGAGCAGGAGCTGAAGAAATGTTTTGATGCTACTGATCCTTAACATTCTTCTCCACTAGCCACTCATGTCTGCTCACCTTTTGGGGCTTTGCTGTAGCCCAAATCAAATTCTTCATGAGCTCCTCATTGCTTAACAGCCCCTCACAACTGAAACAGCAGGAAACACATCTTCCACACTCACAAATTGTTTCTGTGGCTTTAAAAGCAGTATCAGATTGGCAATCTGATTTTCTGACAGTTTAAATGTAGGTTTCCATCACGCTGGGCATTATCCTTGGAGAAGATATTCTTGAAGGATACTTCAGATAACCTGTCAGATATTTTGGTTTGGTAATCTGTAAAGTGGTCAACATTGTCTCAAGCAGAATGAGTTGAATATGAATGTTTTATTTAAATTGGGAGGTGAATATCTTGGCAAAGAATTAAAAATGTATTTGCAGGATATACTGTATGTGACATATCCCAGTGACAGGATACAAGTCAGATTGTACCTCTGTACTATGTAAGTGAAGTTTCACTGTCAAGAAAAGCTCTGGCATCTGGCAATTTTGTAGTGCCTTTTTACAAATGTATTGCAAAGGAGACA
This sequence comes from Eurystomus gularis, assembly GCA_013400335.1. NCBI lineage: Eukaryota > Metazoa > Chordata > Aves > Coraciiformes > Coraciidae > Eurystomus > Eurystomus gularis. Next base: position 325,241 of record VZZY01007278.1, on the reverse strand, counting down.
ATTTTGAGTAAAGCATGAAATAGGCATTAATGTCTGGAGACAAACAACATCATAGATGGATCCTACTTTTCCATGTGACTTACGAAAGTCAGAAAAGATAAGCATGGATAATTACTCAGTGCCTTAGATATTCACTCATGTGCACCCATTATAGGCATGTTAGGTGTGGTTGTGGCAGAATTTATCACTCTCTTGCCCATCTCTTCTCGTTGCATTCTTTTGTTCATAAGAAGTTACATTTCTGTAGCTTTCATCCTCTGCCTTAACATTGTGAATGGCTATGACATTTCAAACTATTGGAAACACTTGAGAACAAGGGGAGAAAATGCTCCTTTTTGCAGCATAGATAAAATTAGTAGAGACTAAAGCAACCTGTAGGTACTTGCAGGTGTGTAGGATTAGTATCCATATAAATTTAGAAAGGAACATCAGGTGTGCATCATGGCTGGTTCCTCAGAAAGGTTTAAGACTGAGTCTTACCCTGCTAGGGAGGGTGGGCTTAGGCAACAGATGAAGCCAGTCTTGGGACAAGTTAGTGTTGGTTCAAAGCTGCTGTTGGAGTGAGGGCCAGGGCTAGATTGTGGGTAGAGGCAAAAAAGTGAAGGTAGTGTTTTCATGATGCTTTTTGTCATTTGGAGCATCTGCTGAGATCTATGTTGTCACTGGTGCTTCAGAGCTGCATATAGTCCATGTGGCCCTTGTCAGCTGGGGGCTTTTCTTAGCAAGGCACAAAGGGCAGTGGCTCCTGCTGGTGCTTTTAGATCTATCAAAGCAGCCTTTTCTATTTTTGAATAGAGCTAAACAATAATCCATACTTAATAATACATTAGATAAGGTTTCTTTTGGTCTTTGTTCGTGAATCATCTGAAGGTACTTTTACAGTTGTCTCACTTATTTCATTTGAAAATGTAGTGAGTTGCTCCTGGCATGAAGCTTGTTCTCAAAGAATTTGATGCAAATATGAGATACCTGGCATTAGAAACCTGGACTGCACTGACTGGCTCTCAGGGCCCCTGCACCTCCTGTTGTCTCCCTGCCTGAGCTGGAAGCATGTGGAGTTAGTGCCACTTGCCTTACTCCTTCCTGGTGTCTCAACCTTAGCACATCCATGGTGATACAGGGCTTTGGGAAACCTTTCTTGGGCTCGATGCTTCCAGAGACCCTTGCTGGGTGAGAGATGGGCCTGACATCAAAGCGGCAGGCAGTGCTGGCCCATGTTCCAGCGTGGAAGCCGTGAGGGTATATCATCCTCCCTGCCTGGGGCAGTCCTGGCCCCTGCTCAGGTGCTGCAAGGCTGCTGCTAGCAGGCTCCAGGCTACACAGCGCAGAGGGAGAGGCATTGCTGACTGGAGCCTGGCTGCAGAAAAAGTCAGATGAGGTAAGAAAACTGTGAAAGGGCAGGTGTATTGCTGTTACTTGGTCTGGAAGGATGCCCCCACTTTGACTGTGCAAATGTTTCTTCTCCCCAAAGCCTCTGCTGCTGCCACCAGTTTTGTCACCTTTAGGCCTTCTATTTGCTCTTCTCTTTTCTTGGTTATGTCCAAATTAGCTTCCCCTCTGCTGTGTTTAAAAGGGCCTGAGATGGGTGTGGAACTCTGTTGAAGAGATAATTTCTGCAATTTTCCATACATTTTTATATAAATTCCTCCCTCTGTTGAGTCTTAGAAGAGTGGGCTGTAAGTAGGATAAATTTCTTGAGAAGTGCTGATATTTTTCAGCACATCCAGTAACTTTGTGTTTAGAAATTGTACTCTCTAGAGGATCTAAAAATCCAAGGAGATGAATTCTGTTTGCTAAGCAGTGCAGGATCAGCTGAGTTGCAGGAGGAGCACCAGGGAGAATCAGCTGAGAGAGCTCCTGCTCTGAGCCCTTTTGCAGGTGGGAAAATGCATGGGATTTGCTGTCAAAATGTGATAGAACTGGTCGTGTCTTGGCTGTAATCCCAAAGAGTGTGTACTTATGTAGGTTAGAGTCAGAATCAGAACTTCAGTTTTGTTTAGGAGTTTGGCAAAGTGGGTTTGTGAGTTTGTTTGTTTTTCTAGAAGCACAAAGTTAGGGGCAAGTTTTCTTTGCTTTTTGGTGAGATGGTGGCACCTGCAGATGAACTTCATTCTTACCAAATGTATCTAATTGATCTAATTTTGAACACAACAATTGAATGAAAGGTACCTTGAATCTTCAGGGTGTCTTGTTTTTTTCCAAAGACATTTCAAATGTTTATTGGTACTATTGAAAACTTTTTTTTCAACTATCTCTGTAGTATCTGAACATTGTCTTCTGTGTATTGCATGGCCTAAACTGTATGTATGAAAAAGAAGGCTGTTCTATGCAGGCTTCTGCACCATGCATATCACTTCTGTAAAAGGGAAATGCAGGGAATACACAGCAGTGAGCTAAGGCTGGTGAACATATACTTTGAAGGGAAGTGCCTCTTTAATTGGAGACAAATGAGGTTGCATTTGAAGGGAAGCCTTTACCTCCTGACAAGGCTTTAGGATTTCAGTGGGCTCCAATAATTTCCTAACAGTGAACTTTTAAAGAGGTTTTCCATTTCCTTGATTTGCAGCTATATTTAAAGAAGTTGGCACTTGGGAATTGTGAGCAGGAGGCAATGACCTTGCCTTAACCGCAATGCTGGTGGAAGCTGCCTATTCTTAGTGTGGCGTCATTCTGCTCTTGCTGTGAGGCTGCCTTTGACTTCAAGGCAAAAGGCTGGAGCTCCCATATGGGAGACTATTGTCCTGCATCTCTTAGAGAACGTCCATTAACTAGAGAGCAGACATCCGATTAACATCCTTAGTGCTGTCATAAATCAATATGTGTATGTTTAAACAAGTTACATCAGCCTAACGGGAAAAGATGTGGCAAGACAATTAAAAGAATTAACCCGGAGCAGGGAGGTGGATACCATGGAATAATCTGTTGCTGGAGGGTGACGAGCAGGCACTGTGGTGGTCCTGGCAGCCGGTCCTTGCAGGAACTGAGCCCCAGTCTCTCTCATGAGGAGACTGACACATTTTCAGAGGATCTGGTGATGGGGTTCTGGGGCTTCCAAATGCTTGAAGGCTGATGAAGTTTAATTATTATTATTATTATTATTAATTTTTATTGCTCTGAGGTGGAATGTAGCTCTGTGTGAATGAGTTCACTAGTGTGTGTCTGTGTGTGTAAGTAAGCCAGCTCATACCTTTCCTGCCAGTGGAATCAGAGCATAAGCAATAGGGTGCAATCAATTTTAGTGATTTAATACTGTCTAGGTAAGCTTTTCTTGTTATCCACTGACTCAAGAAGGTTGTCTTGCAATATTATTCTTTTGCTTTAGTGAGTTGCCTAAACCAAGCAATGCAAATGGCTACCAATGGAGAACAGAAACTCAGACTTCTTATTAGATTTAGATTGCAGTGGTCATTATGGTGAATTTAATTTAAAAAAAAAAGGGGGGAGGGGGGAGAGAGTTTCTAAAAATGAAATTAGTTTGTCTTCCTTAGCTTTCTCTCCACCCCCCAGCCCCCCTTGTGAAAAGTCAAATTGACAATGTGTGTCTATCAGGCTTCTGCCCTTAGAGCATGCGTTGCAAGCTCCAATTAAGTTCAAGACAATTGCACAGCAGTCCTTGAAAAATGAACCTATGTCTTCCCCAGCCAGTATTCATTACCTGAATCCAGTTCAACCAAGCCCTGTGCCAGTTAATGAGAGCCTCTGGTCTTCCATTTCCCTTGAGTCTGCTTGAGGTTTCCCTGGAAGATTTCTTTTCTGTGAGGCTACTCATAGCTGGGAAACACATCAGTGTAATGCACCAGGGTCCAAGAAAAATATCCTTTCCTGCCAGTTCAGTGTAAATAAAGTCAAACTGTGTGCTGAAACTTGGTGAGTTGTCAGAGCGTCTGTCACAGATATGCTTCAGAGAAAGGCAAGAAAGCCAATACATCAAGGGCCAGTGCAAAGGGTTACTCCCAGCATTGTGGCTGTGTACTTGACCCACTTTATTGCTGCAGCTCTCATCTTCCCCAGGCAGATGAACCTGTGCTTGCAGGTTGCCTTTTCTTCAGCTTATCCCCAAGCGGCAACAGCCAAGTGCTACTGGGGCCATAATGGGTGGTGTAAGGACCACCTCTTTGGAAGCATGGGAGCAATGCCACTATGGCCCTCAGAGCGTGGGCAGCTGACATTGTGAGCCCACCAGATCACTAAAGCTAGAAGGGTGAGGTTAAAATGCTGTTGATGTTTTTAAGAAACTAGGTTATTGTCTATCTGACGCTTTGTTCACGAAGTGTTTCTCTTGGATCAAGGCAAATCTGTTAGTGCTGGGACTTGCTTTGCTGCTGCTGCATTACGGGGAGGCAAGCAGTGCAGCAATTAAGGGTGCAGTGTTCCCCATTTCCAGTGAGACCATGGCAATGGTTGTGAGGGAGCCGCCTGCTAGTGCTGCTCTGGGGACTGGGGGGCTCAGAGGGATGCTGGCTTGCTGTAGAGCTGCCCTGAGGTTGGGAACAGGCATCTGCTACTAATTACCTGGGGACAATGAGGCTGCTTTGAAGCTTCCTGTAAGCACCAGACATCTAGGTCCCATTTTAAGCCCCATAAAGATACACCCAAGACCAGGTGCTGTGTTTGTACCTGGAAAATGGGCACCCTGCATGGCAAGAAAGCAGTGGGTATTGAAAGGTATATAAGGGCCTCAGCTGCAGTGCAGGCACTACTGTGGAGACAGCAAGAGTGTATATGCTAACTTAATGCATAGGGGAGTATTTATACTCCCTGTGTTAGGCACTGGCTAATTTAAAGTGCTGTGGTTTGCCCTCCTGTAATTGCCTACCTTCCCCTGACAGCTGATGAGGAAGATGGCTATCCTTCCTCCTCCTTCATATGTGCATGACTTAATTTTTGTGTGCTGTACTTAAATATGTTTTTGGAAGACATGCTGAAGACAGTCTGGAGCAAAGGAAGGCTCTTGCTGTCTCAGGAGACTGGCAGAATGGAAAGGCTATTGGGAGATGCAAAATGAATGCTGGCCCTACTTCTCTGCTTCCTGTTTGCTGTTTTGAAGCATCCTGGCAGTGAAGTAACACACAAAAAAAGCTTTGTGGCTGTTTTTCAGTGTGCCGCTTACATATATAATGGATCTTAGCTGGAAAACCATACCAGGACAGGAGTAAGGTTTAGTGCAAACCTGGCCCTGACCCTCCCCAAGCAGCTATCCAGATGCATCTTCTAGCAAAATGCCTTTAGCAAAGATCTATAATCACCGAACTTTTGACCCCAGTCTCTGAAGTAATGCCAAGTATGTTTAGCACACATACAAATGAAGTGGAAATCATTATTGGCTTGCTCATGACCTGCTGAAAAATGGTTCCCCTCTAGGGGCTCCGTTTGCATTTCCCTCAGTCTCTCTGAGCACTCAATCTTCCAGTAGTTTCATGTGCTACAAGCTGAGCATCACTGTGCTTTAGACCAGAGCTGCCCACCATTGCCTGTTCACTCCAAACCTTTCCCTGCCTTCCATTTTCTCAGGCAGCAGTAACAGGGCTCATACATAAACACTTCCCCACCTCCTGCTCCCACTGTGCTTGTACTGTGGGTGCAGGTATGGCTCTTGACTACATCTAACTCATGTCATCTTGAGAGATGGTCTCAGTCTGTCCTCTCTGTCCCTCCACCACCAAGTCCCCAGGAAAGGAAACACAGCTTTGTGGGCTGTCAGGAAGCTGTGCTCATCCAGATAACTGGCAACCCAAATGGCAAGTCTTCTTCCAACCTGAATTTTATTTCTCTGCTTTCCCTCTGCGTGTACATCCTCCTCTTGTCTGGGCTGCTACATGAGTGTGGGCAAAGCTGACCTCTTCTTTAAATGTCCATCACTGGAGCCCCTTTTCTTCTATTCTAAACAAAGAAGCCTCCAAACACTCAAACATCTGAATTATTTATCTGAAAGACAAGAATACAAATATTTTTCTCTTTATTTCTTTCCAAAACAAAGCTACAAATAAGTTTTGGGATAAATACAAAGCTCATTGAGAGAATTGCTACTTATTTGTTGTAAATATGCGGTAAGTACAACACCTGGGTTCTTCCTTGCTGGAGTGTCCTTTTGTGCTTGCCTGGAAATGATCCCAGAAAGAAAGAAGTCCCAGTATTCACCTTGTCACTTTATCCTGCATTAGAGTTGAAATATCCTAAATGCTGCTGCTTCTATTTTGAAACTTTGGATGTGTACTTTTTTTTTTCCTGTTGCACTTTTTAGTAAATGGCAATTTCCTCTCCCAAATGTGTTCTTTTTGGTGGGGTAACACTAGTATAAAGTCAGACTTCACTAAAAAAGGAATAATGATCAACTCATTGCAAGTGGAAAATTAAATAACCATGTTGAGGTATCATAGTAAAAATATGTATATATTTATTTTAAAGTTCTCTTTTGGCAGTACACTAGAGCCTCTGTTGAGACAGCAGCTGTTCATGGGCAGAGCACCATGCGTTTGTGTGCTGTTAACTGTCCGATTGGCAGCTAGCCCAATGGCAGCAAAGCCCTCTCCTTCAAAGAGGATGATATGATGGTACTTGGTGCGGGGATGTGGCAGGCCGAGGGGAACAGGACCCTGTCTCTCCTTCTCTACCTGCTCTGCTGTTTGCTGTAGTCTGCTTGGAAATCTCACCGTTGGACTGAGGGTGGCTTGGAGCCAGGCAAGCTGTGCCTGTGCATGTCTCTAGTGCTGCTCATATACCCTGCCGTTCACTTCATGCACAGGGCAGGGGTAAGTGTTGCTCTGTAACAGCAGAGTTGCCAGGATATTCCCAGCATCCCTTTAACTTTTTTTTATGTCACAGGACAGCTCTTCTGCATCCCTGACAGACAGCTGGCAGTGCAGCCGGAGCAGTGCATGCCCCAGGGTGTCCCACTGCTCAGGAGTGCGTGTCGGCCCCGGGACCAAGGGTAGCAGTGCAGATCTGGAGCAGTGCAGGAGGGAATCAAGCCTCCTGCTCAAATGAACCAGGCGGAGGAAAATTTTGAGGGCTCTGAGGCTCTCTTTGGTGTCAGTGCACAGGAGTGTGTGTGTGCGCGTTCTTCCTGAAACATCAACAATCTGAGAGATGCTATCAATATGAGGATATTTTCCATTGCATTTGGGTAGGGCTCCAGGCTGAGGACCACTTACGGAGATAACCTTCTCAGTGAAGCCTGGGAAGCCTCTGCTTGAGCAATCAATACAAATACGTCCCTGAAGTTATATAGAAAAAATGTAGGAGAGGCAATTTAAAAGCACAGCCCCCAGACTTGATGGAAACCAACAGAGGATCCCACCAAACTCCCAATTTCCATAGTGTGACCTTTGTCTTGGAGATGATGTAAGTCAGTGGTAAGGATCATAGAAACCTGTTCCTCTGAAACTCCCCTGAGTTTTTGAGGTTCTGCTCCACTGCTGACATGAAAGAGTATTGCACATATTGTATGTACTAAGGGATGTGGGGTCCTTCTGTGTCCTGTAGTTTCAATGGTCTTCCAGAAAAGCCAGGGCAGATATGCCAGAAGCCAGTTGCATGAGAGGAACACACAGGAGGGAAGAAATAAAGCATTTTTGTTGCCAGTGTAGCATCAGTTAGTTATTGGCTATATTGCTCTAATTCCAGAGAGTTTACCAAAGCAGTAGCTTAAATCACAGGTTTGGAGCTGCGTGAACTGCACCGGCCACTTCCCTGCTAGGCTCTGGCAGGCAGCAGTTAAGGACACTTGGAGCAGATTCGTGGCAATTCAATGCCACCTTCTGGTTATAAATATAATAGCAGAGATGCTCTTTAAAATGAGTTTATTGCTATCTTTGTTTGATAAACTAGAATAACCAAACACCCGACTTCTTTATTAGCTTTCTTGAATACTTTTATTTTAACACATTTTCAGGTAACATGAATAATTTCCCTTGGATTACTATTTAAATTAATAAATAATAATGATAAGAATGATATTATCATACTGTGATCTGCTGCTGACCTTAAAGGTCAAGGTTCCAGAAGAGGGCTTGCCGTCATTGCTACAGAAAATCTGCCTCAGGGATTTTGGTATGTCAATAGCAAACACCTGGTTTTCAGTAGCTAGTGAATATTTGTCCTCCCAATATGTTATTTAATGATACACTGCTATTTAAGGGTGTTTTGGTATTAAAATGGCCTTTCTACTCAGCACAAGAGGTCTCCTTCCTTACAAAAAGCAAAGAACTGAGTGACCTTGCAAGAATGGGATCATAAAATAAAGACTTTTCCCTAATTATTCGTTAATCCTATGTGTAAACTTTTCACTAACTGCACCTGAAGTCAGTAGAGCTTATAACTAGAATTGAATTGGTATCACGAGGTTAAAAGAAATAAAATGTTTTAGATGAAAACCAATTGTCAGTAGTAAAATGTAGGTGATGGGGCTGGGGATAGATCTCCGTGGCAGGGCTATCCGGGCTGTTAGCTCAGGACTTTATCCCCAGCAGGGGGTGCAAAGGCATCGTGTATTTTTGGGGGAGAAAAAGCCATTTTCTTTTTCATCTCGGCCCCAGATCTGGCTATCTACTACCTAGCATTTAGGGACGTCTGTGACAGCAAAAGAAAAAGGGAGTGTAGAAGAAGCAGAGTGTAAGCAGATGGCAAAGAATTATTTGATAGAATTGCATTTCACTTTACATGCATGCCAGTTGCTGTAGGAGATGCAGTCTGATAGGGAAGAGGGTTTCCCCTATTTACTGTAACTCACTTCTTTTTACTAGACAGTATTTTATTACTGACAGCACAGCATTTCTGCATGTCTTTTTGATGTGAAACGTATTTTATTTTTGTATTTGAGCTATGGAGCAACTGCTGCTTTTTCATTCCAAAGCACAAAGACCCGATGCCACCTTTTGCATGCAAAAATTACTTGCTTTTCTGAAGCGAGAAGGATCTTAGTTACTAGAGCATACCAAGAAATTAATTCCACCTTCAGGCTGACAGAACTCACTTATTTAATATTTCCTCTTGCATCTTAGAGTGTTTGATATATAAACTTCATTCTCCATTACTTACCAGTATAAGCCTTGATTTGCTGCTTTAACGAGGACTGTTCTTGGCTGGTATGTGCTGAATTCTGCACAGAAACATCAACTCTGATTTCATGCCTCTGAGACTCTGATGGCAGTTGTATATATTTAGAAAATTTGTTAATAAATTTTGTATATATTCACTAGATTCTGTATAGGGTAGTGTTGTGTATTTAGTGGTAGACTTATCTGAGAGGAATTAAGAATTACAAGGCAACATTTTTGTCATAAAAAGTAATGCATTCCTTGACAAATGTTGGTATCTCTGCCTGATAAAATATTTAGCACCTTCTTCCTCACATAGGAATTACCTTAAAGTTATTAGCTTCAACAGGAACTTTGTATGAGGAAGTCCTAGTTTTGTATTCCCTAAACATTCATGGGGATCATCATGAGGGTTTCCTCTCTCTGGGCATATGTTCTATAATCAATGTAGGTATTAATTTGGTTGTGACTTTTTTTTTTTCCTTTCTATTGTAACATCAGTAATACATTAAAATTATGTTAGTGAAGATGTGTCACAACACAGGAGATGAATGTTCAAATGATGTGTTAGGTGAACAGAAAACACATATATGAATCTTAAAAATATAAGTTTCTCAGAGAAACAAACTTCTTTCTGGCAGGGTTTGTTTCCATTAAGGGCAACCTGCTCAGATGCTTGGGTATCATAATCAGCTGCCTTTATTTGCTCCCAGTTTGTTAAATCCAGATTTCACAGTAAAATCTGCAGCATTTATGCAAGAACACAAAGCAAATGGCAGCTGCTCTGTCTGGACTGCTTAGAGCAGATTAAGCTACAGTGAGGTGTGCTGCTAGTGGCCATTGGCGTGAAGAGACCGGACAAGGAACCTCCCTCTGACTTGTTATAGTCAGCTCTGTCCTGTAAGTCTAAAATAAATCAGAAGTTGAGCCATGGTTGGGCTCCTTAGACAAGAAGCTGAATGAAGGGGCCAGTCAGGGCTTTAGATGGTTTACCTATTTTGTAATTATAGTGTGAGATACACCTCTGTATCTTGGGCTTCTTCCAAATAATATTTTCTGTTTTCAGGCATGCTTCTGTTGCCATCTTTGAACTTGAATACCCCTTTGGTTCTGCTCTTACTTTATCCAGTCTCCCTTTTCATACAGTTTGGATGGGTGCTGAGAAAGGACACCTGCATTTCTGCAGGATATTATATAGTCTGCTGCCTCTCTAATTCAAAATCCAACAGAAACAGCCCACGCCTCTCCTAAAGCTTCAGCAAAGACTGAAGGAAATGGCAGCTACCCCCTGTTGAGAGCTCATCAAAGCAATTTCTAAAAGTGAAGAAGTAGTTATCACAGAGACCTGTGGCTTTCCCTTCTCATTGCTCAGTTTTCTGCTACTTTGTCAGTCTTGCACAGATGATCTGTATTCAGCAGCTTTATTCCACATAATATTAATTTTTGGGAGAAGACACAGTACTGAATGACCTTTCGCTCTCCCAGATGCACATGCAAGTATCTAGTCAGGAAATATTTGATGTGGTGTGTTTGGAGATGACCTCGCGGTGTACCTTTGAGCTGGCAGTGGCAAAGGAAGAGAGCTGCTTTCTGCATTGACCTGACAGCCTGAGTTGGCTCCCGGGATCCACGCCAGATCCAAGCGCATGTGGAAAGCGCAACTTGTTTATGCATCACTGTCATTTTCTGCCACTGATAAGCCACAACAGGGCATATATTTTGGAGATCATCGCACTTCTCAGGTGATTAAAGTCCAGAGGCAACCTGAGGTATGTGATAATCACTCAGAAATCCACTGCCAGGTGGATCTTGTAGTTTAAGTAGATCATGCCAATTCCTTCTGTAGTTTGGAAGCTGCAGCAACAGTGAGGTGCTGCCATTACTGGGGGAAGGTGGGATGTCCAAGAAAGTAGAGACTTCTGCCTGGAGCATGGCTCCAGCCACCCGGGAGTGAGGATGGCTTCATAAAGAGCTGGGCTGGCCACATCATGCGGCAACGGCTCCTGCTTCTCAGATCTGTAGTGGCTGCCAGGCTGAGCTAACTTGATTATCCCTAGGATAAGATTACCTAAAGGTGATTTTTTTATTTATTTTTTTTTTCCTCCCTCCTGCTGTGACAGGTGATGGGAACTGACCCTTCACCTTTGGAGTCATGCTGATGGAATGGGGTTTTCTTCAGAAACTTAAAGACTCTGTTTATTATCCGGGAACCATGATTGTGTTTGTGTTACATATCCTTTCCTGGCTTGTTTTCCTATATTTATATCTTGGATCACCAACTCCCTGGTCTGAGCAGGCCCTCTCAAACTGTCGTGCTTGGATGTTGTGGGCACATTGAGACAGTCACAGGGCATCTGGCAGCCTTGGCTCCTGACTGTGGGGGCATGTGCAGGTGGAGATTTGCAGTGCCAGTCCCCTCAGAGGAGAATGTCTTGGACTGGATTTTTTGCCTCTAGTTCTGAAGCAGCGTCTGTATCGGTGTTTGTAAAGCTATAGTGGTGTCAGAACGGCAAGCTAGTTTTAAACAATGCTCATTTTAAGAAGGAACTTTGTCATTTAAAACAGCAGTGGCAATGCCTGGAAGAGGACCTGTTAAGGAGTTACAGGTTAAATATGATACCTAGATGTAGTCCTGTGTCATCTGCAGTTCTGCAGCATGGTGGGTAGGTAAGTCTGCAGTGTACAAGCTGAAGAAGTCATCAGAAGGTCACGTGTGATGCATTAGGAGGAGTAAATTGAATTATTACTGTTGCAAAGACTGTTTGTTGTTCTTTGGTTAGCTTTTCCTATCATAGGCTGAAACTGAGTTGTGTGACATGTTGGGGGTAAGTATGATTTTGCACTGATTTGATTTTTGATATGGTGTGCCTAATTACTATAGAAAGGTGTGGAAGACCTTGAAAAGGAAAATAGTATGATACAGATATATTTAATAACAATTCAACAGATCTGGGTGTTTTGTAAGAGATCAACATTATCCTCTCTGAGGGAAAATGGCCCAAAGAGACTTCTACTGTACAGTGACACAGAATACTACAGCTGCTCAATAAATGAGGTAATCTGTGATCAGAGCCAGCCTCTGCACATTGCAGCAGGCCCTTGAAACTGTCTCAGTGGCAAAACTCCTTTTGTGTCAGTGCTTAATAATAATAAAAACTCTTGAGAGAGAGCACATAGGAATGAGACACCTGGCTAGGACTCTCCTCTCAACTGGACATGTCCCTTTTCTTCCTGAGGAAAGGGACTGGTGGGGGAATTTGTATTTTCTGCTTCAGAGAGAGGATGAAATTAATTTTGTAAAGTGCAGCCTGTTCAGGGCTTGTCTGAGATCTGCTTACAGTGAGTGTGCATGTGCCTTTAGTCAGGTGGCCTGTAGAAATGCTCAGCTATGGGGAAAGTAGTCTAATGATAATGAAGGAGCCACAAATCCATCTGTATAATTGCATGAGCTGTGGCCGCATCATACCATTTTCAGTGCCTGTCAGTGAAAGTTTTGTCCCAATTTCTTGTCTGTTTCACTTTCAAACAATCATTCCACAAATGACCGTATGGACAAGCTAGATTAAAAAGTCATATAAGCTGCTTTAGCAGCCATTAGTTTAAATACACTCAGTAGAGTAAACATTCATATGCCAAATCAATTCACTAAATGGAGACAGGTCACTGTATTAAATGGACTAAGGGATGCTCAGGACATCAGATCCCCTCAGCAAGCAATGCAGGGATTGTCTTCTCTCCAGCATTTTGCTCTTACTAGAAACAGTCTATTGGGGAAATGATTTTATTTTATCATTACTTGGAAATGGTTCCCTAGAGAGGTCTCTAGGAGATTTAACATGTCTCCAGGACTGGAAGTACAGTGCTTGTTCCTACGGAAGGAAAGTACTCTGTGACTTGGGAATAGCTGGGTGGGCACAGCTCCCTGTCTTTGGCTTATGTCCTTACGTGAGTGTGCTTCTGGAGTGAGGCACAGCCTGGAAAACTAACAGCAAGAGAAGTTGTCAATACCTTTCCCCTCCAGAGATGCCATTGTAGGAGAGAAGGGCTTTTCTGTTGGAGTACTTGGCCAATGCTGCTCAGCTGGTTGTGCTAAGTAAACAACAATGTTCATAAACAGCAGTGCGAGCCATGGGGTGCCCCGCAGCCCTTGGGAGAAGTGTCTGTCTCTGCTGTGGCATGTCGATACTAGTCCCAAATACTTTCACTAGGTATAGTGAACCGGTTCTGGTGGGCTGTGGGTAAGGCCCTGCTAACACCTTTGGCAGGTTACATCTGAATATGCATCCTGGAGCGCTCTACGCACGTGCCAGGTGAATGGAGGTTGTGGGCTCTGAATCTGCTTACTGTAACAAGAGAGAAACAATAATATGGTAGGAATGTGAATTTTTCAGGAAAAGCTAAACTGGGCGATGGAAAGTGATTTATTTTTTTTTTTTTTTAACACAGGACTGAACAAAGAGAATTTGAGTTGGGAAGGAGGAGAGTTTTCATTTCCACACCAGTTCTGGTTAGTGTTAATTATTTCTATGTCGTCCACAAATGGTTGTGCAGGTAGTGAACTGTGATAAACTAGTAATGAGTGGTTTTCCTCAGAGGCTGAAATATCAAGGAAGTACAGTAGGGAGCCAGCATGGAGCAGTGTACACCATTACACTAGCAGAGCTTGAGGGCTTCCCCTGGGTAGACATGGACATAGCTTATGAGATGTCAGTGCTGTGCCTCAGTCATTACAACTGCCCTCTGCAACCCATTACCCCTCTGACTCACTTGCTAGAGCAAGCAATTCCTGTCACTGTCACTCACGTAGTGGCTGTATTGTTTTCTTAACCTGGAAAAATACATGCTGACCCTTCACTATTACAGGCAGTGTTCCCACTTGCGTAATAACGTTAATGATTTTCCTTTAATTTCAAAGATTGGACTTTCTTTTTTTTTTTTCCTTTTTTTTTTTGGTAAGTGGATTTGCTTTTAGATGTCCCTGAAGCAAATTACAGAATCTGTAGTTATGATTAAGACCATTGGCTTTTCTTTTTAACAACAACAACAAAAAAACCAAACAGAAAGAGGAGAGCAAAACCTTTGCAGCCTCCTTAGTCTGGAGTGACATTACTTCATACTATAGCTATACTCTATAGTATCATTGCAGAGCCTAGGAAGATTAAACTAACCTGTATTTCATGAGGAAATGAGAGCATAGATAATTGCTTAACTTGCTAATCTCTTTAAAAGTATCAGAGAGCAAATTTTTAAAAATTCTGCAGAATGAAAATAAACAGAAACACTTTATTGCAAAGGGCGTAGTTTATGAAACCCAGATGACTTTTTTTCTAAAGTATGTAACCTACTTGGGATATTTGTCCATCACCTACTGTAGGGTATTTAGTCTGAGTCAAAGAGGCTGCTGAAGTTGAGTTGAATATGTTTGCAAATTGTAATAAAGGGAAACTGAAGACAATCCTTATCTAAATATCTGATTCTACCACTGTGTTCTTGTCCTTCATCTTTACATCCTCCCCTTCTCTCTACAGTGCTGCTTCCTTCCTCATGTCTCAGTGAGACCACGTGTCCTTTGGGCAGAGAGATTCTTACTGGGGTCCATGAGGTGCTCAGTCTGGCTGCAGGAGGCTCAAAATAAGTAACTGGAGCTTATATATCCTCCTGATGTTTCCTGTATTGATTACTATCTTATTGCTCCCTGGTTTTCTATCCAGGAGTAGTTGAAAACATTTTGTTGACTATACAACTTGTCCAGAAAATAAAGGAAATGTGATGCTTCTTAAGGAAAAACATTCTGGAAGCAGCATGAAACTCACATTTGTTACCACGGGCTCTGGGTTACATGCTTACAGGCAGTTTGATTCCGCTTTTGATGTAGAATCCTAGTACTGTTTTTTCCATTTGTTTGTTTATTTTGTTGGGATTTCATAGCTTCTTAAACAGAAGCTCACAAAATGTTTTGGTAGTGGTCATGGCAGCTCACAAGAACTTTTTCTGATTCATTATTTCTCCTTTGACCAGCTCTATCTACCGTCTCTTTCCAATCTGTATTTAACAGATGAGTGTATCTCAGTAATGAACATTTGAGAATATCACAATCTGTGTGTGTGGCAGTCCTCCAACTGAAGGAAGAAAACTCTGTGAGTAGAGCTCCTGGGTACTCATTTTACTGCTCAGCTTTAGGCATCTGTTTAATTGTTTCTAACAAGCTGAAGCAAAATGGACAGGCAAACACAATCAGATATATTTTAATTTGCATTTCTATGACATTTCCCATGCCAGGTTAGTGTTTGGCACAGTAACTCTCCCAGGAGAATGAGAAAATGCCAGGCTAGCTGAGGGTGGACTTCTCTCCATATGGTGCCTGAAAAGGGCAATGGTAAGACATGGAGAAACTTGCAGCCTTATTAAATCCAGTACTAAGTTTTAAGATGAGCCTGTAACTTTAAGGGTGTTGCACCTGATGGTTGTTTACTTCAGGATGATTGGGTAGTGGGGATTCATTTGCTGTTACACTCCTCAGGCAAACTGGCTGATGAAAAAGCATAGTTGGTCCAGAATAAGGGCTGGTATGGAGGCAGAAATACAACATATAGGTTAACAAGTAAGTATATAACCTATAAACGTTGAAGTTAAAATCCATGGAGTGAGCTCTAGCCCTGGCAGCCTGGGTGTACCCCAGCTGTAAAGCTGGCTGCTGGCACTGACTCTGTGGAGCCAGTTGTGGGTATCCCTGTCTGAATGTGGAAGACCTCTGCTCTGTGGCAGCCTTCCTGAAACCCCTGCTTTGATGCTGAGAACATAGTTCTTCCTGAAGCAACTGCCAAGCAAAATGCAGGGTACCCTGCAGTTGTTTTACTCTAGTCATTCCTGTTCTATGTTTTGAGCTTGTTTTAGCTCTTCTCAGTAGTGACTTCTGATGATCTAGTGATGGTCCTCCCCTTGTTAAGGGAAATACCAGGTTTCCTTGCAAAGGTCTCATGAGACATATGAAAGGCCCTCCTGGAAAAACTAGTGGGAGTTTGATTCACAAAAATGCTTTGGTGTTCAGTGTTAACCATTTGCAAATGTAGCCAGGATAAAGGAGCTGCAGGAACAGCCCTTGGTTTCTTGTTGGGCTTTTTGTAAGGGAGCGGTGTGTAGTGGAGAGTACTGTAACCTGTCTACCTGTGTGTGGCAGACTAAGAACTCACAACTCCTAGGTTTCCAAAAACTGCTAGAGAATTAACCATTCTGGAGATGATCTGTTTATATGCCCTGATCACCTTATTTTTTTTAAAGTGTGGGAATATTTCTAGCTTTTTTTCGGGGGGTGGGACGAGTGGTTTAGTTGCTGCTTTTTTTTTAATGAATGTTCCTGTGTAATTAACTGGAGTCAACTTGAGGTTAAAGCTAATTTAAACAGGATGCTATATTTAGCATTTATGGTGCTAAAAGGATTATAGGAAAATAGATACTACATAAGTGGCCATAATCTTCTCACTGTTTGTGATACTTGAGTGGCAGAGAATGGGGTGCCAATCTGAGATTAAAAATCTAATTTTAGGGAGCTAACAAGAGTCACATTGAAGCAAAAAGGTAAAGATGGATTAAATTTTGTGGACTTAATTTTTTTAATTGGGCCTCAAACCTGCTTAAAACCTTGCAATCAGAGCTTTAACCAAAGCCTGTGATTCTAAATTATGTACTATTTCCATACACTAATTTAATAAAATACAACTAGACACTTCAGTTATACCCTTGATGGAACAGCCAGGATATGTTTTCAGAAGCCAGTTTTTTCCACTGCTTGAAGCAGTGACAGCTACCTCTATGCCATTATTTTTGACTACTGGAGGCAGTACTTAACCAGCTCCTCTTCCATGTTCCTTCCAACATGACAGTGGCAAGAAAGCGCTGTCTGGGACGTGAGGAACCAATGCAGATTGTAGCTCGGTAGCTATAGTACTACCCCTTGGCCACAGTAGAGTCACCTTGCCTGTAAAGACCTCCCAGTTAATTTCTTTTTCATTACCTGGAGGGGGGAAAAAAAAAAAAGAAAAGAAGAAAGAGATGTGTGAATAGTAATGCCATCTGCAGCCCTGGCCTTATGGCTCTTGTCAGGAAGATGGGTTACTTCTGAAAAGAAACACAAACAAGTTTTAAACCAGGGAAGATCCAGTCACTGCGTTATGAATGAACCAGCTTCTCTGAGTTAAATTGTCAGTGCAACTGAGAAAGGACTGGCTGCTAGCATGTAAACATTGCAGGAGTCTGGTGGCTTTGGTGAGTGGTAATGCACAGCACTGGCTTACTGGTGTTTACCTGCAGAAATGGGGATTTATTCCACCTTCTTCAAGTCACATTTAATGGCTGTCAGCAGGAGGAGGGATGGCTCTTGCATTCTCAGTGTGACCAAAATGTAAGCAAAATTGGCATCTGAAGAATATCTGAACTGGGGTTCCCTTTTATTCCTGCTAGTCTGTAAGCTTTAAAATAATTAAACCCTCTTAATGGGATTTGTGTGCCATATGGCACCTTCACCACAGGATGACTCTTCCTTGTTGCTGTACTTCATTTGTCCATGTATACAAATAGTTTTCAGCCAGAAGAACAACATGCACAGTTTAAAGGCACCCAATGAGAGATCACCATCTCTTTGGATAATTCTTTATTTGTATATCCTGTCTGAAGCATAGTGCTCACTTGTGGTAAATCAATGGAGTGGACTGCAGTGGTAAGCTCAAGCCTCTGAAATATTATAGCAAAAATAAGTTGTTAAATGCTCAGTGCAGGACCTAAGCATAGACTATTGGGTAATAGGATGCTGACATGCTTCTAGTCCTGAATTCCTTTTTGTTTGTAATACTCTAATTTCTGCTGGAGATGAATTTCCGGAAGGAATTGCGAAAGCACACCAATAAACCAGTTTTAGTATTTGGTCAGTGTAATACATGACACAGTGAGGTACTGCTTGCCCTGCTGATGCTTGCTTTTCCTTTTGTTTCATCCTAATCCCATTTCAAAGCATGGAGGTTTAGCCAGCAGTAGTTACACAGCTGTTTGCTGGTAGATGGAGCCTTTAATTATGGGCAATGTCGTGGGCTTAATGTTTCTAAGTTCAGCTGCTGAATGGGTTTTCACTGGAGTCAAGAACCTAGTGTTTTTCCACTGATGTTTCTGATGTAAACTCACTGCTGCTTCACGTGTTGCATTTGTAAGTATAGATCTTTAATTTCAAATGCCACCTTTAGGTGATAGTTGCAGAGGTGCTGGTATCTGCTGTGAGGTAGATCAGGAAAAGCAGTGTGTCTACAATGCCCTCCAGTGTGCAGTTTCTTCTGGAAGACCCTGCCTCTGAGTGAGCAGAGGGACCAAACAAGTCCTGGTGCATCCTGAATTGTTAGATAAGTGAAATTGGCTAGTCTGACTCCTGCGGCAAGCACACTGGGATCAGATCTGACCATGTCTGAGATGTGGTCCACTTTCTAACTTCTCTGCGAGTTTCAAGAAAGCAGTGGAACATTTCAAAATAGTTTGGGGCTGCATGTAAAAGATACAGAGAAGGTGGGGTTACTGAATGCCTTCTTTGCTTCAGTGTTTATTGCTAAGACCAGCCCTCAGGAAACCCAGTCCCTTGAATTAAGAGAGAAAGTCTAGGGGAAGATTCTCCCTTGGTCAATGAGGATTGGGTTAGAGCTCACTTAGGCAAACTGGACACCCACAAACCAAAGGATCCCGATGGGATTCACCCACAAGTGCTGACGATCTGGCTGATGTTATTGCTAAGCCAGTCTCCATCATTTTTGAAAGGTCATGGAGAACAGGAGAGGACTGGAGGAAAGTCAGTGTCACTCCAGTCTTCCAAAAGGGCAAGAAGGAGGACCCAGGAAATTACAGGCCAGTCAGCCTTGCTTCCATCCCTGGAAAGCTGTTAGAACACCTCATTCTGGAGGTCGTCTCTAAGCATGTGGAGGAGAAGGAGGTTATCAGGGTTAGTCAGCATGGATTCACCAAGGGGAAATCATGCTTGAGCAATGTGATAGCCTTCTGTGATGGTGTGACTAGCTGGGTAGATGAGGAGAGAGCAGTAGATGTTGTCTACCTCAACTTCAGCAGGGCTTTTGACACTGTCTCCCATAACATCCTCATAGGTAAGCTTAGGAAGTGTGGATTAGATGAGTGGACAGTGAGGTGGACTGAGAACCAGCTGAATGAGAGAACTCAGAGGGTTGTCATCAGTGGTGCAGAGTCCAGTTGGAGGCCTGTAGCTAGTGGTATTTCCCAGAGGTCAGCAGTGGGTCCAGTCTTGTTCAACATATTCGTTAGTGACTTGGATGAAGGGATGGGGTGTACCCTCAGCAGGTTTGCTGATGATACAAAACTGGGAGGAGTGGCTGACACACTAAAAGGCTGTGCGGCCATTCAGTGAGACCCAGGCAGGCTCATAGTTGTGCAGAGGGGAACCTCATGAAGTTCAACAAGGGCAAGTGTAGAGTCCTGCACCTGGGAAGGAATAACCCCATGCACCAGTACAGGTTAGGGGCTGCTGGAAAGGAGCTCTGTGGAGAAGAACCTGGGAGTCCTGATGGTCAACAAGTTAACCATGAGCCAGCAGTGTGCTCTTGTAGCCAAGACAGCCAATGGTATCCTGGGATGCATTAAGAAGAGTGTGACCAGCAGGTTGAAGGAGGTTCTCCTCCTCCTCTACTCTGCCCGAGTGAGGCCTCATCTGGAGTACTGTGTCCATTTCTGGACAATGGAGGGCTGCAAAGATGATGAGGCTGGAACATCTCTCTTAGGAGGAAAGGCTGAGAGCCCTGGGGCTGTTTAGCCTGGAGAAGACTGAGAGGTGATCTTATCAATGCTTATAAATATCTAAAGGGTGGGTGTCAAGAGGATGGGGCCAGTCTGTTTTCAGTGGTGTCCAGTGATAGGACAAGGGGCAATGGGCACAAGCTGGAACACAGGAAGTTCCACCTAAACGTAAGGAGAAACTTCTTTACTGTGAAAGTGACGGAGCACTGGAACAGGCTGCCCAGGGAGGTTGTGGAATCTTCTTCTTTGGACACTTTGAAAACTCGCCTGAATATGTTCTTGTGCAACCTAATGTAGGCAAACCTGCTCTAGCAGGGGGGGTAGGACTAGATGATCTCCAGAGGTGCCTTCCAACCCCTGTGATTCTGTGAAAGTTTTCTTAGCTTCACAGAGACTGAGCACTCTCTCCTGCTATTGAAGAACAAAACTTTACAGTCAGTGTGCTTTTTTAAGTCCTGTCCCAGATACCACATTGCAATTCTTGGGTTTTTTTTCTTATATGGCAAAATAGAGTTGCTAATGGCCACTTTGCTGCAATGGCAATTGCTCATTCCTACCTTAGGAATGGATCATGATCTCTCAAACACCTGCTATTGAAATCGTAGCTGATTGTTGGGGCTGACTACTTGTACCAGGACGGGACATAAGAGTGTGAGGAAGCTGGAGTTCACAGACAAGCAATTTTGCTCAACTAATAGGATTTTATTGGGTCTTGCTTACTTCTGTGTAGCCTGGAAGTCACTACATTCACTCAGTTACTCCCAGGGGACACCAGGTTAAAATCTCATTCCAAGTGAGTACTTTTTCTTCGCTCTTTTTATATTTCTGCTCCAGTGACCTGTGAAGAAAAAAAAACAACAAACAACCCATACTTGGTGTAATACAGGAAAAAGAAACAGCTTCAGGGACTGTAAGATCACTTAATCTGACCTCCCATGTATGGCAAGCTAATTTGTTTAAAGTTCCTGTAGGATGTCTGTCACTATACGTAGCTGTTTCTGGGACTGCAACATAGATGCATCTGTTAGAACAAGCAAGATGTAGAGAAACTTTTTTTTTTTTTTTTTTAAATTGTGAAGGAGCAATGGTTCATCCACCCAATGCCTCTCTCTGGTTCCAGTCTTATGTATGTCAGAGTCAGGAACATTTTCCTTCTATCACCCTGACTGTGAGGCCAATGTGGCCTCACAAAGCTAACTCTGCATCCTTGCCAGTCCTAACCACTGTAGCATCATTTGAGCCATCAAGGAAGCATTGCAAGCATGTTCAGTACACTGTAGGCAGTCCTGTTTCACCAAGGGCTGAGGAAAGAAAGGTATGCATAGGGCAACAAAGGGTTCACAGCTTGCAGAGCTAGGAAGGACAACCATAATCATCTAGTCTGAAACTAGGCTAAAGGTGTATATTCAGAGCTATCTGTCTTTGTCTAAAAGGCTGCAAGTGATGGAGGTTTCACTAGTTCCCCTGATAAGCTAGTTCTGTCTTTCATTACTGCTGGGAAATTTTCCCTTATTTCAGGGTTGAATTTATCTAGCTTCAACTTTTATTCATTGGATCTTTGTCAGCCAGATTGGAAAGCTCCTCACTTATATCTTCCCCAAGTGCAATTACCTACACAGTGTGATGAAAGTATGTCTATGCTTTCTCTTTGGTGAGCTGAATATGTTGAGCTCTTTACCTGTCACGTCAGAAGGCTTGGGTATTTCTGCTAAAGCCAGAGAATTCATTTGTGACATTCACTTGAACTCTGTCCAGTGCCTTCAACTCCCCTTTAAAATGCAGACACCAGGACAGGATTTGGTAACCTAGTAGGGGCATTGAAATCCTTCATTATTTCTGCTTCATACTTCCTCCCCCACCCCCCCCCACCCCGTATACTCAAGGATCTCATTAGTCTTTTTTGCTACAGCATTGTCCAGACAGCTTACATTGAGGCGATTATCCATAATGACCCCTAAATCCTTTTCTGAGCTCTGTTTTTTCAGAGCAAAGTCTTCCATCATGTAAATACAAGCAACTGCCATTCTTGGATCTCAAACACTTGGTCTTACCAAAATACATTTTGTCAGATTACAACTATTTACCCTGGTGGCTCAGATCAGTCTTAGTTACTATTCCACAAATTTTTGTCACTTGACATAAAAACTTATGACTACACTTACGACTACAGCATAGAGAAGCAAAAATATTGGACCAAGAAAAAGTCCCTCTGGCTTAAAAATGTCCCTATTCAGTGGTATCTGCCTACCAACTGTATTTTAAGATCTGTCAGTAGCCTAGACTTCAGTCCATAGAACATGTTATGTGCTAATTTCATAGGAGGTATAATTTGTCATATTTTACTCATTCTCACAAGTATCTTGGAGAAATTCAAGCATTCATTAGCAACACCTGAGCCTTGCATTTTTGTCCTAGAAGCAAACATCATGATCCAAATTTCTTTACTCCTAGTCAAGTCAAATAAATCCCAAATTACTAGTTATCTTTTTCTGCACCTTCAGGTAGCAAAACCTTAAATTTTTTTTCTTTTGCAAAGGGTGTAGTGTCGATAGGGAAATGGAAGAGTTTTGCCACACAGCAGTGGCTTTTCTGGGTGAGAAAAGACGTGTGTTTGACAGCCTTCAAGTAAAGGAGAAATAGATTTGAATCCCTCCACTCTGATGAGTGCTATCGCATAAAAGTATCTCATTTGGCCATAACAGTGATTTTGTGCTCCATATATGAAAAGATAGGCTTCAAGTTGCCTCGTCCCAGGTCTGGAATCCTTGCTGAAAACAGGCTGCAGGGAAGTGGCTCTGTGTGGTGCCAAAGGCCAAGGGGGCAGGATATGAAACAAAACTTTTTAGATTTATAGTCTAAGATGCTTTTCCTTGCCTTATATGTGGATCCCACTTTAGGGGGAGAGCTTAGGTATCAAGCTCAGGTTTGGTGACTCTCCTCTAGGAGCCTGATATATTGCATGCCTCTGCCAGGTATTTAAATATTTAGTCTCTTTGTAGCTAAAGGGCTAACTAGGTAAATCAGCCCACTGTCTTGTCTTCGTTAAGATTTTTGTTTGTTAGCTATTTAAAGAAAGTTGAAAGCTTCCCAAGGAAGGAAAGGCTGAAGAGCCCTCTGGGAAATCCAAATCCGCAACATCAGAGGTGCCATTCCATGTCATATCTAGGACATGCTGCCACTTAGTGCGTTGCAGGGCCAGAAGTATAACTGTGGCTGACCTCAGCTTTGAGATTCAAACTGACTCCAGTTCAGTAGAGAAAGAGCTGACAAATACTGCCATCAAAGCATTGTTTAACAATATTTTCCCTGCCCCATCTGTAGCTAGTAGCATCCTTAAGCTTCTGCTTGTACAGCTACTTTTCAACACAATGACCTCTCATCTAATATGATATAATTTGCTTGCAAAACTGCCTGTGTATGATGGGTCAGCTTATGGAGTGAGAAATCAAGAATGCTGCTGTAGTACCTCCTTGTGTAGTTCAGTGGAACAAATCTTGGGGCAGTGGATGCAAATCATTAAACAACATGAGGGAAAAAATCTGTTATCTCACTGTTCACCAAGAAAATTCAAATCGCCAGCAATTACAGCCTCCAACTGTTATCTGCCAATATACAGTTTGTTTTCACTGTCAAGATCTAAAGTGTATTGCAAATTTAGTGCTCTTGTTGTTAGGGCTTGAAAGTTTGCTCTCTGCTTCCAATTATGTAATTTTCTTTGCCGGTTTTCATATGTAAGTGAACTATTGCTCTCACCATTTCAGTCCTTTCTTTAAAAATAAGGTATATGTGTTCATAGGCCACAAATATTTGTCTTCTTACAGTCACATTCTTGTACTACCAGTTAGAAACTATTTTAAAAACTTGATTTATGAGAGCACTGTATTAAGGTATTACATCTTGCTTATAACTGCACAAATATTTTTCAGATTCCCAAGAACAAAGTATTACTAAAAGGAAGCACATGAAACCTACCGAAGTATTGTCTTCTGAAGCATATTTCTAAACAATGTTTAATTAGTTTACATTCATTTCAAACCTGGGTTAATTAAAATTAGATTCCTTTAAAGCAGGTAATTGAATTTGCATCTCAAATAATTCTCAACATGAAATCAACATTTAGGTGCAAATTCTTCATTGTATTAATTATTTCTGTGGGCCAGAGTCTCAAAGGAGGTAGCCGCTTGCTTCAGCTCTCTTTGCCTTGTCTCTCTGGCGTTGTTCAGGGTAGTCATCTCTAACTAGTGGGCAGGAGGCTAAGCCCTGACCTTGTCTCTTCCTCCTCCTGAAATGAGGAAAATCTGTAGCGCAGCACAGCACCTTTTCTCAGCGATATCTCTCCTCTTCTGATGTTGCATTCTGAACAAAACCTGCTTTGAAAAAATTTCATTCATGGCTAATGCAGGACAGAATCCTGCCTGTGGAAAGCCAAAGGTCTTAAAGTGTTAAAAAAAATTAATTCTTAAGTCTTGCATGTACAATTTAAATTGTATTCATAATCATTTAAACTCATATCTTATTGAGATCTTAGAAATTTTGTGCTGTTTTTGTTATTATTGGATCCTTTTGTCTTTTAATGATACACAAGAGATTAACTTACGTTAGCAAATTTCAAGACAACGCCTAAAATGGGTACGTGGGCATGTGTGTTCACCATTTAAAAATTTGTACTGTTTTACATAATCTTAATGCAACAGGTCCATCCTCCCTTTTTCTCTGCGGAAAGCAGAATGCCTGCTTTCATAACAAAGCACTTTCTGAGTATTTACTGTGTTAGCCTGTCTAGGGTAGCTCATACAGACCATTGGTATAATCCTCTGATGAATAATCTCTAAGTGTGAACATGTATACAAGGCAGATAGTACCAAATATTTTTGCATTTTAACTGCAAAATGCAAACTCTCAATATCATAGGCTGAGCTGTGAGTCTCCAGTTTTTCTCCTCACAGGTGAAACATTAATGGAAAATTAAGTGAGACATGACAGGAAGTTTAAGTACTTGTGACTAATGCTTGTGCTTATCATATTACAAGGGCTTACATCACACTTTTAGTCTCTGTATCCCAACTTGCTGAACCAAACCAACCATTAGTGCTTCGGTCCATGTTTAGGAATTTGACAATCATTTTTTTCCTGTGGTGAATAAAACAGCTCACTTTGCTATTTTACAGTAATGTGATTCAAAGTAGTATGATGGTAGACTTGGAACAGTGCAAATTCTTCCCCAGCCCTATTTCTAAATTGGTTTGTAATGCCCTGATCAGGTGTACAGGAGGTGCTAGAAAAAATACATCAGAAAGTGCATGGAGCACTTGAAGAATGTGCACTGCAGAAAAACTTACCTCCCTTTTATTGAACCGTAGAGTGTTTGTAAGTGTGGGCAGTGCAGGAAAGCTGCATCAGCAAGACCTTGATTTGTAGCATTATTGAGGACACAGTAACTTCATTTGGAGTTGTGGGTGTTTAATAGCCTTGAAAATAGGACTACAGGAGATGCTATTTAAGGTGTGAGGCATTTCTGTCTGCTGAAAGAAAACCTGAAAAAAATCATGCTGTTTCTGTCTAGGGATAGGGAGGAAAAATTGCTTTCTATTTCTTCTTCAGAAGTCTGCTTTTCATCAGCACGTCAAAATATTCATTCTGGCACAAACGGGCAAAATGAACACAATTAGACTGCCTGTTAGAGGGATAGTAGTGTGGTTTGATAATATTGGATATAATACTGCAGATCATTGTATGTTAAGAGTGGTTGGCTACTGAATCAAGTAATTGAACCCTAAGGAGAGGCACAATTTCCTCTTCTATTTTAATTGTGAACAATTGTCCAAACCCTCCCTAACAAAGGGCTGCAATAGCTAATGTGAAGTAGCCTGAAGTGCCGTATAATTATTTTTAAAAAGTGAGTCGGTTGTAGCCACTCTCGTCTCACCTGTCTACAGGACAGGTATTAATCACAGATGTTCAGATCAGCTGTTCCAGCATAAGCTGAGTTGCTGAATGCATCTAATGGTTACACTTTTCTCCCTTTATGTTCTTATGGGGTTTTTTTTGGATAGTAGGTGGGATACTATCTGAATGGGAGTGTTTAGCAGCCCCTGTATAACACCTCAGGCTGCACTTGGGTTAGGGTAATGTAAATCCTGTTTCTAGCACTATGGGATTCTTTGGAGAGTGAAAACATGATGGGATTTTGTATGCTTCAGCATAACCTACATGAGGTACAGGACCTTGTTGGGACAGGCTTTATCAGGATGACGGCAGATATTAACTGGCAAGATCTGGACAAGCAGCAGTGCCAGAGGGCATGGGTCCAGTGCTGTTGTGGTGAAGGCTGCCTGTGCTATGGATAAACTGTGTAATTAACTAAAAGTGTGTGCTGGGCTTCTTGATGCACTGCAGTTTGCTTTCAGACATTTTTCTGATGGAAACACAGCACGCTTGTTGGTGCACTTGTTAGTGGTCATCAGCCTGTTCTTCTTAATGTGAGAACTAGTAATAGCTAGAAGAGCATTTTTTGCCTTGGTGACCGGTTTCTGGAAACTTTTATGTTTATTTCTGTCTCTGTGTGTTGCAATTTTTATTTTTTTTTTGAGAGAGTGAAATTATCCATAAACCAATAAATGAGCCACAAGCAACCTCATTTCCTCCACTCTTTGGTAGGAAGTCAACAGTCAAGACATTATAAACCATAACTGAGGAGGTGTTTAAGACCACCCAGTTTGTTCAGATGCTTCATTTGCCTCTGTTCACTCAGTCAGGAGACTTTGTAACTTCTGTGAAGGAGACCCTAGGTTGGTACAGCCACGAGCCTATCTGGTTGAGAAGCAGCCATTTAAGGTATTTAGGGTAGAGATAAATGATAGGAGAAATAATTCAGGTTTTATGTACAACCTTAGGTTTGGAGTACAGAGTGAAACCAGGTGGCATTTCTGAGCAGATGGGAGCTTAAAGCCACTCAGTGCACCATGGTGCACAGGGAACCATCTGAAGTGAGGTCTTGCTCCAGAGAGCTATGGGAGGCCCCTCTTGGGTGGGACAGCTTGTTCTCATGTCACTGTACTGCCTCTGCTGTGGTCTCAATTTATAGCACTACACTGTGCAATATGAACATGTCCCATATTCAAAGTACATCTGTAAGTTTTACACCATCCCTAGGTCTGAAAGATTTCAGTGACTTCAGTGTGGCCCTAGAGGACAGCTTTGGTTGCTGCTCAAGACAGGGGCCCCATTCCTCTTGAGGTTTGAATACTACTAAGGAACTTTATGCTCACAAAGTAATGATACTCAGCTTTACCTATGACTAGCTTTCAGTAATTAAATATGAAAAAGAATACACAAACCTAAACAGAGGCACTTTAGAATTTGTAGCCGTCCAACAGAATGAAGAAACAGCTCTGGTACTTTCTATTCCCATAATAAAAGGTGTACAGTAAGAACAAGTTAAAAATCAATCTGAAAGTGGACTAAGAGCCAAAGCCTGAGACAAGTTCCTAACTGAGGGATGTTCCCTTTAAGCCAAAGGGGACTCAGACCTTAGCCAAATGTCTTAAGCTGTTATTTATTACATTATTACAGTATTGTTACGTAAGCCATATTATGTTTCAGTAGGCAAACATGAAAAACACTCCTCAAACCACAAACTTCAGAAAATACACAGCTCAGTTTAATTTTACCGTGTGTCCCATTGTTTCTGTGCTGTTGGAAGCAGGGAATAATCATTCCATCTTCACATCTCCTGAACTTCTGGTTCAGTAAGGCTGTCTCTGATCTCCTCATCAACTACCTCTTCTGAGCCAGCACTCTCCTTATTTCATCCTGTGTTCAGGCTTCTCCTTATGTTTGATCACCCCTGTGGCCCTTTTCTAGCTCTGTGAGTTGGAATGACCCAAACTATGCACAGTATTCAGTAAGTCTGAGCACAGTGGCTTTCAAGTGGTGTGACCGTGTCCTCTTCTGTTTCCTATTCCTTTTTTGGTATTTTTCAGCATTCTGCTGGGCTTTGACAGTATGATTGTGCTTACAAATGAACTGATGATTTCAAGACCTACCAAGTTCCTTTCCCAAGAAAGAGGTAATTACAGATTCAGAGCCTGTCGCTGTAGGTACATACTTAAAGGTAATTTTGTGTCCATACACATTATTTTGGACTTATTGGTGCAAACATTTTATCATCTGCTCACTTAATATTATGTGTAGCTAAGATGTAAGTCTTAGCTGTCAGCTTTCGATGTGATTATTCTGAATAATTTTGTCATGGCATTATTCACTGCTCTGTCAGGTAGTTTGTGACTAGATTGAGCCTCACAGGTCCCAAAGCACATCTCCGAATGAGATCCTGCTGGTTAATTTGTGACAAAATGACATTTATTTCCTATCTTTAGCCATGAGGGGAACATCCCTTCTACCCACTGATTGTTCAGCTTCCAGGATTGCACCATCTATCCTTTTGTAACCCGTGCACAACCATTTTCCCTTCTATTATGTTGGAAAGCATCATGGGGACAAATCAGCTTTTTCTTTTATTAGCTTTGAAAGTGTTTTCACTGTCAATCCTGGAAATGAACCATATGATCACTGTAAGAATCAATTAGGTTTGGCTTTTTGTATGCACAATCTCTCATATTCTGTGTGTCATGCACATATTTTTTTGGAAATAGGTCATTCTGAGACACATCTTGTAATAACAGGCAACACCAACTGACAGGTTTTCATCCTGTAGGCAATGTGAGCAACATGAACAAATACAACTGTTTAAAATAGACATTTCTAGTAGTTTATATACGAATTCAGATAATTATAAAAGATGTGGCTTTTAATTGCTGAGACTCTTTAGTCACAACCAAATCAGTGATTTTTCTCACTCACATAGAGAATAGGGGAATTTAATGGCAGATGTGAAGTAAATTTTTATTCTTACGACATTTTTAGGACAGAATCTGACCCATACCTCCCTTTAGTTTTTGCTCAGTGTTTGATAAAAAGATGAGCGTTTTTATGATGGACTATGAGCTTGTTGATTGTTCTGGTAAGTAGCAGCTGCAAAATCTGAGGCAGTTTAGTGTGTGACAGAGCTGAATGTCACACACTAATTCATTTGAATAGGAGCCAAGCTAATATTCCTTATTGGGGTAAAATGCCCACTAAAATGTTTTTATGGAATTAGGATGGCAGATTCATCATGGAAATTTAGGAACTCCCATTTTGGGTGCATTTAAAATGTATCATTCAGACGAACAAGCTATTTATACGGACATGTGGTGTAATACTGGATACTCCTTTAATCTTTTAGTAATCCAGAAGTTACCATATGGACAAACTGCACAGATTGATTTGAGAAGGCCTCGCTGGATAAACAAATACCCTGCTTCAGATAATTTGCTGAGCTTTTATGTTAGTGTATCAGGAAAAAAAAATGCTTTCCAGCACATAGTTTATTTGCAGTGACATATAAAATGAGACTGATGACAATCAACACAGGTTTAAGGCAGCTTGTTTGACAAGCAGCGCATGATGGTTCGGACAGTTGTCTGGAGGGCTTTCTTTCAGTACTTCATTGCTTGGCCTTTCCAATGTGAAACCACCTTTGCACATACATATCAGAGAATGTACACAGTTTCCTCTAGCGTCTTTTCTTTCAGTGATGTACCTGCATTAATTTTGCTTAATGCCGTAATAGGTTATTTAGTTTTGTTATCAACCTCTGCTTTCTCAATCTTCTGTCCTGTGAGGAACTGCCATATTCCCCCTCTGTAGTTCTCATTCCCCAGGGCATACACAAAGGCATCCACTGTTGGCACAGTCTTGGCAATAACAGCAGGGATCTGTTGTGAGACACAATATTTATTAGTAGGAAAATGCAATAGGATAATTAAAATTAATAGGAGCCAAGGGACTCATTTCAGCCTAGGCTTAGATTCTCTTTACTAAAGAAATGCCTGTCTCCAAGGAGTAGCTTTCTACCCCTGGAGAGATAAGAAGTAAAAAGCAGTTTGGTCAGTTGGAGGCTCTTGCTCAGGAAATTATAGTCTCCAGGAAAAACACTTTAGATCGGCATTGCCTGAAACTGGGATATTTCAGCTGAGACTGAATACAAACACTTAGACAGAGTGAAGGGTGTGCCACGGACACCTTCTGGTGTATAAGTGGGCTGATGTTGCTAACGCGTTTTATGTGGGATACTGAGTATGTAACTACAGTAATGCATTTGGTGACCTGAAACTGCTCTGATTTTTGGAGGATTGAATGAAAGTTGAAAGGTTTGATGTGGTGTTACTGTGTCCCAAAGGCAGTCTTGGAGCCAAGACTCACTGGAAAAAGGGAAGAAAGGAGGCAACATAACCTTAAGCATGGTCAGTTGCAGCTTCCCTGAGGAGAGGGAATTATTAGGAAAATGAATGAGACAGTCTCTTCAAAATTGAAAATTTTGAGCTGGTACTTGACTCTGGGAAGGAGACAAAAAGCTCCTACAAACCATGAAGCAGTACAGGCTACAGACCTCTGACTGCTGAAGAAAAAAACCCTGACTTTCTAAACTGTTGCTTGATCAAAACAGTAATATAATGCCTGTTATATCACCATGCTTAGCTGTTTTGCCTTAAAAGTGGTAGATGAACAGAATGCTTTGAGAAAATGATCTACTTGTTATATATGTTATAACAATGTTATAACAATGTTATATATGTTATAACTTGTTATATATGTTATAACAAGTAAATATAATATATATATGTTATAACAAGTAAAACCAATTGTGAGTAAATTGTCATTGTTCTATAGGAACAGGGAAGGGAGAGTAAGGAAAATGTAATTATTGAATTCCCTTGGGTGGCATAGACGTACCATGCGGTATTTTGGCGAAATGAACATCACGTTTTCAACTGCTGCGTAGAAGCATAAAAGGCAATAGGGACCCCAGCAAATGACCAACGTCTTCAATGGTAAACCAGTATTAAACTGAAAAACAAGAGCAATAAATCCCATTGTGTTTCGTTACTGCACGCTGCAACAAATGGATGGTACAGATCCTGTAAGACCACAGTTTGTGCTCAGTAGCAGAAGAGGACCAGCCAGTAGGATATGCCATATCTTTGTGGTGTGTGAGCACAGCTCCCTTTGCATCGAGGGCTGCCTGTGGAGCAAGCCCCAAAACTCTGTTCCCAGGTGGCGAGTGGCAGTTGCTTCTGGGCTGAGGTGACAAAGCACCTCATGGTAGATAATTTAAAGCAGTGTGTGTGCTAGACAACAGAAGCCATGGCCAGTAATTGCTGCTGAGGGAGGAGGGCAATGTGTAAATTTAAAAACAGAAAAAAAAGTAACGACAGTTTGCTGACTTCTTAGAGGGTCTTTCAGACAAATTGTGTGAAGCCCCTACTACGGCTATGCAACAGATAGATGCAGTGTCATCTGTGTTGTGGTAGTAGGATTTCTCTGTCCTTCATGCTAGCACCTTATCCATGGTGTTCATGACCAGCTGTTCCCAAGTATCTTATAAAAATATTAATGAATAGGGAGTGATTATTTAATCCTTAAATTTTCTGCATCATAACTAGTCTGCACAGCTACAGAACATCATAAGAAAGAAAACGCATGCTATTGCATAAACTCACTGAAAAAAAGGTAATAGGCTTATAGTAACAAGCACTGAGACTTGCTCAAGAAGTGTGGAAAGGGCACAAGTATTTATTCCAGACAGTTGCAAACCAGTCTGCCTGGCTGTCTCTTTGCTGGTGTAACATCCCCCTTGAGAACTGACTGTCTTTACTGAGTGCAGGGGTCGGGCTGTTCCTGCCAGCCATGCATAGTGCCCCATACTGTATAGCCTGCACCTAAGGAAACAACTAATATAATCACCACATTACATTCCCATAAACCTGCCATGCCAGAGCAATTCCTTTGTTTCCAGCTCATAAAGATTTCTGAATTTCTGCAGCCAAGTGTAAACACGACATGTATAGGAAGGTTCTCCTGCCCCCACAGGGTGCCTGTGTGTTTCCTTGCAGAGCTGACATTCTGGCTGACTTCCTCAGCAACAAGCTAAGAGCTTGTAGCAAAACAGGAAATAACGATCCTTCCCGAGCAAAGTTTCTCTGGATAAATATGGATATCTGGATTGCTATGTTATTAGCAAATATTCTGCATGCCGCATGTCTATTTTATGACTAGAGTTAGACCAGTGCTAGTGGAGGAAAATCCACAGGGTCACTAGTCTGACCCCTGCTTTAACAGGGAACGGTTTACAGCACTAGGTCGGGGCAGATGTGGCTGTCTGGTCAAATCTTTAATTCTTTAAGGATGGGGTTTCCATGAACTTTCTGAGTGGTCCCATCCTGTGTTGTGCCAATCTCCTACTCAAGTTACACTGGGAAGTTAGCACAGAAGGAGCTCAGCCAAAGCCTCTGTGAAAGAAATTGGCTTCTTGAGGACGTTGTCTCTATTTGATACAGCCCTATTTTGGCAAGGCAGTTGCAGCAGCTGATAAGATTTCTTACCTTATAGTGCCCACTTTTCTTGAACTTCTGGTGTATGGACTGATAGGCTGTCAGCATGATGAAGCCCGGGATCATGAAATTGAAAATGGATAGAGCAAAAAGGAATGTGATGTAGTTTCTGGAAAGGGTGAGGAGGAAAAAAAAAAAAGAGGTTGTTAATTTCTCTCTAGGACACTCCTGTTAATTTGCTGTAAATATTCATTCACCTGTATTTTTAAAATTTCCAACACCAGTTTTGTTAACATTATTTAGGTGTAGCATTTGGTGAGTGCCAGTTAAGTTGTGCCATGCTGTTGTGTGTAGGATGGATAGTATTGTGGAAAACCACAACAGGTGTTTGGTTTCTAAACCCAAGCATCCTTACTCAGACATCTGTGCTGGGCTGCCTAAAACCAAAACCATTCTGAAAGAGTTCCAAGTCCTAAACCCAGATAAGATGCAGTTTATAGATGAGCAAGGCAGTAGCAGAAACTTGAGCACCAGCCTCTCCCACACAGAACTTTGGCTGTTCTGCCTGCCACCATGCAAGGTGCCACCAAGGCTCTGGGGAGGAAGATCTGCCCCATCAACAATGACAGGGGACAGCTGGGGGCTTTGGGTGCTGCCCTGGCCACCCAGGGGATGGTAGCCTCCACCCTCCCGTGGGAACTGGCCCTGGTCCTCACCTGTCCCCTTTGCTGTAGTCCAGGGTGCAGCAGGTTCGAAGGGGTTCGTAGTCGTATTCCCCCCACCCCAGCAAGGGCATCACCGACCAAAAGGCAGCAAACAGCCATGCAAACACCATCATAGAGACTGCCGTGCTCCACTGCAGCTTGCTCCCTGTGGGAAGAGAAGAGGGAGTCTCCATGCTCAGAATGAAACCACCAGGCAAAGTGAGTCTTCTGGCCCCTGGGCCTTGAGCAGAAAGAAGCAGTTGTCTGTGTTTTGTAGGCTGAAGCTGACCTGAGTCTGGAAGAATCAATCTTGCACAAAATATGAAGGAAGCTTTCAGACTTCAGAAAACAACAAATTTTACTTCCCTTTTGTATGCTTTACTTAGACAAACGCTGTATTGCTGCTCAGCTACGTGCCACACTGGAGATACAGCTCCTGTTACAAACATTATATTCTTGTGTTTTGAGAAAATGTTTAAAGACTCAGATGAGGCAGAGAGTAGAAGGAACAGAGTGATGCAATAAATAGAGTTTGAAGAACTAGAGCCCAATGCAGGGTGTGGGTTAGATGAGAAATGTGACCCTGCACACACTCCCCAGCCCCTGTCTGCTTCCTGCCCTACCAGGAGTGCAGGACAGACGTGGATATTAAATATACCCTGTTCTAAAGTCACTGCTCATCAGTATATATGTGAATATATGTACACAATCTGACAAGAGTCCTCATTCTAAAAATACTGCTGGTCAAATTGTTTTGCCTGGAACAGGAAATGTGAAGCTCAGCATTAGTAATTTTTTTTTTTTTCTGATTTTATAATAAAAATGATCGCTTGTGCCTATCTCATCCAGTTCCACAAAATACCATAGGAGTAGGTCAATGAATGAAGTGAATGGTTGGAAACTAGAAGATACAGGATGTATTTTTCCATGAAGAAGGCAGGCAGGCTTCCCTGCTGCTGCAGGACATTGTGTTAGCCTTGCTGCTTGCGTGTAAAAAGGCCTGGATAATTTTGTTATTGAGGCTAACGTCTGTAATCATGCTTGTGCTGAATAGCCCGTGATGCCATCTGCACCTGCAAGGAGCACAGTGACTTTTTCCACTACTTTCTAATCAAATCTCCCATTAGGGAGAAGTAATGATGCAATTTTCACTGAGGCTGGGAAGCAATCTTTTTGTCTGCCCTTAACAGCAACATCATGACAGCAGGCCAGGAAGTTTCAGGCCAGTTGTGACCTTTCTCAGAAATGTGAAGCATTGGCAGTAAGATACATGAGGTGAGGCCCTGCCATGGGGCAAGACATGGCTGACTCATGGGTGGAGAGCATGTAGGGGCCACACAGGCTGGAGATTCCTATAAGGCAGCAGCTCCAGAAAGAAACACAAACCTACAGTAGCTATTTTGTTTTGTACTGTCTTTGTATATCTTAAAGAAAGACAGTAAATAGGTGTCTTAGTGAAATTGCCATTTTACAGGAATGCTGATTCTACCTCTGTCCTTTTTCTTATTTTCCAGAAGTTTTTCATTGAGAAGAATTAGCATTTGAATTGCATTAAAAATCAACTTGGAAAAATTGAGGCAGAGGAAAAATTGTTTGGTGCAGGTGTGCAAAAATTAGTTATGGGGAAAGACAGATGTACACATTGCAATTTAAATACCTAGGTAAAAGTAAAGAAAACCCTTTTTAGTAAATATTCTGTTTCAATATAGTAGTAACAAAAAAAATTTGTTGATTTTTTTAGTCATTTAAAACATTATTTTTAAATAATTACTAATGAAGAATGATAAATAATATCTGTCTTTTGTATGATTCCTACACAAGATACACTTTGGCTGCAAAGGCTTAAATGTTGCTTTGTGGTACTGACATA
Source organism: Eurystomus gularis (assembly GCA_013400335.1). Lineage (NCBI taxonomy): Eukaryota > Metazoa > Chordata > Aves > Coraciiformes > Coraciidae > Eurystomus > Eurystomus gularis. Next base: position 290,404 of record VZZY01007278.1, on the reverse strand, counting down.
ACATGACTCTAGAATGACATAGATGAAAATAAAGGAATAGTTTTTGATTTTGTGGACTAGAAATATGAGTAAAACTTTTTGTTAACATGTAATTATTCTTAATCACTCAGTCCAAAGAAGTAATGTAGCCTAAGCTGTATCTTTCCAAACTGCATCCTATTTAGGTATATGCTCAGCCACACGTGCTAGAGTTGTTACTCCCCCAAGGACTCCATTTCCATTTGTGTTCTACATAGCGGTTCTTGTAGCTTGGCTTTACACAACCGTAACTTGAAATTTGATCAAGATAAAGCGTATTACATAAGCTGTCGAGTTTTTGGTTTACATATTCTAGCAACATTTTAAAGGCATTATCAAAAGCAGCTGCACTGAAACCTGGATCTGAATTGTGTTTCTTTAAAGCAAGCTCATGCCAAAAGTAGCTTTATTGCTTTGGGAATACAGTTTTGTAAGTGGTAAGCCCTCATGATATTCTGAAAAAAACCCAAACTAAATCTTATGGTTTGGTTTTGGTTTTTTTTTTTTAATTTCTCAGCAATTCCTATAAAATAATTGATACCTACTATTTTTAATGGTATCTTGTGGCAGAAAGTTTGGTCTCTTTTTTTTCATTTCATGGACTGCCAAAATATCATGAAGGTCTCAAAACATGATGTGCCTTGCCTGAGGTACTCTAGCACTGCTAGGTCCTAGACGTGCACCAGCACCTTATGGATCTTTGCGTGTAAGGAAAAGATCCTTGCATTGACAAAATTTGCCCTCAACTGCTGGACAGTGTTGGTGGCATCTGAAGGCAACCCATGGGTGCCTGCACTGACAGAGGGTGGCTGATCTGGCTGCCTGCATGTGTATGTGGTGGGGTTGGTGGAAATCTCATCTTTCCTGCTCTCGCCTTACACGTAAAAGCAGAAGAAGCTCTTGCCTCACTGATTCCCACTGTCACTGGGGTCTTTTGTGGACTCTTGGTGCCACATCATTCCTCTGGCCCCATGTGCACTGGGGTGTGCTCAGGCAACAAGAAAGTTGTGAGGCCTCCTGCTGAGATGACTTTCAAAAATTTTCTATCAAGAGTGGCTTTAATGATGATTTCTATGTTTAGTTTTTTAACAGGAACATTGCAGGCCATAGGACTCTAGTGAAAAATTCCCCATGCTTTTGGCTGGCAGTGCCCTGCCTTGTTTTACCCTCTGCTGTGGCTGGGTGGAAGTCCACATGCCTGGTAGGGCCAAGGAGAGTGCAGGAAGACAATACTTCTCAATTTCCATTAGCTTTCTTTTTTCCTTTTATTTTCCCAAGTTTTTGCTTTAACCTTTATGCCTCTTCTATGAAAAACTGTAAGCAAAGGTTTATTTTAGTTGCTTTTCCATGGGTGTCAAGGAACACCATTTTCTTATTAGATGTAGAATAAGAGGACCATGCAATAATGGAGTCTGGCACCAGGCATGTCTCGACAGCCTGCGTTTGGAAAACTCATCTCTGGGCCTGTGTTCATATGTTCTCTCTCTTCACACTTAAGGAGTCCTATTTTGTACATGAGAAAAGGAGAGAATCAGAACTAACAAAATTAAGTTTTTCCTTCTGGATTTAGCCTTTTGCAAAATGAGATCAGTTTAGTTGTTATTGTGCAGAGCAGGCCATTGCTTTACCTTAAATACTTTTTTTTTTGTCTGATAAAATTTACTGTAATAGCCATGTAGGTCCTAATTCAGTTAAATGTGTATATATGGAGTTCAGCATATGCTTAGGGATATAATTCCTAATTAGGGCCCAGTGCTGGCAATTTGGTCCTAATAAGTGTAATCACTCTTCTGCTCTGTCTTTCTCTCCTTGAAAAGCAAGAGGGAAGCTTCTCTTTTCCATACAGTGAGATACCATTATAGGGCATTTTAAATGGTGTCTGTAACTACTTTGAAACAGAAAGAGGTCACTCTTAGAAACACAAAACACCCCACCATTTCCAGATTACTAAAATTGTCAAAAGCTTAAATTTTAGGAAGTGCTAGATAGAGCATGGAACCTTAATCCTTTTGATTATGCTGGCCAGTTTTTAGTGACATAATCATAAACTATTTCCCCATCTCTAGTCTATAAGGAGATTTATGAAATTTGATTTTTTGAAGACTTATAAATTGGTCAAAAATTTACCTGATTTTCATAGAAAGAGCAAAAAGTACATCTCTGACATAGTGGCTACCTTTCAGCTAGACTTCAGGCTGGTGTTCAGGAAGAATTTCTTAAAAAAAGCTCAACAGGGTTGTCTAGGATGGAGGGGAAAAAAGTCCCTTTTCCTCACTCCTGTAAATGGTTAAGTTATAATAGCTGATATATGCCAAAACAGTGTGGCTTGTACAAGACTTATTGGCATGCATCACTTAAAATTGGCAAAGTTTGTCAAAGACAAAAATATCTGAAAATCTTGTAAGTGAAAATGCATCAGTCATAAGTAAAAAAGGTGTTGGTACCTACTTCATCTGTAGTGCTAAAAGCACCAGTCACTGGAGCTCATGAGTATTCATTTTTTGGTAGGAATAAGAAAGCTGCACTGCATAACAGCTTCTTTTGTGCATATTACTAGAAAAAGCTCTTTAAAGTAACCTAATAATGGGATTATTTTTTCTCAAATAATTTTTTTGCCATGTTCTCCATGATCATAAAACTGTCTTGGCGATTACCTCCTGCTTCACTGAAAATGCAGAATCTGTATAAACATTGGCATTTTGTCAGGGTGCAGGTGCAAGACTAGATGAAGGAAGTGTGGGAGGGTGGCTGCAGTGTAAGTGTGACAGGAGGTAAGGACTTGCTCCTAATTTGACAGAGCTGACAGCTGCAATTGGAGCAAATGGTAGTTTGCTAATCTTTGAATACTGATGTAACAACCTAGATTTCCATGAGTGTTAAGGATTAGATAACACTCGCTGCAATTCTATGTCTTGAAATTGAATGCTGCTGTGAAATCCCTGCTGATTTTGTTCATCTTTTCTTCTGTAATATTGAGAAAAATACTGACATAAATAACTTCAGATTTACCATTTCCCCCTAATTTGTAAATGCTAGTATAAGATCTTCTCTATTATTTTCTTTCCTTTTAGAACTGTAACTGTATGCCGTGGTTATGAAAGGATCCTTCCCCTCTCCTCAGACTGCTACCCTCTCACCAAAGTGAACTGTGAGTTAGATGGAAATGCCTTCAGCAAAGATGTCTCCATGGTAGGTGGCTGCCAGCTTTGAGGTTGCTGACCCCTTGAGGCTGTCCACCCACTGACCTCCGCCTGCCTGGTCCCAGCTCCAGTGAGACCTCCCAGGCTGCTGCTTCCATCCTCCCTTGCTATCTCAAGAATTTAATTCAGGATGTTTTCCTCATTTGAATGGCCAGTGAGGGAGAACTAGCAATGTCTACCTTGATATAAAATGTCATCTTCTGTCCCAAATGCTTGGCTATTATAGAGAGCTTCCTCAGAATCTGCCCTTTCCTCCTTCATTGTCAGGCACTAACATAAAACTGCATCTGTTTTCTTCTTGTACTGAATTCCAAATTTAAAACCATGAAATTTTCAGGTTGTTGATGAATGAATTTGTGTTATTAGCATCCAGAATGGCTGAAAAGTCCCATTTCTTTTCTTGTTATCATAATAGTCTCTCACATCTCATCAGCTTTTTCTTCCTCAGAAATATGGATAGTGGATAATCAAGTGTCAAGCCAAGGAATGTGACAACAAAGGTTTTCTCAGGAAAATGTTAGGACATAAGAACACTGGGGACTACGTTTTTTAGTCTGGAAAGAGTACCAGTTCCCAGGAAATGAATATAAAAGGCTGATAGCTTTGTTTTTTAGGCAAAGTTATTTTGTACCTCCTGTACAGGCATGCAGCTCGCAACAGTGTCAAGAGGAGTTTAATGTATGGATTGAGAACACAGTTATAGCCTGTAGGCTTGGTATATCAGATCTGTGAAATATGACTTAATCTTCCTGGCAATCAGCATGTGAAGGATGAAACTAGAAGTGGCTGGTTTTACTGGAATAGCCACAGAGCACGAGCTTTTAAAACCACCTGGGTTTTTGGTTTTGTTTTGTTGTTCAAAATGTTCAGTAATGGCAGCAATGTTTGGCCATCAGTAAGTAACAATTTGAGCAAAGTAAAGAAGTTTGTGCCCTTAGGGTCTCTCTGCCTGTGCTCTTAATGTAGTGTGCTCTTGACTGGAGGAGTGCATGACACAGAAGCATTAAAGTCAATGTTGCAGAGAGTAAAATGTCTTTCCAAAGGCACGCTTGCTTTCAGGCTGTCTTGTGAAATACAGATGCTACTCTTCTAGCTCCAAACACATTTCAGTGTCCAAAGGGTGTTAGTATGGATTTAGCTCACAGCCTGCATTATTTGGGGCCTTTGTCTGGACATGAAAAAACCCCAAACATTTCCTTGCCTGAGCTGAATTCTTGACAAAAGTCATAGAACAAAAAGTTGGCAACCTTTCCACCCTCAATGGGATCATCAGATAGAACACGTTCACTGTGTACTCTGGATGTGTTTTACCACTTGCTGCTTTAATCATATGGAGGACGTGCCTGAAAGGCTGTGTGTATGCTAACAGCAGAGGGGATTGAAGCGCTGCAGCTCAGTGGTTTCTTTCCCAGCTGACTTTTATACTTTCATTTAGGAAATATTTTGTGGTCTGAGAAACCCGTGCTCTGGCACAAGAAAAGGAGGGCTGCATTTGTCTATCAACATTGCTAAAGGGCACAATTTTTTTGGGAACAGTGTGGTTACGTGAGGTACTCTGGACTCCTCACTCCTTTGGAAAGAGCCTAGCTTTAGCAGGAAACGTGAGAGCTGCATAATGGATTTCACATCATGTCTCTTTTCCTTTTCCTTTCCCTTTTCTTTTTCCTAGTGAGAGCCATGAGACTGTAGACCCTGTGTTTGTCACTCAGTCCTTAACTACTAACTTTTGAAAACTTTGGCTGTTTAGAAGTAAACTGAAGAGGGAAGTGTGGACTCAGAAGTACTAAGTTGCTGCATATACTATGAAATCTGATGTTTGTGGAGAGGTGAAGCACTGTGGAAGCACTCACAGAGCAGTTAGCACGAGTCTGTCCCATTAGACAAAAGTGAACATCATCCTTCTGCACCATATTCACAGGAGAAAAGGTTTTGCCAGTTTGAGTGCTCAAAAGGCTGCTAGTTTGTTTAACAGCAGATGTTAAAGCCCCTTGCTGTGCTTCCCAGCTTCTGTGCTAAGAGCATACAGTTATTTCCTTGTTCTCCCCATCCACTGTGGTGACTGGAGCACAGCTGGAGTCCTAGCACTGGCATGGATGTCAAGTGCAACTCAGCACCCTAATTCAGCAGAAATTTCCATGGATACACAAATCCAGTACCACCAAAGTCTGGGAGGAAGTTCTGTGGTGAAAGACAGAGCATATCTGTCTTTATAAATCCATATATTTGACAACCCATCAATCTTTATTTCTCACCTAAATAAAAAATATGCTTTCATTGAAAAAGGCAAATTTATTTTCCCAGGTTGATCTCCCTGTCTAATATTAGATTTCCATTAAATACAGCTAAGATGTCATAGCTAGTTAAAAACTAAATTGCAAGAACAAATAAAAAATGGCCTTCGCTAAGAGAAGAAAGAGAATGCAGTCCTCCTCTTATCAATACTTAAAAATAGCTCTGCCACTTTTATTGAAACTTGCAGATGATATGTTCCTTGGTTGGGAACAAATGTACTGAGTTCCAGCCTTCAAAAAGGAGCCTAGAACATAGAAAAAACCCTACAAATGGCTCTTGTAGCCCAAAGTGCCTGTGTGTCACATGACGGAGCCGCTGAGCCGCCTGCCTGATTGTACCTCTGCAGAGGCGCTTTGCTGTGGTCTCTGTTCCAGCTGCGGTCTCTGCAGATGCAGCTCTCTAGCTATACCAAATTTATCTGTAAATAGTAAACTCCGCGTGGGCATGAAGGTCTCTTTGGTACACAGCAGGGTGTTGGAGGGAAGCTGAAGGTTCATCAATTTTTCTATAATATGAGGAGTTGGATTTTGTTTGGGACACCAAAGATAACTTATGGAGAAAGTGAAAGCATGGCAAGTGGGTCATAGATTGGATGTGATCTAGAAGGGGAAATATCTCCTGAAGTTTGTTGGTTAGTGTCCCCTGTATGGGAAAAGATCCTTTGGAGGGTTAGTTTCTATTTGCTGTATCGCTAGTGTGTAGGATAAATAAACTTACATATAAGAGACACAGATAATAAATATGTGCTTGCACTGCTTCTCTGAAATCTAAGCAAGCTGTCTTACAGCAGGATCTGGGTAAGGTTGCTAGGTAAATTGTAGCCCTTACTTGTACAGTAGTGATGATACCGGTCCCAGGCGACAGCAGCGCTGGAGCTAATGCTGGCTAGTGCCGTCAAGAAGCCCTGGAATCCATGAATTTGGCAGCCGTCGGAGCCATAGGGCCAGTATCTGCCCACAAACAAGGAATATGTTAAGAAAATGATAGAAAAAGGTGAAGACATGTTTGGAAATTGCATTAACAGAGTGGGTAGAATGACAGACTGTGCCCATGCTTTCTAAGTCCGAGACACATTGTGAAAGATGTTACTGTGGTTGCCTTTAGCTATTTGCCAACATTTATCTTGCTGTGGTGTGGCAAAAATGTTTTTATATCCATTAAGAGAGAATAAAATGCTCACATTCTGGCTTAAAATGTATTTTTGTTCTCTCTTAAAGGTATTTCCAGGGTTTTAAATTATGCTACTTGGGTGGAATTATTCATCAGCTGTCTTATAGGGTGGTGAGGAGTTTTTTTAGTATGGTTTGCTTCTGATTTGTTTGTTCTAATTATTCACTTAAATACTTGATATCTTTTTCTGATTAAGTGATTGACGTATGAGAACATGGAAAATCTAATGTGCCACAACTGAATTGAACTCCCTGCTAACAGAGCTGCATTTTCCTTTTCCAGAAACTTCTCAAGTAAGTGCTTTAATGGAAGGGTTCATAAAAAGAACAGAGAGACCTGCAGATAAATCTGGGGTCAATCTAGAGGTTTAGTCAAATGAAAATGTACTACTATTTAATATTCAAGTAGCTTGTACTATAACCACTGGTAACTGTCTGGTTAAATGTTTTCTGTAGTCAGTCAGCGATTATACACAGTAAAGTCTGCTTTTTTACTTTTCTGGTAGAACTATGTAGAGTTTAATTTCACTGTTTCAGATAGAATGATAAGGTTGGTTAGGTGGTATGCTAGAAAGAGAGTAACTTAATTAATTTAACCTCTTAGAATTTAAGCTGTTAATTTTCATGTTGTTTTCCCAAGCATCTTTAGGGAAGAGAACATATACCTTAGGAAGCTGGAAAAGGCAGCAATGAATGCATTGATGCAGATCCCACAATCGGCCAGTGCAATGCTGAGAACAAGCAGATTGCTGGGTGTTCGGAGTTCTTTGATTTTTCGGAAAGAAATAATGGTCAAGCCATTCAGACAGAAACCAAGCAGGGCTGAAATACAAAATTGTTTGGCATGATTCAACTGGAAATGGAAAATATCTACAATGATACTACTGTTTGCTTTAATGAGAGAACAATAATTACTGTGGAAACTTAGGGACAGGGAATAAATCTATCTCTAGCGGTCACAGTCTGCACGCAAGCTACAAAGACTTTCAGGGGAGAAGTCATAGCTGACGGTTGAAGCTAATGCTTCCAACTGCATCAGGGGCATGGCCAGTCATGCGAAGAAGAACTAGTTTAATCTTATTTGTAATTCTGCCTTTTGTTTTAATAGAGAAACCTGATTGCCAGGCTCCATACAGGGACACATGGGTCAGAAAGAGAGAGAGGCAGTTTTAGAGAGACTAACAGCTAGCACATGCTGCTGGTGCACAGATCTCCAGGCCTGTATTTAGTAGTGAAATGGATTATGTTTAATATCCATTGTAACATTCTTTTGTGTTTAAGTACAGAAATCCCTCAGCTGTGTTTCTGTCAGCCTGCCTTCCTTTGGGCTTCTGTCTAAGGTTAACCTAGACAGTGCTTGAATCACACCAGCTCAATCTTATTACTGCCCTTCGTCAATAGACTATACATGGAAAGGAATAATCTAATTATAAAAAGCAGTCACTGATAGATTTACAAAAACAAGTTAATGTTGGTCCTCAGAGAAGAACATCCAAGCAATCCTAGCTATTCACCCAGCACAGAGCAATGCCACCCTGAAACCCATTGTTCACCCGTTTAAACTCAAGCCTTGCCCTTTAAAATCCTTTTCAAGATGACCTGAATTATTTTCGCTCTGATGAGGCTCTGACTCAACATTTCATCTCTAAGTCTCAGTTAGGTGAGAGGCAGTAAGTCCTTTTCTTTGTGTTCTTGGAAAGAGAAATGATGTAGTGCAGAAAAAAATCCGTAACTCCTAATTCTACTACTATTATTCTGCTAATAAGTAGCATAGTTACTTATGCTTATTGTCTTAATTCTGCAGTTACATAAGATGGATGATTTTGTCTAGTCCGAAATCCTGCTCCTACCGTAATTGCATTAATGGCTGATAGCATAACCATAGTAACAGCTGATGTGCGTCTTTCATTACACAACATATAACAAAGTATTTCCACGAGAAATATTTGGAGCCATTTGAGATCTGCTGTTATTTCCTCCCTGCCAACTTACCTCCCGCCCACAGGATAAAACTTCTGCCAACTCTCCCAAATGCAGTGAAGCCATTAGGAGAGGTGTGTTGTGACCATATTTAGAGTAGGGCTGAAGAGTTATTAGTATATAAATTTTTTCTATCTTTCCCCTGTTTTGGGGAGCTCCTGGCTTCACCCCACTCAGTTTTCTTGAAGGCCAGTATGAGTGTTCAAATAGAGGACTTATAAAAATAAGAAAAAAACCCCAACTTTGTGTTTTCATTTTTAGAACAGCAAATGTGTCCAGTTAATGAAGTGAATGCAGGTTTTCCTCTTCCCCAGAACTTTTTTGCAAACTGCACTTAGAAGCTGCGGCTAAAAAGCAGGTCTTCATTGCCTTTATCTCAGAGTCTTTGAGAAAGTGAATTAATCTTCAGTGATTTAGGTTGATCTTCTAAGTCAGACAACAAAGTTTTATTGCCATTCCACTGGCCATATTCTGCCTAAAACCCTACAGAAAATACTTGGTTTTAGTAAAATATAAATCTGTTAGACCACAACTAGTTTTAAGTGAAGCTTAGCAGCAGGTATTTTGCTTGGACTTCAACAACTGGAGGTCACTGGCAGGCTGCACCCCCTGGGCACAGGTGGGTGCATGGACAGGTGGGGGCCAGCAGGGCCATGGTACTACAACCAGCCATTCCCCAGCAGGAACCTGGCTGTTCGGCTCTACCAGCACCCAGTGGTGTCCCTGTCCTCCTGCCACTTCTCATCCTTCAGTAATGAACTGCGAAGTCAAGTCAGGACCTGCCAGTCTTAATGGCTGTTGGCCAGGTTTAGCCCTGAACTCTCTGTTCAGGCAGCAGCTCATCTGTGGGCCAGAAGTAGAAGCGTTTTCTTCTCTGTCTCTCTTCCAAGGAAGAGTTTTTGGCACAGCTTTTCCAGCTTTCCTTTGCAGGCGTATATGATGCTGCCTCCCAGCTGAGTGCGCCTTCGGGGAAAGGGTAAGCATCCTCCTTTCTCCCATCCACCACGTTCATGGGGTGAGCTGATGAGCATTTATGCCATTCTGATGGTGCTTACAGCTCCTCCTCCTCTGTTGGGCCTCACGGTCCCTGCATCCCCAGCTGAGCAGCGCTATGTGAGGATGGGCTCCCAGGTCCTTACTGAGATGCAGCTTGGAAGAGATGCCAGCTGACACCAGAATAGTCCTAGCTACAAGCCTCTCCTTTGCTAGCTGCCAGGTAGATACAAATTCACAGTTTTGTTGCAGTCTCTCAACAAAGTGACACATGCCTTAAGAAAAGCCCACATTGGCTAAATTAAATGGGGTCTCCTACCTCAAATTTTGCTTCTTAACACTGTTAGAGTTTTTGAATCTCATGCAAGTATATTTCTGTTTGTTACTTTTACCCAGCAGCCCTTAATTACAGTGCTACCAATGCAATCTGGGTGTATGCTAAGAGTGAACAAGCTATTTTGGACCTAATCATCTTTGATTATAAGATGGCCATCACAGCCCACAAAAGAAGCAGCCCAATTGTATTGAGAGATTATCATTCATTTCAACATCCTTTCCCTGCAGAACATAAAATTGCCTATAAAAATCAACAACAAAATCTTGCATCCTAAACTCTTGATAAGAAAGCTAAGTAGCAAGGTACTTCCCCATCATAGGGCAGCTATGCATACAGAGCAGATCTTCACTGCAAACAGCTTGCAGCTTACCCTGATTCACTCACCAGAAGTACTGGTGATGTAGCCATAGTAACCACCATAGGTCTGGGGCAGCATACCGCTCATGCTGCTGTTTGCTTCCGTTTTCTTTCCCTCTCTCACCAGGAATAATAGGGGCAAAAATCTTACTGCTGCTGAGGTCCCGCACTAAGCTTACCTTCTACCAGCAGGGCAGTGCCGATGGCAAACACCTCTAATTCAGTGAAGCCTTCAGGGAGAGGGTATGCAGTGACCATACTTGCGATAAAAATGCCAACAGATTTAACCTCTGCCCTCTGTTATAGCTGTAGGGCTGCCTTTTCTCTGGATCCCTCTTCTTCCACTAGCCCAAGGCTTCTTAAAGGAGCAGCTCACGTGCAGACACATGCTCATTATTATATAAAAGCTTTGGGGTTTTTACTCCCACCACTACAATCCCTGAAAGAATGTTATTAATGATGGGACTAGCATCAGCCCGCACTCCCCCTTACCCTGCAAATCGTATTTCAGACACCAGCAAAATGAAAGCATTCATTGCAATTACAACAAGTTCTTTGTAGAGACAAGATTAAGAACCCTGTCCAGTTAATTCTGCAACACTGGAAAAGAATTAGAGGTTTGGAATGAAGGAAACATGTAATATATAATTGGGGAGTGACCTGAAAAACAAAGGGGCCCTCACTGAGATGGTAATTAGGGGAAAAGTATGAACCAAAAACTTCTGCAGCATATAGGTCTTCCCCTCACCCCTTTTTTAGAAACTGGACAATGTATTTTTCTGGAAATGACTATTCTATATATTAACACACCTCTTCTTCATAACCGAGGCTTAAATTAAGGTACACACTGGCACAGCCTGATTAAAGGCAAGCACAAATTACAGATTTTGGGCCCCAGGCATCCAGGGACATACATGAGCTAGCCAGTGGTGAGTGCTCACAGAAATTACCTTGCTGTCCTTTTGGACATGTTTGAGGACTGATGTCTTGGTGTAGTGTGGCTCTGGAGTACGTGCAACATGCAGCTTGTCCAGCTTCCAGATCCTTACCTGCTGTCTCACTTCCCATGATGACTAAACCACATGATTGATCCAAGATGTGAATGAGCCCTTGTCATTTCCCAGTAAGGTCAACCATTTTCTTTTCATTTATTGTACTGCTGATTAACTAACTCTTTGGAAATTTGAACACCTGGATGCTGCAGAATGGAAGACAGAAGCTTTCAGAGTCCTGGTGAAACTGTTTCAGATTTTTTAGATGTACAACTATTATGTAATTTTCAACACTTGTCCATTAAAAACAAGCAGCTTGGCCACACTTCTCAATTTTTAATTTATTTCTGTTTTTTAATCTACATTCAGAGTAGCAATAGTTATGTTAACTACTAGATAGAGTTGTTTTCTTTTAATGGTACTTTATTCCACCCTTTAAATTTCATTTGTTTCCTTTTTCTTCACTCCTCATTCCTTACTACTTTGCCACAGACTACTCATTGCCTTAACAACAAGGGGCCACTAGCGTGCTAGTTGCTACTCTAACACATAACTTTCTTCATTTTCATAATCCTACTGCAAAATGGGAGCAAAAAGGAAACTGAAGAGACACTGGTTTCCCTCAGCTCAGGGATCTGGCTCTTGGTTGACAGAGATGTCAGGCAGAGTGAATTTGCTACAGATGTGGCCAGAGCTTGTTCATAGTTCTCCTGACTACGCAGTGGAGGTGCATTCACAGAGATCTTGGTTGAAGACAGTGGTGGATTTTTTGCAGTTTTCCTGAAATCTGTGCTTACAGGCTGTGATGCCTGGGAGAACTGATCAGAGTGTCAAGGCTATTGTGAAACCATCTTGCTGTGTTTTGTGATCTCTGGCATTCAATTTACTGTTGGTTTTGATGTTGGTAATTGCCGTGATGGATATGCTCTTGGATTTTGAAGTAGGATTCAGGAAGGCATGATATTTGTTAGGCTATACAAATGTTTGGTTTAAGCAGAGCAAAATTACATTGCACCACATAAATCCATCGTTATGTTTGTCTCGTGTCTTGATGACAAAGAAGGTGACAGCCCTGCCTCCTAGCAGGGCAAATGACTCATCTAAGCCTGCGTTTTAGTAGTGATCCATTGTGTGTTCTTGCAAAAAATTAGTGCTAGATCTTGCAAATGTGCTGTAAATCTTTTTAGTGTGATAGTTTTGAAAATAGATGGCTCATTGTAATGCTTGTCAACATAAATCTGCACAGCCCTTCTAGACTAGGGATAAAGATATTGTGTGAACTGCCCTCCTGAGGGCAGATGCTTTTGGTTACCTGACACTGTCCTTTGCCTTCTCTCCCGAGCAAAATTCACAAATGTGCTATGCTGCTGATATTTTTGTGGTATCTGTTAAAGTCTGTGGTGAAGACTTTGCTTATTCCAAAACTGTTTTTTTCCATGAAAGTAGGCTACTGCCCCAAACCCTTTGGGTTTAGCAGATCTTTAGTAGAATAAGTATTGTGAACTTGTTAGCTGCTTTTCTTCAAGTATGTTACAATTTTTTGTGCCTAAACCTTATTTACTTAATCAATGCTGAGTCTAATAACACAAATTTATCAGAGGCAAGATTTCCAGTGGTGGTTCAGCTTCTGACTCAAGTGCAATTGGTATCAATAGAAACTTTATGTTTCAGGCTCTCAATATCTTTTTTTGATGCAGTGTTAAGCTGGCTTTCTAATAGTTTGTTGAGATCGTATGGGATGATGTATGGTCCAATATGGCTGCTAAATTCAGTTAGTTATAAAGGGTTTTCTTCAAGCAAAGAGGAGGTGTAAATAGGGAATAAACTGTTGAGTGTGATAGAACCTACTAATGATAGTTCTTTTTCCAGTTGGTAAAACAAAGCTGCATTCATTTGCTTTCCTTCCTTTTTATGGAAGACATAACTTCACAGCGCATATTCCTGTGAAGTCAGTGAAAACATGCAAAGGATAACAGGTTTACCAAAGTAATTTATTAACTCCTTAAATTATGAAGTTTTTAGGGATCCTTTTCTACTTTATGCACTCTTTTTGTGCTGTTTCCAATTTCAGGGGAAAAGGTTTTTACTCAACCAGGTGTTATCTTGTAACTTCATGTTTTGAATTCTCACCGATCTCCTTTCTGCAGCAATAAAACTTCCATTTCATTTTACCCTCTCACTTAAGAATACTTCACTGGTTACTAATTTGCTTGCAAGGAACATGAGAAAAAAGATCTGATAGGTTCTTGCCAGATGTCCCCATGGATTTCATAAGACTGTATGGATTTGGTGGGAGCATATTAATCTTTGTAAAATATGCATCGGTACAAGCACAACAAAAAAAAGGTGCAGTGCAAAGATAACAGAGCGCTCATGCACTCTGAATTTTCTCCAAGCAATCAATGCAGATTACTGACATTTTTATATTCACAGCAAGAACTTTGCTAAATTGATGTATTATTATTCCTCTGCCTTCCTAATCCATTCTTCTGATTCAGATTTAGCCAAATTGTCTTTGACTTCTTATATTGAAAAACACCTTTAAATGACAAACTGCAGCTTTTCAGCAGGAGCAGGCTGGGAATACAGCCACACTGGACTGATATCACAGAAATTAGTGGTTATCTTGGTCCCCATGGGAAATGCTTTTCATCAAGGAAAGGAAACCAGAAAGTATACTGTCTGGTGACCTTCTAGTTGCAGGTGTGTACATTTCTTCTGATTTGGAAGCAGTGATTAGTGATTGCCCCAGACTGTAAATAGGCACCTGGCATTGGCCATAGGAGGAAACAATGCAGAGGACAAGCCCCCAGAGCAGCATGTGGACAGGTGTCAGCCTTTTGGACAAGCCTCTGGCCACATAGTAATGAGTCTGTTCAACAGCCTGGCAGTCTAACATGCTCCTCAATCTGATTTTCTCTGCAGCTGCCTCCAGAGCTGTTTGGAGGAAGAAGTAGTGGAGAAGGACTGGGGATGGCTAGGGAGGCTTGAGGGAGGCAGGACCCGGTGGCCATGCGCTTTTGGGGGAGTGAGTGTGGCAGGCCTGGGTCCAGTGAGTAGGACACTAGCGGCTCTGGAACCAGGTTTGTGATCTCTGTAGACAGAATGGGGGCTGGGGGTTGGAGGTGCTGCCTATTCAGAGGAAGGTGGAGGAAGGGCCTCACCTGTAAGTGCAGAGAGCCAAGATCAGGGATAACATCCAGGGAAAGTCATGGATGACTCTCACCATGCTGAGCCAAGGTGAAGGAGCTGTAAGTTCAGTGGAAAGAAAGCAAGCAGGAGGGGCATCTGCAGAGTCAGAGCCAGAGTGGTGCTATGTGAAAATCCCTTCAAAAAAGGGCACAGGTCCCTCATCTCCTTCCCAAATGTCATGTGTTAACCCCATGCTTGGCCACAGTAGGATGCAATGCTGGGTCCAGACAGTCATCCACACCTGTGCCATGGCCTGGTCTTCACACTGTGTGGCCGCCTGGGACCAGGCTGTGCTGGGGCTGGCTTTCCTGCACACCACTGCACTTTAGGCATTAGAGAGTTGAAACTCGCTGTAGAGTTGAGAAGCTTCTCCTGCCTCCCTACTGTATGAGGTACCCCTCTAGAGAACAGGTAAGTTAATTCATAGTATTTTGAATACTTATTTGATAAATATATGGATATCCACCCAGGCTAGAAAACTAATAAAGTTACCAGAACGTTAATTGCATCCTACACTTTTTAGTCTTTGCTGGACACCTCAATCATGATTGTTATCAAATATGTGTAATGTTGCCTTGATCTGTTATTGTCTCTCAAAATGCATTTTAGGCACCTATAAATAATATGTGTTGTTTTCAGTTAGCATGCTATTTTTAAGGTAATATACATATTCACAATACGCTATGCCTCTGCTGAATACTGGCATATTTCAGGACTTTGGAGGGGAAGGCAATCCTACAGAATACAAGATATACTGGACACCATTTAGTTTGCCCTGGGGGTTTGAGGCCTTCTCACGGCATGTAGAATAACTCTTCCAGGAATTACAGTTCAAAGACGAGTACCCAGTTCTCAAAAGAAACTGCTTTCAAGAGGGGCTTTAGTTATAATGAGAGACGATTTGCACCCAAGCTCTCCTGTTTACTATTACTCTTGTAGCAACGGGACTGTCTCTGAACCATTCCTCAATGAGTCGATGCTACTGACCATGTATATAAATGTACTTCTAGGCCACATATGACAAAAGCACCTAATTTTTCCTGTCAGTGTGAGATTGTATATCGTGCTTGTCTTAGCAGTCTTCTACCAGTGTCCCTCTGTAGGGATTTCCCGAAACTTGTTGCTGATACTTGCCTTACAAACGTTATTTAAGCCTGAATTCTGCATAGCTTTCCTTGACTTCAGTATAATATCTGTGTTTACATTAAGAAGGATTCACCACATCTAAATTTTTCCTCATAAAAACCAAATGCGCTCATTATCTAGTCTAAGCTAGGCTTTCTCCACTGTTACCAGAGGGAATGGGCAGCTCCCATGCATCACCTGTGTTGGGGCAGGACAGATTGTGCTCGGGAGACACCTCTTCCTTTTCGCTGACTGTTGAGAGAACCCAGAGACTACTTCAGATTATTGCCTGCCTTTCAGGTGGCTATATTAAGGAGCAGTCCAATCATTTGTACCAGAACGTGAAAGATTTGGGGCTTTCCTTTTCTTTTGAAACTTGAGGTTAACTACTGTCATTGCCTGCTCCTCTCTTCTTTAGGTTTATTTCTTCTCCTGAAGGTTCTTATGGAGCCTTGACCAAATAGACATTGTTTACAACAGATGTACCAAGGCCTCTTGTGTTATCCAAGTGCACTTTTTTGTCCACATTAGGGACAATCAACAGCCTTATTTATAAACCACACCTGTGAATTAACCAGGCCTGTCCCCTGTATTTCCATAAAATAAATGTTACCTTTTTTTTTAAGATTGCCTAATTGTTTTATCTTCTGTTATCCAATCCTTCGAGCTCAGTGGCAATGTAATAAGCAATTTCTTCAAGCTGAGTTGCCTTTTATAACAGAGTAGAACGAGACTTGTAAAAACTGCATTATGTTAATGCACAAACCGAAATTAATCATGATGAAGGCAAAGCCTTCAGTTTTGCTTTTGTTGTCATCTCTAATGTGAGAATGTTGCTGAATTATTGGTTGTTTTGTAGCCAGCAAATGAAGGAGGAGAGGAGGTTTCATAATGTGCCATTTCAAAATGATACTTCAAGGCTCTCTTATTCAGCTTTCAGTTACTTTAGTTCTGGTATTTTTTTTCTTTTTACAGAAAAAAACCCCAGTCAGTTCCTGAATAGAATCTTTGGTAGGCAGAATGTCACCATGAAGTGGAAGTCTTGATTAGGAAATTGATTTTCAGACAGACAAAATATATGAACTGTATGTTACATAGCTACCTTACAGGTAACCTACCAAGTTGAGATAAGAGAGAATGCCCAGGAAACAAATTGTTTTGCTTATGTTCCTCCAGCAAAATGAAATAACCTGACAAACACTTTACGTGAGACATCGAAGCGAATATAAATAATAATTTTAAAACTTTAATGGATGAATTTGCTTAATAAAGTAGAAATGCCTAGAATTGTTGACGCTAAAATACAAGCACTGAGGAGTAAATTGTCAAGAAAACAAGAAGCTTGGATTTTTTTTCCCCATATATTTGTAACAAAGCTTAATGTTCATTATGATAGATGATTAAATTCTCCCCAGATGACAGGACCTTCCAAGGACCTTGCACACAGCTTCTGTGGAAATTCCCTAAGGAAAGCCCTCACCAAAAATTCATCTCATCATACATTTCTTGCAGACTGTAGCATAAGTGCTACCTCCTGCTGTTGCCCTCAGAGCATCAGACTTCCCCATGTTTGTTCTGGTCTGAGTGGGACTGTAGGACTGCTTTTGCCCTAGCAGATACCCTCTGAAGTACATTGAGTTTCTCTGAAGACAGGTCGTCATGGGTTTAATATTACTGTGTCTGCAGGCAGACGGGACAGGAGAGTCAGCACTTAGAGGAACCTCCTGATCATTGTAGGCTTCCCTCATCTTCTCAGGTCTCTTTCTCGCTCTTACCTTGGCAATGATTGTCAAAATTAGGCCAGTTATATATCCTCAAGGGTTGAGTGAATGAAGGACAGGCCATAAAGCAAATTAGAGGGGCCAAAATGTGTCATTTTTCTTTTTGCCCATCTGTGGGTCAGTAGGATAGTTGTGGGGGTGAGGGGCTTCCTGAGGCATGCTCTGATTTTCTGCTACTTCTCCAAAGCCCCCCTCTCTTAATTCACAAATAATGTTATTTGAAAAAAAAAGTATGTAATGATAATTTAGTCCAAGAATAGTCAGAATAAAAAGAAGAATAATTACACAGGCAATGTAATTCTCCTGTTATGACCCTACCGTACGCATATATATGCGTACATTGCATCACTGAAGATAATAGATTGAGAGGAGCGTATTGCTCTGAGAAAAATAGTATTAAGAAAATAGAATACACCAGGGCAAAAGCTTTCCTTTTCCCTTTCTTCCTATCTTTTCTCCCTTCTTCTGTTTTCTTTTTTTTTCCTATTTTTCTTTGTCCCTCTGTCTAAGACTTGACTTGCAGCTTCCAAGAGGTTTACTAGAACTGCCACAAGGGCATTTACTTGGCCTGCAAAATCTCGAGGCTGTAGACAGGTAAATCAGAATAGGAAAGCCGGTGATTATCAGACTGGAAAGAGGGAAGAGGGTTGATGTGCAAAACATTATGCTCCATCTGCATTCAGGAGCCAGATGAACAGTGCCGGAAGTTTAATTCTTCTTGCATGCCTGAGGAAGCAAAATAAAACAGGCACTGTTTCCTAAGCAAAGGTGACTCTGCAGGGCTTAGGCTAATACTATTAAAGTCCAAATCAGAAAAGGTTGTTGCAGTCAGCAATATTACTGCATGACCCCCTCTCTCATGCAGCTAAGGATGCTAAGCCCAAAGTTAGCTGATTTTGTTAAACTGTAGGAACCTCACAGGATTTTAGGGAATGAAGGTACAATAGAGAAGAGGGGCCAGGAATATAAACCTTAAAAAGTTTTACTCATTTAAAATACATATGTCAGATATGATTGTGGTATGTCCAGTCATCAAAATGGACTACAGTGGACAGGTATGTGGCCGTGGCATCTCAGAGAATAGTATTTATTTTCTGTGGGAATGATGCTGCTGAACATGACATTTACATTGTTCTGAGTGCATGTTTTTGGTAACTCTATGGGCGTGCGCATGTGTGTACAGACACATAAATACTTCTCCAGTCATAGTCACTGTGCATTTGGTTTTCTTCTGTAGAAGACTTGTAAAAATTTCCCTTTAGTTACTCTTCTGATCAGAAATCAGTCAAGAGCTTATAGCTAGCAGATCACAGGTATTAATTTTTCATGATGAAGTTTATCATTTTATCATGAATACATGATAATTTAAGCTTTAAATCTAGATGTTTATATATATACGTACAAGTCCATACACTTGACTTGTTTATTTTTCTTTCACTAATGTTTGTGTCATGTCTTCTTTGGCCATGCTCCCTTAGAGATACAGGTGTGGGTCTTTAATAAAAACTTTTATAGAGTGCCTACACCTTACTAGAGCTCCTGGGTATTGTTTCAGTATAAATGTGAACTAGTAAGCACTTTGTAAACCACGTATCCCAGCAGTGAGAATTTGCTGCAATGCTTCTCTTTTCCTCCTTTTCTTCCTCCCCCTTCTACCAGCTGTAATGTCAAGAGAGCTGGCACAGCAGAAAGCTGATAGATGACTGTAGCATGTATGAGTGATACTTGCTTTGAGCTTTAAAAATCTTTTTTGTGTGTAACAAAACTAGTCAGAAACATCAGTATCCTCAAAAAGGAGTGCAACTCAATTTTGATTTTCGCTTTTGTGTTAATTTTTTTACATCACCTTGGCAGATAGTTTCATAGTAGTTAAAGCATTTATTGACATAGAATTTGACATATTTTCTGTGCATTTATTGTTTGTGTGTGGAAGTGTCTTCCAGCTTCTATCTAATGGGCAACACAAGTTCACTCTCTCATTAGTGCTCAAGACTAATAGCTTCAAAGACAGGTTTGCAGAGGGCTTTTAAGAAAGTCGTACTTCATGTGCTGCTTTCCCTCTGCGGAGGAGTTTACAGAGAGTTTGTCCCAGAAGCTTTTGCTCTGAGGTCCTGTATGTCTGACCCCAGTGGCATTTGCCTGTCCCTGTGGGGCCTTAGGAGAAGAAGAGTAGAAGAACCATGGCTGTGGTGGCAGGCCCACTCCTCCCTTAAGATGAGGCAAAAGTTAGTGTCACCTCCTCTACCCTGGGGCCAAACTTGCCTTACTGGTTACTGAGGGGATCTTGCTCCTGTTGGACCTGGAGGTCCTGGGTATAATAGTATCATGGACACCTCGCACTTTAAATTTGCATCAGTCGTGATGAGACCTGCCTAGGTGCACGAGCCCAAAAGGAGGAGAGAGGGAGAGACCAGGTGAAGTGGTGTACACCTCCATCTTCTGCTAGGCTTTGCCTCACTGGACATTGCTGGTTGCAGTATAGCAGCTTCTGCCCCACAGAAAGAAATGGGTCAAATGCTGCATTCGTAAGGGAGGTGTCTGTATTTATCTCCCCCTTGGTTAGAGGTCTGTACTCCTACTGTTCTGTACCTGCCAAAACAACCAAGGTAAATGTATGCACAAAAGAAATACCACAGTTAGACTCCTAATGCTCCATGCCAAAAACTGTTTAGGTTTATTTTATTTCTTCAGCATGCCTAGAGGTCTATTAATGACTTCAGTCCTATAGGTCTGGAGGAGCTGCCTTCATCAGCATTAAGCGCAAGATCCAATTTACAATGACGTAATGCATTAACATGCTCTTAACTTGCATCAGTGGGAAGGATTTTCCACTTTACAAGATGTGCCCTGCCAGAAGCTTCTTGGAGATGCATTTACCTAATGAAATTGATTTAGTGTCTGGCCTGTGTTGCCTGCTAATCAAACCTTTCAGACAAAGTAATGATAACAAGGTATTTTATGGCTTTTATTTATGATAAAATATTCTGGTTTGCTTTATGGTGTATTTCTCTAAGTATATGTGGAAAAGAAGTAAAAATAAATTCTGGCCAATGGTCATATTAAAAAAGAGTAACTTTGCGGAGCATGCTGAGTTTGTCACTTAAGTTTTGCTCTTGAGCTTGTGAGTTAGATCTGCTGATAAAACATTTTAGGGTTCAAAAAGTCTATGTGGTAAAAAAATGGAAACTATAATGTCAAGTAATTAACTTAATCTTATAAAAAACAAACAAAAATTTTTCTCTAAATTATACCCCATTTAGGAAAGATAGGAAAGATTTCCATATGCCAGACTTCACTGACAGTAGACTTTGACTCCATTTGCTTTGCATTTACTTACACCAAAAATAAAAACTCCTGGGGCATCTGGCTATTCTCAGAGAATACAAAACAAATTCTTACACTGCTGCTGAATGACACTTGCTGGCTGCTTCTTTGTATGTCTTTTTCTCCAGCTAATATTTTTAGCTTGATGCAGAGAATAATCTGTTTACTTCCTAAGTAAGCAGCGAGAAGTACTATGCATATGATTTAGAGTACAGAATTGTGCCCATGGAAGTGAAGGGCCTTGCTCCCACTAGTTTCGTTATGGAATGGAACTGGCTGTCATGAAAAGAATGTTTTTTACTTTGCACTTTACCTTTGGCACTTGCAAAAGGTTATATTGATTTTTAAAAGTCTCATATAAATATCACCTGCACCTACAAGGAAATTAGCTAATGAGCATTCCTTTTAAATTAAGTAGCATAATGTGCAAATAACTGTTCAGTATTTGGGAGGAGGTAAAACACCTAAGCCTTAAAAATGCTATGAAAATCTAGAAAGCTGTTGCACTGCAATCAAATGCTTCAGGGCAAATGAGAACTGTGTGTAAAAGTGAATACATGGTCTGTTGAACACAGTAGCCAGACTTTGCTTCCAGTTTTATCTCTTCCACCTCACTGACGGAGGGAGCATGAAGGTAACCAGAAGCAGCAGCTTCTTGCATCCCACTCACCAATGCCACCTTGCACATGCTTGCAGTTCCTGTCATGCAGTCCCTGAAGTGCAAGCACTGGCATCTAGCCTTGTATTTTTAGGCATCTTGTTTCACTGCCTTTTTTACCAATTCTCTCTCTTCTCTTCTGCCTGCTCCTTTCTGTTACATCTATGAAGCCTGTGCACCAGATGAACATATCTGCTCCCTGTGCGCTAAGGCTTTCCTTCTCCTCCTTTTCCTCCTCTTCCAGGTCCTTATGTCCAAAGCCTACCTGAGCTGGCTTCCTCACCTCCTGATGAACCTGTTGTCAACTCTCCTCATGGTAAGGCCAGTCCCACTCTCTTGGCCAATCAGATCAAGCCTAACATGGGTGTGTGCCTGTGGCTTAATGCTTAACCCATTGTTTACATCACTTGGTGACAGTGTACCAGTGAAGGATTCTAAGCTAGTATAGCAAACTTTGAGGAAAGCCTCAAACGCATTTAAGTGCTGATAGAACAGAACTGGATTATCAATTGATTGGTTCTCTTCTCTCCCTTTTCCACGTCTCTGATGTACTTGCAGATACAATCCACAGTGAGAAACATGTTAATGTTACCAATTCTATTTATCTTGTTTTATTAATCTCCTAGCCTATCACCAGGTCTTTCTCTTTCTTGTTCGGAAGTGAGTCTATCATGTTAACTAAATAGCAACTTTCTTGATGAAGTGCATAGCACTAGCAGCTGCTAAGGCAGGCTTTATTGATTGCTGTTGTTTTTTATAAATTAAGTTTACTTCTGTTGCTCCTGGCATTTAGTTGTAACTTAGATGTTTCATTTGTAAGGCAAAATTGAGGTTCATTAACAAATCTTACCATTCAGTTACTAGCTACTTTCTACAAGTTTATTACTACAGAGCTCCAATAGAGGGAAACCACTTTATCAGATGCACTGAAAAAAATAGAGGCAAGAGGTTAATTATATTGAATTGTGTTTCAAGTAGAATTTGACTTATGTGGGGAGAGAGATGTTTCAGTCAATGTTGTGAGTACTGAGCTGAGGCAGAGTTTGGGCAGCAAGGCAAGTTGACCAATGAGTGCACTAAAAAACCCAGTGAGCTTGGTCTTAGTTTGGAGATCATTAAGAAAACTGCGAAATCATTACATCTAGAAATGGGACCTAATGGAAGTCGATGAGAGAACAACTATGGATATTTAATGAGCAGCACTGCACCAAGTTCGCATCGCTTCAGAAATAAATAATGAGATACTTGAATTTATCTTTGAACAACAATAAATATAGAATGTGAAAATAGCATGGGGAAAAATAATCCTTTGGGCCATCCTCTCAGTAAGTGCTTTCTGCAAGCCTTAATTAATTATTGGAGTTACTTGTGAAACAAGCTTATGTGAAACTATGGCACCATAAAACGTCTGTTTAATAGTTAGCCCCAAACCACATCTAGATTACCTTGAAACTCGGAGAGTTCATTAGCCAGAATTATTGAAAAGTTGCCAGTGTAATTTCATTCTGCTGAGGAACACAGGATTAATTCTGCATGAAAGCAGCTATATGCCAGAAATTCTAGTAAGCAATCTTTGTTAGGAACAATGCCTTATACTGTTGCTGTAAGATACTTGTTAACCTTCAGGTAGTTTGTACATAGGAATAGGTGTGTTATTTGTGCACTTCTGACTGGTAACTTCTGATTACTTATTTGAAAGGAAAAGCAGAATCGACAGGTCTGCAACATGGAGGAATGTTGGAAATGAGAGGTGAGAGGTGTACTCTGGAGCTGGAGCTACTTCAGCCAATTTATCCCATAGGGATCTTCCTCACACAGACAAATCCTCAGCTTGGGCAGGAGAGCAGGTGACAGTGGGGAAAGAGTGGAGATGTGGGGGTAGTTACACCATGTAGCCTTCTGCATCCAGCTTAGCTGGGGACTGGGCTCCTTTCATTCCCTCTGTTGCCAACAGGAAAAGAGACCAGCTTCAGCAATTGGTGACTCAAGTTGCCCATGTTATACTAATTTTGCAACACAGTGTCCATCTTGACAGCTACCTTGGATTGGTCTTTTGTTAGGGATCTGAGATGGCTGCACAAGCATGGAAGAGATTTGAGTTTTGAAGAGTGACATTCACAGCAGCTCTTCAAAACGTCTGTTCTTCATCGCACTCTCAGGTGGAAGTTTTGCGTGTTGAATGGTCTGTGGGGAGGTCTTTTGTTTATTTGTTTTAAAATATTTTCTTCTAACCTCCAAAATGTCTTTTGGGCTAGAGTGTTCATGTTTCTTCCTCAACTTTATGCAGTTCATATGATTTTATTCTACTGTGCATCTCTGCAGAAGGGCAGCTGTGGATACAGCCAGGCTTTTAAAAAGGTACAGAGCTGTAGTTCTTTCCTAGGGAAATCTGACTTTAGATAGTTATCTACAAGAGGTGAATGGAAGAGCTGTGGTGTCTTCACTGAGAGACTGTGATGGGGACTTTTTCTGATCAATATGACTATAATTAAGATCCAAGAAAATCTAATTTTTAGATAAATCTTTGTGGTTGTGATTCCTTTCCCCTTCTCTGACCTTAGGTAAAGGAAAGGGAAGCTGGGAGGTGACCAGTGCTGAAAGACCAACAGGATGCAAGGTGGTTTCTGCCTTTATCAGCCACATTTAATACCATACTCCCATTTCTTCTGTTGAAGCAGATGGCAGAATTCCTATGGAGTTAACAGGAACAAGACTCCTATTAAGTCCAGGATTTTAGTGTAACTGCTCATGTTTTACACTGGAGTGAGGCACCTGGGACTCTCCTCTGTAACACTGTTGGGTACTCAGGCTTTCCTGAGCTCCAGAATTTGAGAAGAAATACTTTCCTAAAGCATCTCTGAAGGAGTAGTGTCTGGTTAGTGCTTTAGCTCTAGCTGTTCAGCACCTTTCAGTTACTTCTTGTTTCTGTTAACTTTAAACTTGTTTTCTTCCTGTTTTTTGTCTGACATGGGTCAATTTTTCTGCCAAAGCTATAGTGCAGTGTGGCTGGGAAATGGGGGAGTAGCAGTCTGATCAGGTTGAAAGTAGTCACCTATTAGTTTCTCCAAAGCTTTCTACTTTTAAAAATGTGTTGCACATTTGTGGTGTGAGTGATTTATATATACTTTCACACTTACCGGAAGACAGTACTCTTTATAACATGAGACATCCTTGCTAGTATTAATAGAATTCTGTTACTGTGTCAAGTAGCAACTTCTTAAGCTTTCTATTTGTGCATATTTGGGCTCTACTTTTCTCACCTGTATTGTGTTCTTTGGAGTCAGATGAAGACTGCTGAAAACATGGGTGGACTCCATCAGCTTTGCAGTTATGACTGCCTTTGCTAATAGATGGGAAACAACTGTCTTCAAGGGGAGTGGACAAAAATAATTTGGCACTGGGTCCTGGTCTGTCCTTAAGACAGAGCTGAGCTTTTCTTAGCATTCCTGGAGCTGTCCCATGGCCCCGCATCGGGTGGCACTCCCGAAAATGGTCCCTTATCTGGGCTTTGCTCTATCGGCAAGTCAGAGCACAGTGCTCAGCCCTGCAGGTATGCTAGGCCTGATATAAGCTGAAATATGTGTGTATTTACTGGGTTATTCCTTGTTTACTAATATCAGGCATGTTGCCAACAGTTCAATAATTGTTCAAACTAGGGCTTTTTAAAAGAACATAAACCCTTTTAACAGTATATCTATATAATTTTAGGTTTTTTATATAGGAAGTTTATGTTCCATTAGCACAAGAAACTGTATTACCACTTTCCCATGACAAAGTAAATTATTGCTAATTCCTGATCACATAACACTTATCTTGCCTTATGATGCAGGTCCCCAAAAATTATCTTTGCGTTTGTCTTGCACAAGAGCTATAGATTGCCTGAGGAGGGTGTTTTGATTGGGCTCCCTGAGGGAAGAAATGCTGTCAGTACGGTTCCAGGAAGCAATAAGCACCTTCATGAAAATAACTCAAGTCCCCATCCTTAATCCCTGCCTATCCTTTTTTATCTGATGGACTCAGCGAGGGCTGGAAGATCACAGTGTGGCTGAAAACAAAAGGGAGTTAACAAGATGTGACCAGTCAATGGATAAAACAATAGGCGAAACCCTCCACTTTGTCCAGTGCCCAGGTGTCCTTCCCGTGCAGAGGTAGCCATGTGGATCGTGGTGAGTTTGCTCTGCTGCTTAACGCTCGGAGGGCTGCCACGGGTGGGTGGCTCATGCCCATCACAGTGCAGCTGCGCCTTCCACAGCCTCGGCGAAGGGACAAAAGCCAGGTATGCCGATATTCTCCCCAGGGGAACTGCCGCTATTTCACTCTGTGTCGGGGATTTTATTTCTTCTTCTCTGTAAGGATGCTTGGAGTAGAAATTTCTGTGTCCAGACTTTGTGTCCATTATTTTTCTAGTTGCTTTGCACTCTAGCTTTATTTGCAGAGGATTAGCTTCTGAAAACACAGTAAGCTGATTTCAGAGAAAGCATTTGGGCATCTCTGTGAGAACAGAAGTGACATAGTTACCACTGGTGCAATGACAAAAAGGGAATAAAATTTAGACAGTGTTTTCTTTTTTTTACATTCATGCTAGTTTTAAAAGGCTTTATTCTGCTCTACTGGTTTGATTCTAAAGTGTAACTAGATTTGGTTTATGTGGTGGTACCAAAAACTGCAATTCCATTTACTTAAAAAAATCTTTCAGCTGGAGATTTTAGCCAAAGTGATAGACTCTAGATGAGAATGAACAAAAAAAAAAAAAAAAAAAAGATAATAATAATAAGATAATTCTCAGACTGGAAACTTCAGTTAAAAAAGAAGACAAGACCAGAAGGACTTCCATTTTTGAATGCAATGCCATTGTGCAGACGTTTCTGTGGAGGATTGTAATAAAAAAGTCTTTCTGAAGGGTAATCATAAATACAAGGCTACGTTTTTATAAGGTGTTGTTCTGTTGTTCACAGTAGAGGAGGTTTTGTGATAGACATACGATAGTAGGAAAATCCTTTGGAAGAATTTTTTTTCTAGGCAAGTTCACAGTACTGAAATGAAAGGCTATCCCCTGTATTTTGAATCCTCATTAAATAGATCTCCTTTCCTATCTCTTCTATGGTGCTATATCTGTTTAAAACCAGAAACTTTCCCAGTAAGAAGTGTGGTAGAGACATGAGTAGTCCACAGTTGTTAAAAGGGAGTGCAACAGCAGAAGAGCCAATTATTGCTCAATAACTGTCACGGTTTCCATGGGAATTTCCTCTCAGTGACTGGAAAAAGCTATAGTGTGCTTTGGTAAGATACATAATAAAGCAAATATCCATTAGTCCCTTAAGGAGCATAATGTCACACTTTTTTCTGCATTATGATTCATATTTCTCGCTAGAAGAAGATTATCCCATAGATTAAATGTTTAGTGCTCACTGACATAGTTTAGGGACGTGGTAAGAAGCACAGTGTTTTACTGCCAAAGTGTCTCTGTTATCAAACATTTTGTGTCATGCCTACATACACACATAAAGTTTTCTTGAAAGAGGATTTCTGGATTTATCTTATTTGACAGATTTTTCTCTTCCTCAAAATCTCAACTTTCAGGTGAGGGTGAGCAGCATTTAATGTCACAATAAAAGTGCTGGATGAGAGTAATATACTATGCTTTGATTATAAATTAACAATTTAACTGTAGGCTCAAATACCATTTAACTCCATGAAACTTGCATGAGCAGTTCAGCAATCTTATTTATTTTTGTTGATAGTAGGGGAATAATTACTTCCAGCCAAAACCAAGCCGGTTTTGGGAGCTTTGTAATATTCTGTTTATCAGCCAGGCAGTGTAATAAGAAAATGTTACTTGACTGATCACATTACATTTCTTGCAGTATCTCGTTTAGCAAGTGGAGTGGGACGTGCCTGTCTAACCTGTTAGCTTTTGCAGGGTGGCCTTGCATTTTGTTAAGAACTTGACTTTCTCTCCTTGCTGATAGGCAAATTAAAGTGCAGTCTGAGAGACCTGTTTTGTCTCCCTTCATTCCTCATGTCTATCTACAATCCCACATCTTGGCAAAGTCAAAGTCACAATATTTTATATGAAGGCTGTGAAAATGCAGTATAGGGTTTTCATGATTTGATCTCTAGAGATTAGAAATGGGAAAGAACAATTAAGGCACATAAACCTGCCTTGCTTTTACTATAGCATTTTCCAAAGAGTTAATCTTCTGCGCTTTTATGGTCATAACTGTACGTGCCTGTGGTGCAGTGACTACTACCATCTGTACACACCTTCCAACCTATTTCATAGTAAAGCAGAGCTTGCTGTAGTGTATTTCTGGTGAGTTGTTAGCTGACTTTCTTATCCTCACTTCACAGACCAAAGATCCTGTGCTGTATTTAATCTATATTACTTCCTGCCATCCTACGCATCAGTAAGGCTTCTCTTCATATGCTTTTTATTGTTCAATATATGGATCCATTTGTTTTAACATGCACTAGAATCCTCTGTTGTGCATGAATGTTGTCACTGCTCTCTGTCATAAGTACTCAAAAAAAAAAAATTAAAAGGAAAAAAAGCAGCAACACTGTGTGGGCTCATACCACTCCAGGAAAGGCACAACACTGCCATCTCTGCAGTCAAAAGGTACATACGAATTCCTGCAAGTTGATGTAGTTACGGTGATCATGTAGAGATCAGCAGCAAACAAGAAATGACAAGAAGAAATCCTGTGGAAAAAAAAAGGCAGATTAAAACCTTGCATTAAAATAAAGTTTCAAAACCTTTTCAAAATAGAAGGAAGTCACATCTGTGTTTGTGTTTCCCCACCAGGACAGTGTTGTGTAATGACCCGGAGATGACCCTCACTCCTGTGAACATCCCTGTAGATACGTCCAAGCTTCGGATAGAAAAGACGGCCATCCGCAGGGTGCCAGGAGAGGCCTTCCATGCGCTCCACAACCTGGAGTACCTCTGGATGCCCTATAATTCCCTGGCCAGCCTCAGTGGGATCACCTTCAAGGGCCTTCATCGTTTGCAGGAGCTGAGGCTGGATGGGAACAACTTAATATCATTCCCCTGGGAAACCCTGGCTGACATGCCACAACTAAGGCTTCTGGATTTACACAACAATGAACTTACCTCAATCCCTCCAGATGCTGCTCGTTATGTCAAGAATATCACATACCTGGACCTGTCTAGTAATAAGCTGATGACTCTTCCTCAGGCTCTTATTGCCACCTGGGCCAACCTCCAGGCTGTTCCTTACTTCCCCAGCGATAACTCCAAGGTCATCCTAGGTAAGAGAAGTGCCTGTCATTTTGCAGGGGGCACAGATGTCAGGAGCTCCTCATCTTATTGCAGCATTTTGACCTGCTGTGGTTACCACAGCAAGTATACTGTTGTGTACAATTTAATACCCCATACAAAGTGTGCAAATTTCATTTACGTATTAACAAACTCACTTCAGGCTTCCCACACCCCGCTAATTACACTATAAACTTAATCACTTGCTTGAATCTTTGTGACACAAAACTGGTGACCCTTGCTCAAGCCCTTTTTATTTATTGACACTACCATTTTCGACAGAAATACAAACGTGGTTAGAGCTCCACATCACTTACGTGTGCTTTTCTAATGACAGTTACTATGGAATTGATTCATTTTAAGCAGCACTAAATAAAAATATGGATATCTATATGTCCAAATGGAAGAGAAATAAAGCCATCACTGAGCATAAAATCTGAGTCAGGACTGCCAGTTTGTCTCTTCCCAGAGCCTTGTTTTTCTGTTCACACAGAATTAAACTCTAGTCTCCCCAAAGGCACCAAGGTAGTGCTGCCTTTAAGGGCAGCTACAAAGTTACAATAATCCACTTTTGAATCCACTTTTTGGTGACAATTCTGGGGTCTCTGTTGCAGTATCTCTAGATGAGGTTTCGACCACATTTGCTCGTTCAGAGTATTA
The DNA here is from genome assembly GCA_013400335.1 of Eurystomus gularis. Classification (NCBI taxonomy): domain Eukaryota; kingdom Metazoa; phylum Chordata; class Aves; order Coraciiformes; family Coraciidae; genus Eurystomus; species Eurystomus gularis. The sequence continues at coordinate 261,047 of VZZY01007278.1, read as the reverse complement.
CTACTCAGCCTTTTAGCTATCGTGCACTGGTTGAAACCCACAGCAGGTTGATGATGGTTCAGAATTGTTGCCATTTGCTGTCCTCACTTGCTATGAGCTGACCCACCTCCACTGACTGTTTGATCTGAGTGCTGTGTGCCTCTGCCTCTACAGCCGTAGATGTGAGTTCAGGCACTTGCTCCTAATCTCATCAGAGATATTGCAAGTCTTCTCTCACTCTGGGAAGTACCTGCTGCTCTTTGTTCTCTGGATAAATTTAAGGGGGTAAAGTGGAAAGAAACACAAGACTTAAAAAATATTCAAGTTGCCACTTTAAAAGCTTTTAGTGTCCTTAGAGATATTGTTTAATGTTTCATAACATCAAGAGAGGAGCCAGTGTTTTGTCTTCTTGTTTTGCCGGATGCAGTATCAAGTTCTCTAAGTCAAAGCTGGCTGTTTGGGATTGCCCATTTCATTTGTGGCCTAGATCCATACTGGTTTTGATTGACCCTGTCTTTCTGTTGACTCTAGCAAATCCAAGCAGTCCCTTGGTGCCTTGCAGTGCACCCTCTGTGCATTTGTCAAAAGTTAATTCTTGCCGGAAAGCTGCTGCTTGCATGACTACTGCTGCAGTGCACCAGGGCTCAGCTGGAGCAGGTACCTGAGGGTGGGCTGCTGTCGATTCCTCCTGCTAGGAATCAGGGAGTATTACTACTCTTTATTTTCAGGCAGTTGCCAGCTCTAAGCCATGTCCTTGGGCTGCTTGCAAAAAAGAGGAGGTGAAACCCCCTGGAAGGAGCAGAGCTTACTCCTGTGGCAGGTGGAAGGCCAGGGACACCATGCCCATGGCTTAGGCTTCAAAGACATGGCTGGCGTTGGATGATATAAATATCCCTAGTGTCAATTCTGCTAGCTAAAGTCATTGGAGACCATAAACTGTCCATAGGACAGGTGAATATGAGTATTTGTAAGTAAGATAACATAGATTTAATCAGAATGCAACAGAAGTTCATGGATGTGCATTGCTCTAGTTCTGATTTTGCTTTTTCAGTCCCATCTTCACAGTTCTATTTTTAATAGAGTCATGTCTCATTTTTTTCAGAGTTTGAGTGCAGTAGGTGCACCCTGGGATAGCAGAAAAAAATAAAAGAGAAACATTCTGGGACTCTGAAACAGGACTATATTCTTCAATATACCCCTCTATACGTGTATATTCTTCATTATCATTGTCAGTTCATGTTCCTTTTTATACCATAACGTGTATATTCTTCAGTTTAATCCTTAAAACTATTCTTTCATCTTACCAAGTGTAAATTAGCATTTCAGGAAAAACAACTGATTGCTAAAATAATGAAAATAAGTTAGAATAACAAGGCTGGAAGAGAACTTTTACAGTCAAGTAGGATCACCTACACCTATTGCAGGCCTAACAGTTGGCATGGCAATCTGGCTAATATTTTAATAATCTCCAGTGAGAAGAATTTCCAGAGCTGTCTAAGGAAGAGACTCCGTAGTCTCTTTGTACCAAAAAAATCCACACCCCCAAACAAATCAACCACCCTCAATGGCTATTGGTTTTTTCCATCCGTGAACCAAATGTGTTTATAATAACTACTTTTTTTGCTTCTTTACATGCATAAATAGCGATGCTTTCATGATATTAATAATCCTGCTTTGAATGTATAGAATATAACTTCAGTTCAGATTTTGAGATAATTTAACAAGTCATATTTATTCCCTTCTACTAACTGGCAACGTGGGATCCATCAAGTTTAGGCAACAGCAGTGGGAGGGGCTGTTGGGACATCCCTCCCTCCTCACCTCTGCATACCCCTGCATATGCACATGCAGTCCTTGCTGGACAGATTAGAAGCCTGTCACAGTTTGTCCTGCTGAAAAATAGAAACAAAAGTGGCAGAAACAAAAGGTGCTGTTAGAGTGAGTAACTGCTCTGATTTATTTTGACAGGCTTGCAGGACAATCCTTGGGTATGTGACTGCAGTCTGTATGAAATGGTCCATTTCCTCAATTTCCAGTCTCCTAACATAGCATTCATTGAGCCCAGGCTGAAATGCTTCACCCCTCGGAGCCTTGCAGGAGTCTTCTTCAGCCAGGTTGAGCTAAGGAAGTGTCAAAGCCCTGTTGTACATACGTCTGTAGCCAAAGTAAAGACCATCCTGGGCAGCACTGTGCTACTGCGATGTGGAACAACAGGGGTGCCCATCCCTGAGCTCAGCTGGAGAAGAGCTGATGGTGCTCAACTGAACGGCACAGGTGGGTTTGGTTTTTCTTGTACACATGGAACGAGTGAGGGAGACTCATGCCTTTATTTTCTACAGACCGTTCAGCAAATGGGAGCTTCTATGACTGATCCTTCCCACTAATAAAAGACCCAAAAAAAGAAAGTGGTGCAACATTAAGATTCACTATAATGCACAATAGTATCATATGCAATTCACTCTTGCATTGTGATTTTCTATAGACTGTAAAATCACTTACATGTTGATGTAAATATAATAAGATAAATGTATACTATCGTGTAAAAAAGTTGAGTTTGCTTTGTTTCATAACAATTGTGGTGGTGAGACAAGTCAAGGGATTTTCTGTAAATTTGTTGGAGCTGAAGAAATATGTCCAAATGTAGCAAGAAGCTGTTTTAATGTGGCTAGTTATTCAGTCACTGAAAAGGCTTCCCACAGGATTATTTTATGGGTCTTCAGGACTAATGATGAGCTACTGTTAATCACCTAGGAAACACCTCTGACAGAGAGATGTCTGATGTGAATTCAACTGGGATTCAATTCTGCTGTGGCAAAGAAAGCAAAGATTGCAAACATGCAACATTACTGATATATTAAAAGAGAAAGAAGCCCCTAAACTGCTAGAGGATACAATACTTAGTGACAATTCTTCCAAGAAATGGTTCATTTCTGATGGATTGATAAGGTCTCTTGGAAAAACGCTCTGTGGGAGAAACACTGACTAAGTCCCTCTTCTGTGCTCACTCCTTTTGTGAGGAAGCCTTCAAACAGCCACTGTTTTTGTGACTGATCATGTTTTCATCTCCATTCAGAAGAATGGTGGGACCTAAAATTGCAGTGTTTGTCCTTTAATATGTGTGGAATATAGGGAAGAAACCTTTGCTGCACTCAAGGAAACAACCCTTAGTTTTTTGCCCGAAAGGTTTTATGTTAGGACCTGAACTGTCATCCGTGCAACCTCCCCTGAATGTTACTGTATCCCAGGCTTGGCCTTGACTTTCATAGGGGATCTAAACTCAGCAGATAAATCGCTAAGTATGGGGTCTGATCTTCAAAGGGTTACAGGGCTCCTCAGCCCACAGAAATAAGGGAGAGAGCATTTTTCTCTCACAGAAGTAGAACCACTTGTAATAAACATCCTTTTGGGCATCTGCACAAGTCATTGCTCTGTTGTGCATGATGTGCAGTATGTAGCAGAGCTGCTCCTCATAATGATAATGTCTACCCGTTATGCTGCAAACATCCCTCCTACACTTGAAAGAGAGCCACAACAAAAATAAACTAGAGAATACTTTCTTGCAAGCATATGTTGAGTTTACTTTGAGCTACAACTGAGAATGAAGTATTTTGTGCCCCATTAAATCAGACATTAGCACCTTTCAATAAAAAGTTGGCTGACAATATACATTATTTCTCATAAATGGCAGCTTCTGTGCCAATGCTATAACATGACTGACTGAAATGTTGGTGTTCTGAATAGAAAGGAGTAAGAAACAGCCCACAGGTTGTATGTATGTGGAAGTGCCATTGGAAGGTCAGTAGCTTTATAGTTTTTAATATAACCATTCAATAAATAATTAAACTGAAAATGTAAATTCTGCTGCCATTGTATTTCACTGCCATTGGAACATGCCCTGGTTGCCAAAGCTGGATCCTGACCCCTTGAGGGCTTGGGACAAGTTTGCATCCTGTCTTACCTTTGCCTTTCAGACACAGCCCTGGTTTACCTTTCAGTGGGAAAGGGCAGAGCTAGTATGTGCTTATCCTAAGGAGGCTGGTTAAAAAATGAAGAAGGTACTTTGCCCTTCTGCATGATCCCAGCTCTTTTTTTCTGCACAAATAGAAAGCGGCAGAAAAAAGAGCTAGTTTTAACCTCTTGGTAAACCAAGTGAGAAAATCAACACTCAGCTGTGTTCATATCATTCAGTGGTAAGTGATCAGACTTCCCTCTGTTTGGCTCAATATAAAAATCTGCACTAATTTAGCAGTAAAGGGGATACTGTTTTTCAGCCTTTTTTCTCCAAGTACTCTAGACTAGACCATATGTGGTTTTTAGGAGAAAATCTCCACTGTTTGTATTTTCTGTGACTCAGAGAACTGCAATTAATGTTCAAACAGATCATATTACTGCGTATTCCTTCTACTCTTTTAGTATTGTACCTACATAAGAGCATTTAAGCTCTTTTGTTTTCAAACTGTACATCCATTTGAAGTAAATAGCATCAAATGCTTCACATTCAGTCTGGGGCAGTGTAAGTCCCAACATAATCTAATTTTACTGTTAATATCCTTGGATTTACTTTGGTTTTGTAATGTTCTACGTGGCAAAAAGATTCTACTGTATCAAGCAGATATTTGGCTGATTGAATCTTAATATTTTACAGATCATGTTATTAATTCTATTTATTATTCTCTATTTATTTTCATTTTTCCTTCCTTGCAGTTCATCAAGAGATTTCAAGTGATGGGATGAGCTGGTCTATTCTGGGCCTGCCTGTAGTCTCTTATCTCGACTCTGGAGAGTACATATGTAAAGCAAAGAACTTTCTAGGGGCAACAGAGGCGTTCATATCTCTCATCATCACAGACTCGGAAAGCACAGATGACCCCAACTCTAATGCCAAAGGCACATGGAGCGGGAAGGCGAGCGGGATGGAAGCAGCTGCCTACAATGACAAGCTAGTGGCAAGGTATGTTATCACCACCTCCACCATGCCTACCCTGGGGGCTGGAGTGGGCACTGGAGAGGGCTTCCCTCTCCCAGATGTGGCACAAGACAGCAACCCCAGAAACCTGCTGGTGAGCCCACCTACTGGCCAGCAAGAGCCAGAGCGAATGGTGAGGTCTGTCAGAGTGATAGGAGACACGGATCAGAGTATCACCTTGGCCTGGAAGGCCCCTTTGGCAAAGAACACAACAGTGTTCAGTGTCCTCTATGCTGTCTTTGGGGAGAGAGACATGCGGCGGATCAACGTGGAGCCAGGGAAGACCAAGGTCACCGTTTATGGGCTGCTACCAAAGACCAAATACATTGCGTGTGTCTGCGTGAAAGGGCTGATCCCCAGAAAGGAGCAATGCATCATATTTTCCACAGATGAAGTTGCCAGCGCAGGAGGGACCCAGAAGCTCATCAATGTGGTTGTCATCAGTGTAGCCTGTGTCATTGCTGTTCCTCTGACGCTGGTGGTCTGCTGCGGAGCACTGAAAAGGCGCTGCAAAAAATGCTTTGTGCGGAAACCCAAGGAAATTCAGGAGTCCTATGTCACCTTTGAAAGCCTGTCTCCTGGCGCCAAGGCAAAAGGTGTGGAAGGAGAGTATTTGACTAGACATACTCCTGATGAGTCAAACAGACTGCTCTCTGCCCGATCCAGCGTGGACTCAGAAGCAATACCGAAGATGGAAGGGCAACCTAATGAATACTTTTGCTGATAGTAACTAGGTTCATTGTTGGCTCGCTCGGTGGAAAACATGTGGTTGTATATACAACTCTCTGCTCCAGCACTGCAGGCCACCCTGTCAAAGCTTCTGTCTCCTACAGGTTCTGGAGTAAGATCCAAGAGGGTAGATGGTGCCCAAGCTTTACAGAAACATGTTGCTCATACCACTTGGGGTCTGCTGATTTGAACCCAGTCAAAAGCTTCTGTGATCATGGCCTTGTTCTTCTGGACCACTTTTATTTTCATAAAATGAAGTGTGCACACTGAGTGTGAGGACATTAAGCAATATTTCTGAGTACGCACTACGTGGTGTTGTTTAGTACCTGCTCTGCAATATTCTAAGTATTTTGTTCTCCGCTCTTTTGATGTTCTTTTGCTTGACAAACAGGAGAGTGTTTAGTAATTTTAATATAAATATCTTTGAAGGTGAAGATTGAGAGTCTTGCCTTTGACATCCCCCATGTTTGCATGAAACATGCAGCTTGATGCTTAATAGATCACTAAACACAGATGTACAGCAACCCTTTCTAGTATGTCCAACATCATAACAGCTCTACGCTCTGAATTCAGAGAAATGTGCAAGGGAGATAGAAATTGAGACAAAACCCAAGCCACTCCTAAGAATACATAATAGCATTTGTGATTGCATTTTGGCCCTAAACACTGTTCTCAAGATTTTATTGAACAACAGTACTGCACAGGTCTTTCAGTATTAGTCCCAGCTGGCATTTTCTAGCTGTATCGTAATTAGTATAGTATGTTTTATGTTGGCTGTGCTAGTTGAAATTGTACAATAGCCTACTCTGCAAATTGTGTGTGGTGTTGTAATGCTTTGTAATCATACTGAAAAACCTACGTTAGACAGTTCTGCAGAAGTTTCCCAGACCAGCCCTGTCATTGCTCCTAGCTTGCCTGACAAAACTGGTGGTGAAGACCAGACTGGATGCTTGTGATTTGTTAATGAAAATACCTTGCTCTGTGCAGAGCAGGGGTATGTGATGTGGTGACAGACAGCTGGCTAGGCACACATCAGCCAAATTTCCACCATAGCATCAGTGGTGGCAGAGGCTTAGTGTGGACTTCTGGATTTCAAAGATTTTGCAAGTTCAAGAACTCTGAAAAAACTGTCTAATATTCATCTAAATGTACTTTCACAGCCAGAGTGGGCTAATCAGTTATTTAAATCCTGCATCTCCACTGGAATTTGGATGTGAGTATTTATCACAAAGCACTTCCTAGCTGTACAATATTCCACTCCAGTCCCTCATGTAGTAATACTGTATATAAATACTGTATATTCTCTTTGTAATATTCTTCATGAAGAAAGTTATATATGTTCTGCCAAATGTTGAGCGGAAGGGATTCAGCCAAGTTGAAATAACTGATAAAGCTTGTTGAATTGTTTTGAAATGTGTATTTGCAAATTTATTGGAAGGACCTCCACTCATGTTCTGGATGTGTATGTACGGCGTGGGTTAACAAAATCCACTGTCTGGAATGGAACTCTGTATGGATTTTGCAAGTCCTTGAACAAAAGGGTTTCAGCTACATCAGATTACTTGGCCTGATAGAAAAAGCAAGTCATTTTATCTCAATATCAATAATGAGCAACAAGGGATATGTTACAATAGTTTCTGATAGGACTCCCTGTTGTCGTGGTTTAGGTCAGTCCACTAGACCTACAACAGACGCTCTCTGTTAACCCCTCTTTCACCCCCCAAATACAGGAAGAGAAAGAGGATAAGGGAGAGAGACTTATGGTTGGCCCCTCTCCCCTCCCAAATGGGAGAGGAAGGGAATGAGAGAGAGGCTTCCAGATTACAAAAGAAAATGAAAATAGCTTTAATGAAGATAATAATAATAAGAAGGAATATATACAAATATATACAAAACCAGTATTGAACCCAACCTCCCTTTGATGACATTTACATCACCATCACCACTGAGGCTGTGGAGCAGGCACTGGGAAAGTCCAAGACTGGGCTCAGCAGCTGGTGGGAGCTGGGTTCAGGAACACATGAATCGGGATCAAAGGCAGGGCCGAGAAGAAAGAAGGCTGAAGGGAAGGGTCCTGAAGGCAAGAATGCCCCAAGGGGAATCCAAGGCCAGTGGAAGGGAAGATCCGAGATCCTCGTGATCCCTCAGCTTTATACTGAGTATGACATAAGTGGGATGGAATACCTCGGTGGTCAGTTGAGGGTCGCCTGTCCTGGCCGCTCCTCCCCGCAGGTGTGGCCTTTCACTTTCTGCACCCTCCCAAGGTGGTACATGAGAGTTAGCAGTGACCTTGGTCTGCACACACCAATCCTTGGTAGTAACTCTAAACATCAAGTGTTATCACTGCTAGAAGCAGATGCTGTCTGCAAAACCCCTCTGTTAGCTTCAGAAAGTGCAGTTAGTGAGCAGAGACTCAGCTGAAAAGTAAAATCACTGAACGAAATTGGTTTGGTTCTAACTCAAACCTGGACACCTGTATTCTTTACATTAACGATAAAGAAATTCTTTTGTAGCGGGAGAATTTGTCAATTCCTGTGTAAAGTAACGCATGATACTTCTATCACTGGACTGTATAGATTTTTAGGTTTATAAATAATGTTTTTCAAAAAATATGCATTTTAATACAACAAATTAACAGATTAAATTTGTAGACTGTAATAGATCTATTACTTATTTATACAGTTGCAGTTCCCAGGATAATTCTTAGAGTCTTCCTCCAAGGTAGAACAAAAATATTCTTCAGCAGCAGTTTTTGGAATGAGTTGCAAGGATTGCTGTATTATTGAGCCTGATTCCTGCCCACATCTGCAGCAGTACCACTGGGCTGTGCAGAAATCAGCCTTGAAGAATCAAGGCTGTCCTAAAGTTGCAGTAAACAGAGTGAACCTACTGCCTGAGGACTTTCCCATAGGTCATGTTCACAGGAGCTGACTGGCAATGAGAGATATTTACCTTTCAGCTGCCTGGAGGCATGAGCTGAGTAAGTTGCTACATCCAGCCCTGGTGAGGAGCAGCTCTCACCTGCTCCATCTGTGCATGCTCCGACACACGGGCTGTGTGTTGGCAATGGAAAAGGCACTGGCTGGGCCAGCACTGTCTCTTTTTGCTTGCAAGGAGGAGAGGATGGAGAGGTGATCCTGTGACATTCACTGTGGATGTGTTAAGTTTTACAGAGTCTATTGGATATTTCTTGCACTTTGAATAAATAGCAATCCCAAGTAGAACAGAAAGGATTTTAATTTTCTATTTCTATGGCTATTGTCACTGTCTTGTAGGTGAGGCATCACAGTTTAGCATCTCAGCTGCTGCTCCAAAATAAGCCACTCTCTCTACTGTGCTGGTGATTCACACAAGATAAGCAATAGATAGAAACTTGTAAAAGCTGTGTCAGTCAGAAAAGAAACCCTACACTTGCTAAACTGCAGGTGAAATTTCAAACCATTAAGTAAACTGATTTTTCTGCTGAATGTGATTTTAAGTGTTACGAGGCAGGTAAAGATGAATACCTCACTGGATATTTTTGTCGTGTTAACCAAAGGGGTGTTAGGCACTTAGTTTCAGTAGGGTTAGCTCAGGCAAGCTTCCTTCTCTCATCATAAGACATGTGAATGGAGCTGGCTCAGGGTTCAGAAAAGGAGAATATTCGTCCCTGGAGACAATTTCTGACTCAGTAAGGCAATCCTTGGGCAGACATGTGCTGTAAGAACTGAAACGAACATCTGGATATCTTTTGGAATTGCTGCATTAGGAGCATTTTATTTATTATTTTTTTCACTTTGTTCTGTTCAGTTTTCTTTTTCTTCAGAAAATGTTTCCTCTGTTAATGATCTCTTTGAGTCGGATTTTGACCACCTTGTTGCTTTTTGGGGTGTGTTTCAAATATTTTGGCACTGTCAAGAAATATATTTTGGAATATCTTGGAGTATAATGTTCCCTACTTTTACTATTAAACAAATTTAATTTTTTTTCTCAGATGAGTGTTGGACCCTTCTGTAATACTTAGAAATAAAGTAGCTGTTCACCTGCATTAGGTTTGGACTGGCTGCCAGGCCTGAGTGCTTCAGAGAGCAGTACGATCCACTCCTTGATGGGCAGTTCATATGATATATAACAGAGACAGGCTCCTCAAAGACAAGTATAAGTATTTATACTTATTTTGAAAATTAGAGTAGTGTAAAATTGAAAAATTAAGGATAAGGTTTAAAAATGAAAGTACTCCTGTTTTAAAAATTAATCCAAATAGCTCTGAACTGTACTGAAAAATTACTTCCATTTCTTAAAAGGATCTGGAGGAAAGCAGCTATCAAAATGAGGGAACTGAGCAGAATATAAATGAAATAATGTGCCCAAAGTAATTAAAAAGGAGTACTGCAAGTAGTTGAAGTGGAAGAGGAAATGTAAAAATAACATGTTGGGGCTTTGAAATTTTTTTTTCCAAACATGTTAAAAAGTGTCCAGATAATCTGGTGAGTAGATACAGACAAAGGCATTGATGATGGCTCTGAATTACATAGTCTCAGCAAACATTTTTAATGCTACATATATATAAAAATTCCACAAATGCAAACTAGAGTTCAGGCTAATAAACATCTTATTTTCACATGTTGGAAGGCTATAATTGCATTCAGTGTGGTCACTTTCACATTTATTTCTGTGTGCCCAGAAAGAATAGACTAAAAGGTCTTTAAATTTTTTTTTTTTAAATGTAGCAAATAAAATTGTGCATGCACATATACAAAAACGGAGAAGGACACAAAAATGTCAAGAAGGACAGTGCAACGTTTTTCAAGATATTTTAAAAAAATGAACAGACACTGGAGACTACCTTTGATGTCAGCTTCTTCAGGAGCTTTTTAACCTTTAGGTTTTATTTTACCATTGGAATACTTTCAAAGTCTGTCAATGTCAAAAGTGTTTTGGGAATTTCTGAAAGCTTTAGGATCTATTTAATCAATAGTCAGTGCTACAATACTGTGGCTTAGTGGGACCTTCACCAGCTTTAAAGTCCATGAACAGAAGATGCAAATTATTGCCCAAAACAAGGGAAAAGAATTTCCCCCCATGTTACTTTCCTATTAATCAAAAAGAAAGAATTTGGCAATTGCCAGCAAAGGTTCAAACTGAAGAGAAATAAGTGTGTGCACCCCAGAGAGCAAGATGAGGAGCTTCTCAGGGGTGGCAGCAACCCTTGGAGCAGTGCCCAGGTTTCCTCAGGGCCAGGGGCTGCTGGTGGTGACGTGGGGCTGCTGTGACCGCAGTCACACCCCACGGGAGTGTGTTGGCCCTTGGGTCCTGGTTTCCACATGGGAGACAGACTCACCTTGAGGTGCCCTGATTGAGAGAGAGAGAGAGAGAGACGAAGCCTTTCCTTTCATCCAGAGGGTGAAAGGGGCAGGCTGTATCTTTTTATCAGCTCTCTGTTGGACTTGCTGCGGCCCTGGGGCTGGAGTTGTGGTGCCCAGGTGGACTGCATTGGGCTACTCAAAACAATTAGGGAACAAATTAGGGAACAACTGACAAGTTTCTACAGCTGCTGTTGTGAAAGAAAAGTCTTAAGTACCTCTTTTCACATCACCTTCCTGATTTTAAAAGCTGATTTTTCAAGCCTGTACCATTTGGTGTTACATGCACCGTATCTGAAATAACTGCAGCCATCACCTCTTATGTCCTCCTCAGCAGGGCTTTCTAACACTGATAGTCCTGGCAGAGAGACTGTAATTGTGTAGTATGTGTCTGGACTTGATTTCTTACAGACCCATGTGTGCCTGTCATTTCAAGAAGGAATCTGTCTCCCTCACCATTGCTGGGAGCGTGCAATGGGCGTCCTTTCGGCGTTTGCTTTGGCAATCAGCACAGTCTCTTAAACTCCACTTCCCATGGATTAGGAGACAATGTCCCTATGGAGATTTATTTTGACAGCTTGGGTTTTAGACAGCTTGTTCTGCATTTTGGCTTTGACCAGGATGCCACATGACATTAAAGAGCAGCTGAATTGAGTGGATGTCTGCTGTCACAAAAGTGACCGTTAAATTTACAGGCAGGCATAAACTAGGCTCAATTAAAAAGGCAACAAAATCCCACTCCAGTATGGAACATAAACGTAACGGCTGCAGCTAACACTATTTGGGGGAAATTTTTTTGCCCTTTACTTACTTTTGTTCCTTCCCGCCCCCCCCACTCTGGAGTATGTGTATCCTACCAGCTTTTTCATCTAATTTTAGTAGGTAATTCACCACTAGTTTCTCAGGTTAATACTGATAATTGGTTTTGGGAATATTGAGCAAAGGAATATCAGACAGAAAACAGCTGGAGCATTGGCTCATGACACTCACTGACACCACTTTGAAAGGGCATTTTCCAGCTTTATAGAAGATAGGTAGGACTAGGAGGAGACCTCATGTGAGAGAGAGAAAAAAAACCACACACAACTGCAATTCTTTTTTTTTTTCTCATTTATTTAAATTAGTATATTATTAACAGGGAAGCCTGGATGAAAGTTTACTTGCTGCATCCCAGGACAGTGGGCCTTATGCACCTGTACTGTGCCCAGAGATGTACGCGGTGGGGAACTCACCAATTGTTTTTACTCTGTGTATAGATATATGTATTACTATGTAATAAATAACACTTGTCATGAAAGATTTTCTTTTTTTGAAGCTGTGGTTTAGCTGCCACATACGTTAAGACACGGAGGAGGGATGTGAAGGTGACAAAGGAGCCATCCTCCATGCAAGAAAAGGAGGGGTTTTGTTGCAAAGTTGGGTCTTTAAAAGTGGTGAATCCCTCCTGCTGGCCCACTTGGTGCCAGAGACAACCAGACCGTCCCAACCCATGGCCTCGCTGGTGGCATGTTTGCGGCTCACAAAGAGGGTATTTTTCTATCACATTTCCCTCATGTACCCCATGTGCTGATGGGCAGCACTCTCACCTTGTGAATACCTGGCCAGTGTGACCAGGCAAGCCAGTGATCTGGGTGAACTTCAGCCATTTATACCATTACAGGAAAGCATCTCACCACCTTGCATGCTGAACACCATCAAGACACTGGTTTTCTTCTGTCACTGCTGAAATTTTTAACTCTCCCGGATCCTGCAACTCACACACAGACAAACTCCAGGTTTGCTCCTGAATCCCAGCTATTTTTCTAACTAACTAGATGTGTTATTGCTGTTGAATATTGCATACTGTACCATGGACAAATAAGGAAAATTTCCATTAAAAAAAAAAAAAAAAAATCCCACATGATTGTGGTTAGTTGCTGGGCATAGTGAGCAACAGCAGCCCAACAGGCCCGCTTGTCATGGCCTGCTGCTGGTACACAGGAGGCAAGCCTGGAGTGCTGCAATAGTCCCCAGCAGTTTTTACTCCGGTTCATTTGCTGATTTGCCCTGCCATCAAAGCACCTGTTTATTTAGAAGGCACAGAATCAATCCTATGTCTTCTGTAGGCTTAAAGTGGCTATACTGTTGCACACACCATGACAGCCCTGTATAGAGCTAAGCCATCACGCTATAAATATTTTTCTATTCTGGTCCCGTAGGTTAGAGGTTAAGTAGGTTCAGGCTAATCTTGATTTGTGACCCAGCTTCACATCTACTGGTGGTGAGGTTAAGCCCTTTTCTGGTGGCACGCTGCCTTCTGCGGGCTGTAATGATGTCCATACACACTAGATGGCCCCAGGAGAACTTATAACTGAAACCTGCTATTTTGGATTGAAAAAAAAAAAAACAAAACACATTTGGTTACTCCAAATTTCTTCTCATAGAAGTATTCAGACAGAATTTTTTCAAGGTGCCCAAAAGGCAATTGGCATGTCTTACGAGGGAGCCAGAGAATAGCACTGAAATTTTATGTTTATACAATGGAGATTAACTTCCAAGATACTATGTTCTCAGAGAAGCCCATAGACTGGCTACAGCTAGGTTGCTGTTTTCATTACCAGTGTGTAAGAATGGAGCTAGTGTTGAAGGGAAAAAAAAAGCATTTCTTTTAGAGGAAGAATTGTGCTGTACTAATGTTTCTGTGACAGGGCAACTAAGTCTGGGGAGTAGGTTTTGCACTTAGCGTGTGCAATAGTACACCCTACACGGACCTATGGGCAGAGTCTGGGGCCTGATGGCTTGTGCAACACAGCACTAGGCACTGACAAATTGCAGCTGTGAAGTCTGGCCCCTACTGGGGTTTTCTATCTTGATAACTGCCATTAAAATATAGGAGATTGAGATAGACCCCTTGGGGAAAAGAAAGTAACTAGGCCTGGTTGACTGCTTGTAAGGGCTTGGGAACAGAAGTGGGGGTTTTTTTGGCTCTGTCTTAATGTTATCAACCAAATAAATGTCTCTCAGAATCCCTGCAGCTAAAGAATATTTGTCAAGAGTGGTCCCTGGGGTGATTTTTAGCACTTCTTTGACACAAGCTATGAACCATACTACATGTCTTCTTTAGGGTTGGGTCCCCAGCAGGATTTATTTCTGCGTCAAGGAAGATTACAGCTAATAGGATTTGCTTCTTGGAGGCTGTTGGCATGTTTGGTACAAACCCTGCACAGTGCTTTCTTAAAGGAGAATATGGACCCTATTTGTCGTATTTTTCTTCTTCTTCTGGTCTTCCAAAAGATAAACTCAGCTGTTTCGTCTTGTGTCGTAGGATGCTCTTGTTCTCAAGACAGCTTTGGAAGGTAAGAATGGTAGTTAGCCTAGTCGTAGCACCAGTGAAGCAGCTCAGAGAGTCCCAATGTATATTTGCTGGTGATGTGAGCACCAAAACCAAACAGCTGGCTGCATGGTGTGTCTCCTCTAATACTTAAATAGTACTAGCTTGAGCATAGAATGAGATTTCTCTTATTTCCCAGAGATATGTAGTTGCATATGTAGCAATTTTTATGACTTAATTGTATCCTTTGTGGGAAAATAAGTGTGAAACTCAGGGAAGGATGGATGTATGGCTTATGCATGCTCTGTGTACAATACCTACAATTATTCAAGTGACTGAAGACTTGTATAGGGAACTGGTTTGTTAGCTCTGAACAGGGTGTGCGACCTGGAGACTTTTGTGGTTTCCTCCTTAGGAGTTTGCTCTGCATGTCTGCACTACTGAGGCAGATCCCTGCAAACATCCCTCAGGACATCCGGAAAATTAGAATAGAAAATTCTCACCTAACAGAATTGCCTCGTGGGTCTTTTGAGAATGTTAGTGCCTTGGAGTATCTCTGGCTCAATTTTAACAACATCACGGTGATGCATATCAAGAGCCTTGAATATCTGCTGGCTCTGAAGGAGCTCCGCTTGCAAGGGAACAAATTAAGTTCAGTGCCATGGACAGCATTTCAAGACACCCCAGCTCTGAAAATCCTGGATCTGAAGCACAATCGTCTGGATGTCCTTCCAGAACATGCACTCCGCTATCTGCCCAACCTGACCTACTTAGATCTATCCTCAAATCAGCTTACTGTCATATCCAGAGATGTCTTCTACAGCTGGCCTGTCTACCAGAGAAGCCAGAGGGCGGAGGGGCAGATAGAAGCTATTTCCAATGCTGTCTTGGCCCTTCACGACAACCCCTGGATTTGCGACTGTCGCCTGCGAGGATTTGTCCAGTTTATCAAGTCAGTTGGCCCACCTATTATTCTGATGAATTCCTATTTAACTTGCTCCAGTCCAAAATTCAGGGCAGGAAAGTTTTTTCATGAAGTAGAGCTCAACAGCTGCATGAAGCCCATGACCTCAGCCCTTGACACCAACCTGACAGTCCCGGTGGGGCTGAACGTCACCCTGACCTGCTTTGTGCAAGCCAGTCCTTCCCCAGCTGTCTGGTGGACTTATGCACTCAAACTTTTAAGGGCATTTAATGGTAAGCAAAGCTTTTCCTTCTTTTT
This sequence comes from Eurystomus gularis, assembly GCA_013400335.1. Classification (NCBI taxonomy): domain Eukaryota; kingdom Metazoa; phylum Chordata; class Aves; order Coraciiformes; family Coraciidae; genus Eurystomus; species Eurystomus gularis. The sequence goes on along the minus strand of VZZY01007278.1, from coordinate 245,499 downwards.
TCTTTTTTTTCTTTTTTTTTTTTTTTCATTAAAATTTCATGTTCTGCTAGTCTACTTATGTAGGTCTTCAGGCCATCACAGTCACCACACCAGCTCTCAGCCCCTTTAGAGCATCACAGTTATTGTAGTGGAAATAATCTTAATCATCCCACGTGTCTAAGCACGTCTGACCAGCACGAGAAGAGCTGCTTCAACAGGGGATCAGTCAAAAATGAAAGGAGCATGGCTTCATTTTACACATTTATTTTATAAGATATACAGCATGTAAGAACAATTGATAATACATTAGTCATACATATATAATAAATACATAGTTATCTAGACATGCACATATATATTTACACTATATATTATGTACACTATGTAACTATATTTGTATGTAAGTGTGTGTTTGTGGGAGCATGCACACACAGACATATGTTTCTATACTCTTCTCATATGTTTTCTCAGGAAATACCCACGCAAACCACAAAAGCCTGCAGCCCTGTTGCCTGTGTCCATTCACAGTCTGCAACCAAAACAGAGGTTGTTCTTCTCCATAAACCTTATTTATATTCTTTATTGAAGGCCTCATAATAGGAAGCTGTTTCCTCTTCCTCCCCATGCAGCTCAGCTCATGCTCTCCCTCACATTTATTTTTATTAAGAGCCTTCAATAGGACAGGTTGCTATTTTCATCAGGTATGCTAACAATGGATACAGGCACTGCACAGGTTATGTGTGTTCCTAATAAGCCAGCTAGCTAAATAAGATAGCATTAACCCTTAATCCTGGACTGATATTTGCTTTAATTACAGCATGGTAGCAGCACTTGTGCATCTTTCCACAAGCACATTGTGAATTAATTACATACACCCTTTCCCTGAGCACAGCCAGGCAGCCCTGGTTGGGCAGCTGACAGCTGGTTGGGCAGCTGCATCTCATGTCCAGCCCAACACTTCGTGGCTCCACACAACCCTTTCTGCCCTGAGCCTCTTGAGACCAACATTATTCTGCAGTCAGTTCTAATGGAGGACAGAGCGTGTGTCCAAATTGCAGCTCTGTTGCCTGCACCTCAGTGGCTTGCCTTGACTTGAGCACACTGATGGCAGAGGTCACACAGGTGGCTTGGCTTCTGTGCACAGCAGTCGCCCCAGCTGCTTGTGCTGGGGTGGAGGGTGAGAGGGGTTTGGACACACTCCCTGTCTCATGTGTTTGGGTGTCCTGGTGCATCTATTGCCTTCTAGCACAGATAATACTTCCCTGATGAGCTCTGTGGGGTCTGGTGCACTCCTGCACCACTCTTCCTCCTTTCCTGGGCAGGGCAGGTTCTGCCTGTCCTCCAGGTTCTCATTATAGTGGTCTTGGGGCTGCCTAAAGAACATGGTGGCTCCCTGCCTGCACAAGCAGGAGGGGCCCTCACCTGCTGACACAACTGCCCTCTGCCCACAGTGTCCACTGAACACATCAGTGAGGAGACCATCCGCTCAGAGCTGCTGATCCCTGTGGCACGGCCAGCAGATGCCGGCAACTACACCTGCACAGCTGCCAACTTCTTGGGCAACACCTCGGTGGCCATTACTCTCCATGTCGGGGCGCCATGGGCATCCACCACCTCCCCAGGCTGGGCCCCCATTGCGCCTGCTGAGCCGGGCACCCACGTAGAAGTGCGCATCGCCAAGCAGACAGTCTACGGCATCACCCTGGAGTGGTTTGCGGTGGCAGCAGCAGCAGCAGAGCCAGGGGAGACCTGGTACACTCTCCTGGTGGGTCGCTACGATGCCGCCCAGAAGGATGCCATCTACATTGGCCCTGGCGTCAATACCTACTCAGTGACGGACCTGCTGCCTGCCACAAAGTACGAGGTCTGCGTGGCTGTGCGCAACCAGGCTCCCCGCAAGGGTCAGTGTGTCGTCTTCGTCACAGGCAGTGATGTCAGCCAGATGGAGCAGCGCGAGAAGCTCATCCACATCATTGTCATCGTCTGTGCCATGGTGCTGGCCGTGCCCGCCGGCATGTACGCCTGCACGGCTGAGGCCCGCCCTGGCTGCCTGGCCCGCTGTCCTGGCGCCTGTCCCCGGCGCCGCCGTGGGGGCCAGGCACAGGCCACAGGCAGCAAGGAGAGCACGCTGGACAGCCTGCCCGCTGGCAGCGAGGATGGGCTCTGCCGCCCCGAGGGTGGCCGCGGCGCCCGGCGGCCACCAGCCTGCGAGGAGCCTGGCAAGACCCGGCCACCCCACAGGAACAGCGCTGACCTCTACTAGCCCAGGCCCTGCCCACCCCGTGAACTCAGCCATGGTGGCATCTTTTACAGGTGACTTCAAGACACAGCACGTGCTGTTTTTCTTGAAGGACCATGCAAGGAAGGCTCTGTGCTGCGAGGAGTCAGGGCATGGTGGGGGCTCATGACTGGGATTCACAGCAAGCTTGGGGAGCCCCAGGAATGGGGGTGCCTGGGGTGGGTGGCCATGCCCCCGCAGCCCTGGGCTGCCTCCGCAACACTGTCATGGAGCAACGCACACAGACACACAAGAAAACAAGCATTAACAAAATAACCCCAGATTCAAACCCAATAGCAATGCATGTGGCAAAAGGCCAAAGGTCTCCCTGTGCTCACTCGCCCAGGCACGTCTTTATTTCCTTCTTTTTCTCAGCCAGGGGCTGGGTGGGTGGGGAGGCTCATCTGCAGCTCTGCCCTTTGCCGGGTGCTGGCTTCTCCTGTGTGTTCTCTCAAGGAATCAGAGCAGAGCAGCCAGGGCAGAGCTGTGGTCGTCACCAGCAAGAAAAAGTTGGAGGGAAGGATTGCGTCAAGGTGCTGCAGCTATTTTGTTTCACTTGGAGAAAAAACTTTTGCTCAGGGATGTTGCGTGTTTATTTTGGGGGTGTTTTTTTGTTTTATTTCGTTGGGTTTTTGTCTTACCCATCCTTAAGGTTTATGCAGCCATAGGAGGTTCACAGCCTTGGTTGTACCAGAAACAGGAAAACTGCAAGTGCTAACTGAAGCTCAGCATAACATAGACAGGCACACACACACACAGAACCATCCCCGCCCCCCCCATCATATCTATTGCTATACAAGTGTTAATGTATTCCTTTTAAAATTAAGACTAAGAGCTGGTGAAAAAAATGCACAGTTTGTCTTTTGCAGGCAAACACTCAGCTGCTGTTTCCCCTTCCACCCTCCCCACCACATTTCTCCTTTTTCCCAGAAAAGCACTGTGGCAGGGACACTCGGCCTGAACCAGGCTGTTGGGTGAGCGGCAAAGGGCAGGGAGAGTGGTGAAGCCAGGGGCTGGGAGTCCAAGATGTGAACCAGGCACCTTCCTCAAATGCAGATGGGGAATGCCTGCCCATTCTGCTGCTTTGAAACCAAAGCTTGCCTCCTTTCTAGAGGCAAAAAACTCCAAATATGCATGTAAAAGCAACCAGCTCCTGCTTGGGAAGCAGCTCGTGCTGCGATTCTCAGGGGTCTGAGGACATGTGACTTACCTTTTTCAGTTTTGGAGTTGTGCTTTCCAGCACAACCAAAGCATGTGGCCAACAGGCCTGCAGCCCTTGACATATGTGTTGTTAGAGACGACCTCAACAAGAAAAAACCTAGAGTAGAAACCTCAGCTGTAGGCAAAGATAAAGCCTAATGTGAGCTTTACTATGTGGCAGCTTGGCTTTCTAGTGGCATTTTTTGCTGGTGTTGTCTTTTGCTGTGTTTTCCACACTGTGTCTCCTCAGGCCCCACGTTTCCTCCCCCAGCACCTCCTTCAGCTGTACCTTACTGCACAGCTTTTGAACAGAGACTTCTCTGGTCAATGCTGACTCTCAGTGTTGTACTTCAAGGGACTTCCTAGGCTTGTCAGTCTTTTAGTGTCAAAGTAATAAACATGACAGATTTTCAGAATACACGGATGTCCTCTGCTTCATTTCTATTTTTTTTACAGTTACAAATTGCAAAGAAACTTGAAAGCCAAGGAGCTCCAGGGTTTGGCTGCAGGGGCAGGGGAGGCTGGGCCATTGCAGAACCTATCATCATGAGGGGGCCTGAAGTGGTGAAGAAGGGGCAGAAGCAGCTGGCCAAGTGGGGAGACAACCTTGTCCTGGAGAAACCTCTGGGGAGATGGTGCATATGGGATGAGCTGATGCTGGCTGAGGACCAGCATGGGGCCATGTCTGAGAAGGAGTGAAAAACAAACCAGGGCCAGTCACAGTTGGGCTTCTCCCATCCCAGTCAACATGGAGGAACAACAGCAAACTGGATAGACAATAGAGAGATGCTGAATCAAAGTGAGGAAACATACGGGGAAGATAAAACATCACCACATGTAGAAAGTTCATAATAAATCGCGTACCAGTGAGCACTGGCATCAAACTAAGCCTGCTGCCTATGAGGAGCCTTCCTGCCCCTGGGGCCATGCCGCAGTGGGCTGCAGAGCACAACGGGCACTTAGTCAAGGGTTCATTTGTGACCCTGCCCGTCCCCCATTGCATCTTGCTTTCTGTCTCCTCTCCTTCCAGGCTAGTGGTGTCCAAAAACCTCACAGCCCCTCTCCTGCCTTGTGGCCCACAAAAGAGGCCATCTGGTCATCCCAGAAAGCTGTCTGGCTGCCTGTGCCCATATGGTCACATAACAAGCAATGACAGGGCACTGTTGCCAGAAGAAACACACCATCAACAGAAGCACCTTTTGCAGTTTATTTATAAAAAAAACCAAACAACACCCGGAAGTTGAAATACAGAATAACTGGAAAAAGGTCTCACAACATAGTAGTAAAACATCTTTATTCCCTCTTAAATATCTCTAAGACTATAAGCCTATAATTCCTGTTAAATCTCACTTAATTGAATGGTCTTTATAGGCTCTCCTCATTGGAGAATGAACATTGAATACTGGCTTCAACACAACATTGGGGAACACCGTAGTCGGGGAATAAATCATGAACTTTTGGTAGCTCAGGAAATGTTGCAGAACCTTGCAAGTACACAACCAGCAGAAGACATGTGCTTGCACAGGGCAGCAGGAGGGGGGCCCAGGGCTGCATGTCCCCTCCCTCCCACCGTCTCACGACTGGAGAACAAAGACGAGGTGTCCACACACAACACAAGAGCCTGAGCCTCATGCCACACAGCCCCAGGAGGAGGGATAAACAGGAGAACAGAGGAAATGAGAGATGCGTCAGGAGAGGCTCTGGGAGCAGTGCTGCTGCCACACAGCCCCCAGCTGGGACCCTGCTGCACCTCTTGGCTACAGCTCCTGGCTCAGCCTACAGGTGACATGAGTCATGGTCACCCTCTGGCTTCTAGGTGGACTGAACTGAAGTTTAAAAATACAGAATTTTCCCTGTAAGTGAGTTACTTCTCATTCAACCAGCTATTCCCTAAGCTGGTGAAGTCCTGGTGCAAAGGAAATTATAGGAGCTAACAGGGTGAGAGAATAGGAGCCCCTGAGGGCTAGGTCTGCTGAGCCAGCTAAAATGACAGCTGGATAAGAGTTTCATGGACCACTTGAATTAACACAGTGTCCTGTGCTGTAGGGTTTGCTCCCCATCTTGATGTTCGTGGTGCTGATCCATGAGCACAGCTGCCCTGCAGGGCCAGGGCTCAGACACAGGGTGCAATGTGCTGCTCCCAGACAGCCTGGAGCATGCTGCCTTCTCCCCAAGGGTTGGGAAACAGCAAAGCCCAGCTGAAAAATATCTCCTCAGAAAGAAACATGAAGGAGAAACTGTGGGGGGCTAGATCCAGTGAAAAACATGGTTTACCTTCAGTGTCTTTTTCATGTAATGAAAAAAAGTGTCAGCTGCCCCTACTCTTTCGTCCTCTCCTTTCCCTCCCGTTAACTGTTGCATATAATTCACTCAAAAGTAGTGATAGGACAAACCAGAATATTTTGTGGAAATCTCCTTTTGCACTCACCAGCCCCTGGAGCAAGCTAGGAGAGGTAATGAAATACATTCCCTGACAACCTCCTGCTAGCAGTATACAAAACCAGATGATCTTTCCAGACACTTCCCTGACCAACATATGCAACCTTGCAGCACTTGTCTATACTTTTTATTTATTTTTCTCTTGGTTTTACCTTGGCTTTCCTGCTGCTTTAATCATGTACTCCTGCTGGCCTCCCCCTCATGAGGAGATGAGGTGTCAGGAGGAGGCAGTATAGAGCAAATGCTGCTATTGAACTTCTACCCTCCAATCTTGCCCCAGCTGGTCTGGGGAAGGTTGAGGTGGCCCCTCCCATCCTTTAATAGCAAACAAAGCCAGGGTAGAAGCGAAGCACAGCTTCATGTCAGTGTACTCTGGCAAAACCCAGCATAAGCTGCAGAAAAACGAAGAATAACTCCAAGCCTGGCCGCTTACCTTTTGGTATTGAGGTACTTAGGCCATAAGCACATCACTCCACCAGCTGTTGCAAAGCGCATCATGCCCTGAGGACAGCAGGTACCAGCTATGTGCCACCCTCTCGCAGCGTGCAGTGTTGCTGCTGTAGGAGACCTGCACATCAACTCAGTGCTGGTGCCACAGCCACAACATCTTCAAAAGTGGGTCTGGGATTTGAAACGATGGGTTTTTGGATGTCTCAAGCCCACCTGCTAGGTCAGGTCAGAAGTGGCATCTTCCAGTGCCTTGGCTGCAGAGCCCCCTCTTTGAAAACCAGGACTCTGGGGAGGGACCTCCAAAATGGGGGTGAATCCTCATTCACTTGGGTAGACTGTGGCTGGCATAAGGGTACTCAGCACCTGGGTCAGACAGCTGTAGGGAGGGACCAGCACTGGGACATGAGCCAAAGGAACTGCAGTCGCACTGGACATGGACCGCAGCATTTGCTATGGGTGGGGTGACTCTGTAGTGTGTAATACTTGCAGGAGATGAGGGGTGGCTATCACAGTGAGAAGCTCCTCTCAAGTTCACAGGGTGCTGACAGACATGGGGAAGACCACAGCACATAAATATATCCGTGCACAGCCACAATCCACAGTCTCTGGGGACTGCCAAGAGCACCTAGATGTGGGGCTCACCCATAGCTGCATTCCTCTTCTCAAACTTCATTTTGAGCTCTGACACAAGGGCGTTGTGTGCGCTGCCATGACCTCTCTTCTTCAGCTGCTTGTTTATGAACTTGGGAGTGAGGGAGCCAGACACAGTTGGCACCCGCCATGCTGGGCTGTCTCCCTTGGGAGCCAGGGCAGGCGGTGGCGGGGGCAAGGGTACAGTCGGTGGCACAGGGGCAACCTGGATGTTGTTGTTGCTGTTCTCGTTCTGTAGGCTCTTGGCATCATCTTCAACAACAAACTTCTCTGCAGCATTGCTGGGTCTCTTGAACTTCAGCCACTCCATCCTGACTGTCCGAGACTGTGGAATCTGTCTCTTTTTTATGATCCTTCTTACTGGCATAATTTTGTTGGACCGCTTGTTGCGCCAGAACATGGCAGTAGAGATCATGATAGTTATCAGCACCATTATGCCCATGACACCAGCTAGCACTCCTAAGGCTTTCATGGGGTTATCTTTAGTTTGCATCAAAAAGGCGGCCATAGGCCCTTTGTGAAGAGTCTGTAAAAGAGTACAAAGAAAACACATGACTTACTCTGTGGGACAGACAGTGACCCAGAAATTTCATTTGTCCAAAATATGTAACAAACAGGGCTGACTAATAGAAGTAGTCTCTAAAAAAAATGAGAGTCAAAGAGCCAGTCCACGTTTGGAGAATTTAGATGGAGCAGGAGATTGGGCAAGCGTTACAGTGCTGTGAGATGGACGACTGTCAAACACGAAAGCTTACAGGAGTATTACTGTCAAATTAGGATGGATTCCTGCGTGTCACCGTAGCGTTTGTTTAACTTGCAAGAACTGAGCAAGAAAAGGATCTGCAGCTGTATTGTTGTTCTACATTTTAGAGTTAATTTCCTAGGAATAATAGTTTTAAACCCAAACAGAAGCTATGTGTAGAAAATGATCGTTCAAAAACAGTTGCAGGTGACACAGTGATGCAGTTTATAGGCCTATTACTGAGCATGGCATTGAAAAGATGATGAGAAAATCTTTGCTTTGTGAAATTACAGTGTACAAATGAGTAGTTAGCAGGTGTGTGCTGCATTCTGTTTTCAAGTACTCTTTTACAGACATAACAAAACTCTTTGAGGTAGGGGAGTTGAGTAGAGCTAAAGAGCTTTGTTTTTAGAAAGAAAAGAAATAAGCAGTAAAATAAGCTACATATGGCATATTAAGGACAAATGAATGGCCAGTTCACTTTGCAGCTTAGCACATTGTGCGCCTTGGAGGTCCCCGTATAATTTTGCGGATTTTGCCCTGTGGGTGGAGCCTGGATCTTTTCACGCTTTTCCAGTACATGATGGTGGAGATCACCATTGTTACAGAAATGGTGGAAAGGACGCCACTCATGCAAATTCCAAATATTGTCCATGGACGCTTCTTGAGGCCTAAAATATAGGATTTTACCCTGGACTTGATCTGGAAATATCAAAAATAAGAGAAATGGTCAACCCTCACATGGTTATATTTGAAAGAGGCCAGTATCTATTATAAATACAGCTGGGGAACTGGGGTAAAATGTGTACAGGACAGAAAGCACAGAAAAAAAGGGAGCTTAGTGTTGAACTAGGCACAGGAGAGGAGACAGCTGCAATGACATTGAACTGAATCCAGGAACACTAGAAGGAGTTAGGAAGCATGTATAAACACCTGGTTGCTCAGGGAATAAAGGGTAGCAGCGTGGCATATAGATCACCCTTATCCATGGCATGGTAGTCCACCCTTGGACTACATTCCCAAGAGAAATTCATAATAAATCCAAGCTCTTGCAATGGTATTGTCCTGGTTTTTCTGGGATAGAATCATAGGCCAGCCATGGTCTGTATGTAGGACATTAGCAGCTGTGAGTCAGACAGGGCAGCTGACCCAAGCTGGCTAGAGGTGTATCCCATCCCATAAATACCATGCTCAGTATAAAGGGAAAGGTTGCTAAGGGTAGAGGGGCCTATTCCTTGGGCTCCTCCTGACTCTGCTTCTCTTGCTGCCCCTGAGGACTGCCTTCCTGTTTCTTGTGACCACCGTACATTCACTGGGCTGAGTATAACTTTCTGTACTTTATAGTGGCATTGGGATGCATTTGGCTGTTTCATTAAATCTGCTTTCATTTCAAGCTGTAGGTCTCCTCTCCTTTTCCCAACTGCCTTTCTTTTCTGGGGAGGGGTCATCAGGTGATAGAGCAACTGCTAGAGTTTAGCCCTAGATATGGGCTAGATGTAGATAGGTATCCGTACAGAGAGTAGTGTGGTGCAAGGTCAGGAGATCCTTCAGAAATGGCACATTCTCAAGCAGGTTTGTTAACCAAGAGCTGGTCCTAAAGCTACATGTGACTGCAGAGAGACAGGCTTACCCACTGTGCCCGATTCCTCTGGCCTCAACTCCAGGAGGGAATCATCACCCAAACTTTGCATGTCTAGTAACAGGTTATCTTCATTTTAGTTAGCAGTCTAAGCTCCCAGCTTTTAGTCAATGGGAAGAAAAGGACACCTCCAGAGTAGTAGTCACCACATGCTAAAACAGGTATCAAAGACAGTGAGTATAAGGAGAGCCTTGTGACTAGCTTGGACTTGAACCTCTAGCTTTCAGACATTTAAAGTGAGATGAGATGGATTTCCCTGTATGACTCTAAACTAGGAAGCTCATCTTTTTACCCTCCCCAGCCTGTGGAGGGAGATGACTAAGAGTATCCCCAAAGGATGCTTCAGAGGACCTCTTGCCATGTATTACACAAGAACACTGTTTTAAAATCACATCCCTAAACTTAGGGAATGTAAATTCATTAATGAACACCTCTTTGTCTTCACTTCCATATTTTCGCAACCTACCTCAAACACGTTATCTAAGCCCACTCTTCCCCTATCCTGAATATTTCCTATTGTCAAAGAGAATGGGTGAAGAAGCTCTATTGAAACTCATGGACCGTGCTACCTTATAGGTAGTGACCAATTTTCATCATTTCACTGTGCAAAGAGTTTTTCCATTATTTAATTGGGAATGGGTCTGATCTAGAAACCAAAAGCAGAGCAGCCCATGACTTTGATGGAGCTTGGATTCACGTCAGCTCTGCTGTTCAGCATTACATGGATTTTGTGTACTTAAATCCTGTCAGATGACAGAAATTCTACCCTGGCTTACTTAACTTCATGTGAAAGTCTGGTGAATTGTCAGATAAACCCTGCTAAGTAGCACGTGACCTGAAACGAGTCCAGTTATTATGAGTGTTCTCAAGATGTAGTGATACACTGATGGCTAAATAGTATAGGACCAACACAAGGAGAAAGATTAAATATACTTAAGAAGATGCTATATCACAGTAACAGTTGACTAGCTATTTGAAAACCTTGAATAAATGGGATTAGACAGAAGTACGTGTCTACGTTGCCAGCCTACAACAGTTGGGGAGGCACTGTCATATCTCTGTGGGCCAAAACCTGGATGAAACACTCTCTTTCTTAATAGCCAACAAAGGAGTTAAAATACCACTGTTCACAAAGGATAATGCTCTGCTGTTTTTTTGCTGTGACTTCACAGTTATAATGAGCATTGGCCCAGAGAAGAGTTGGGGACAATTAGAGGGTTACAGAAGTGTGACAGAAGTTTGGAAGCAGCTAAACTGTTCATACTGGCTTTGAAAAAGGAGAAATCCAGTCCTGGGAAAAGAATACAATTAAAAAGATTAAAGCAACTGTTTGGATTAAAAGATGTCATTACCTATTTTCTATTTAACAAGCATGTATGGTCCATTGCAGAACCCTTGTGACTGTCTGTCCCCTGCAGAGAAGCTCCTCAGCCCAAGTCCTATGGGGTGCTCAAGTGTCCAGCAGTCATTGGGACTCACCAGCTTTTGAGGGGCTCTAACACTGACACACACCTTTTAAGTCAGTTTCGTAAGAGTGTCCAGTTTAAGTGTAGATAGATGGTTTCAGGCTGTATTACTGAAGGGCAGGCTGCAGAAAACACCCCTCTGCAGCACCTGAGGCTTATCTGTGCCATCCTCCCTCCTCAAAAACCTGAGTTTTCTAAAGGTTGTGCTCCTATCTCCCTTTGCTACAGAGATGGTGACTTATTTCCTTTTTTATTTGTCTTTTCTGCCACAACAATTTGCAGTGTGCAGACATCCACACCTCCTGGCAGCTTCTTGAGAGCCTTTCATAAAGCATGGGTTGCAGTGAGCGGAACAAGCAGGCAATGAAATTAAAAGGTGGACCCAACAGGACTGTGTGGTTGAGCTGTTCATGAGACCAGCTAAGGCTCACCAGCTATATTTAGAAGTCTAAGTATGCGAAGTTGTTAAGAGCTCAAGCTATCACAGATTATAGACAACTTCAGCAAGTGGATCTGTACAACAAACCAGCTGGTTCTGAAGAGCCCACTTCCACATATTCAGCATTTCTGGGGTCTTCCATCAGATTGCTGTAGCCTGGTTGCATGACCAGACTGCCTGCTAGTCTAGATATGCTCCCCAGACACATTTTTGTCTGAAAGAAGTCCACTTCGTCCCCTTAGAGATGAAACATGAGCCATCCCACAGTATGTGAGGATGATTAGGAGATTTGCTTCAGAAGTAACACCTAATCTGAGGTAGAACACAAGCTGCTCCTTCCAGTGCTTATCCCAAAAACTAGCACTGTCACCATATATGAAGGCTGCATTTATATCACTTTGCAATACAAACACCACCACGGGCAAGACTTCTCAAGTCAACCTCCTCAGAACAATTTTTTCGAGGTCCACGTAACTGTGGAAAGAAGAGGCTGACTGCTCTGCAAATCTGGCAAGGGATGTTTAGTGCCATCAGCAACCACAGTTCCCATGGTTGCAGAGTTTAGTATGAGAGAGGAGGAGATATTCACATTAATTCACAGAAGGTATTTGTTGAACCCATCAATTAGGAGAATCTAAAACTGAGACTCACCAGTTATATTTAGAAGTCTAAATGGGTTACAAAATCTATTAAGAACCACAGATTATGCTGTCTAAATGTGGATTTAAGCTGTAGTCCATTAAGACGTGTAAATAAACACCCTCGTATATTTGGAGAACCTCAGTGGAGTCCTGAAGAGGCAGAGGGATCCCCTCCCCCCCCCACCCCAGTCAGGCCAATGTTCAGGATCAGGAGTGGGAATCAGCTTTCTGCAAAAATCTTGGGCAGCAGGAATAGATTTTTGAGTGAGATATAAAAGTGGAAAAAGAGTGGCTTTTTCAACATATGTTTCTTATTCTGTTGAGAAAGGATAGATTAACAGATGCCACTTGATATCAATTTCCATAAAACCAGACTCAGTTAAATTGAAAAGCCTCCGGAATTTTTTATCGCTGTGTTATTCCAAGAGCAAAAGGTCCTTTTGATGTATAATATTGCTGAACTTAGCCACAAGGCATCTATCTCGAAGGGCACAGCCTTGTGCTAATTGCAATGGTAAATGTTAATCAGAAAATATGCCTGTTTAATTACTTAGTGTGATTAACACTGCAGGAAACCTCTAGAGGATGCATTCAAAAATACCCTCCTTATCCAAAATTCAGTAATACATAAGTGCCCACCAAACAGCAAGCTAAAAGGGACTTTGTACAGCTGGAGCACAGAGGGATGAAATGTACATTTGTACCAGCCTCAGAGAAAGAGAGAGAGAGAGAACACAACGTCCCTATACCAAGAGACTGTTTTCTTCACAAAGTGTTAGCAGTGACTGTGCTGTCTCTGGGACACAGGGAGTGACCAAGGATTTTGTACACTGGCACTGCATCTTACTCACATGCAAGCCAAAATCTGAGAGTGGTTTTTTGCAAGGAGATGTGATGCACTTGGATTAAAAAAACAAACAAACAAACAAACAACTAAATCATTGCAAGCAATGGAAGAAGTAATGGAGAAATGTACAAAATCTTATGGAGGATGTGACATCAGATTAGTAATGCAGATCCTGCGGAATAGACCTGCTTAAGTGAAGAAAGAAGATGCTGTTGCCATCTCAGGCTCTGTGTTGGAACCTGGCATCAAGGTTGGGAAGTATGGGAAGAAAGGAAAAAGTGTGTCTGAGAGGAATCTATCTCTTCACAGTTTGCTCTGCTCCCCATTTAGACTTTATCAGAAGGGGCACTCCCTCACTTTGTACCAAACCTGTATCCCTGGAGTAAACCAGTAAACAGAGAGGGAACTTTGTACAAGATATCTTTCATCAGGTGCTGATTTTGCTTCAAGCACTAGAAGGGAATTCAGGAAACTCTTTATCCCAAAGCATCAGCTGCTCTTGTTTTCCTTCCAGATGTCCTTCATCAGCTGGTTCAGGAAGGAGCAGAGGTTCACGGACCATCCCCCAGCAGAGGATGTGTTGGGGCACCTCTCTCTCCTCTTGACACCCCTCAGCCCTGTACTTACCCCCTCATGCTAACAAGGAGGTAACCAGCTTATGTGGGAGGGGAGGGAAAGCTGAAGGCTAGATGCTGGGGACCAACAGTGGGGACAGTGCCTAAGACCACCTGGTGCCACACACTCCTGAAATGTGCACACCCTGAGAAGCAAGGAAGGGAGGGTGAGCACTCCTGGTGTTGGCTATAGGTAGCAATTCTTATCTGTTGTAGAAAACCTACCAAAACTTAGGGTTACCATGGGAAATCCAAGTGTTAGGTAGTTTATTTCCTTTATATTAGTAAGAAAGGCTAAACCTCTAGACCTGTGATAGTGACCCAGTCAGTTGCTGTCATCGAGCCAGCTGCGCAGACCCCAGCTCCACACGGCAGAGCCTTGCAGCAGCATGCCCTGCTCACGCTGAGCCCCAGCACCACTGCGCAGCAGCTTTTGCGGAGGCTGCAGCAGGGCTGGCCAGCCCAACAGGCAGTCCCACGCCAGCCACCCCTCTGCTAGGGCAGACCTGAGTCCTCCTGCAGGCCTGGTGGGGCAGGTGCCGACAACAGAGACCAGGTTACTTCTGTGCTGCTGGTGGCTGAGTTTACCTTGCTGACGAGCACAAGTGTTCTCTGCAGATAACTTTTAACTTCCAGCAGGCTCCGAATAGTGTACAGGTAGTATCACAAAACTATACCTGATACGGAGTGTCAGTGGAATAAGAGGAGATGGAGAAAACAGAGAGAGTTCATAACAGAGAAAGGAGCAGTGGGTTCATTTTGACCAAAGAGAAGGCCAGCTGCTGTCTGTAGGAAGAGATTTGCATCTTTGCCCAGTATGTGTGTGGTCCAGAGACTGTCAGGCTAACGATGTGTTTCTCATCTACTTTAAAGCCCATTTCCTCCCTGCTGGTACCTACTTAAAGGCATGGCAAGGCAGTTACAATAAACAAGAATCATGCAAGCATGCACTGCTCACCGAAAATTGCTGCTTGTTCTTTGGTTGACATAAAAGTTGGACTAACTGGAAACTCTCAACCTGAGTACACTATCTTTTAGAGTCTTCTTGGGTTTTTTTCCTGCTAATTACACTGCAATTATTAAACTGATATCCAAAATTCTACGGCCTTTAAAGCATTTCTATAAAGTTTTTTCACTTTTCCCAAGTCATTTATGTTGACTTGCAAAACTAGTCTGATATATTTCACTTTGGCCCCAGCTACATTCCACTCAGTTTTTGCAGGGGGAAAAGATTGTTTTCTTCTCTTGAATGAAAAGGCAGAAATTTAGCAGTCGGCATTTAACTTTTTTTTCAGGAGTCTATAGTCCTTGACTCGCATCTGTCTCTACCAGTCAGATACAAGATACTCATGTCCCAACCACATTATGCTCCTACCTTACTTGTACCTTGGCAATTTCTCTGATCAAAATGTCTTTTAGTTTGTGGCTGTAGAATCCAGCTTCTCTACAAGGCTCTAGAAACACTCTACAAAACAGAGCTAGCAAGAAAGGAGAAGGCATGGCTGGCAACTTTTTTTGGCTGTTGATTTCAACTCCTGAAGCATTTTTAAAGTAGTCTCAGAAATGGAGCAAGCAGTGACTACTCTTTGGTGCCTCTCAAGGATCATCTCACACAAGCATTTTTCTAAAATGTTTTCTTACCTCCTCTGTGATATCAATCTTCAGAACTGCTGTGGTACTGAAGGACGGGGAGCCTCGATCTTTGGCCTGCACCACCACTGACCATATGCAGTCTTTGTTCTTTGTGATGTTGTGGATGATGTCCAGGGAACGGATATAGGATTTCAGCTTTATTTCCCCAGTGCTTTGGTCTATATCAAACACATTGGCTGGATCTGCTTGCATGATGGAATAATCTACAATGTTGTTGGGTTCTTCTGCATCTTGATCTATTGCCTTGTAAGGGAAATATAAAGAACAAACATGTTATTGTTTGTGTCTTTGCCTGAAGACAAAACTCTAAAATTTTCTGAGCATTCACTTCCAATAACATCCATGCTGTGAGATGACTGGGTTGGTTTTGTTTCATCTTGGAAACAATTACCCCTTTTCTGATACCAGCTATGTTACATTTTCTACTAAAAACCAGCAGGACAAGAGTTCTTTTTGTATAAGCAATTTCTATTTCAGATAAAATTCAGAAAAACTGAATTGCAACCTATCTGTAGAACGCAAACAGTCCGCTGCTGGAGGGTTTCTCACTCAGCATGGGAGACGAATGTGAAGTGATGGAGAACAATGGGATTAACTCCATACTATAAACTACAGGTGCCTTAATTTCTGGGCCGTGGTATTTATTCTACTAACATTAGGTGTTGTGTAATCAGGCTTTGTAACATAGGACGTTCTGCTCCTTTGCCTGTGAATTGTTATTGCATTTTTTTTACCTCCTGTTCCACACTGGATCAATCAACACAATTCTGCAGAGCAAAAGGAAAGAAGTTGTGTGGTTGAGCACAAAGGTGTGGCAGGAAGGTTAAGTATTCAAAACCCTGTACTTTCATTCACTCACCTTATTTGGGCTTTCTAATATCACTGTGTAATCCAGGATCCTCCACCAGCTGATGTAACAGAACTTTATCTTTTGCCTATAGAATTTATTTCTATTTATTTCTTCTTCTCAGCAGTCTGCAAATACCATCATTCCATGCTTTAATCCATTTGTTACATAGAAACGGATGTGCAAAATAAAGCCCCAGGAAAAGGCAGCTTTTAGACATTCATCATGATCCCTGAGGAATAAACAGCAAAGCTGGGGCTTTTCCAAAGCACTGTGTGACACATTGTGTCGTCTCTCACCTCTATCTTCACCGGTGACCCGATGATCATTGTCTTTTCCTGGATGTTTTCATTGAACTCTGGAGAGTGGTCATTGACATCTAGCACAGTGATAAAGACTTCAGCCAAGCTGTATTTCCCATCTGTGTCCTCTGCCTTCACATAGAAATTATACTTTGAGCTCACTTCAGCATCTAATACAGCCCAGGGCTGGGTGTAAATTATACCTGTTGATGGATGGATTAGGAACCTGGAAAAGAAGCATGGAAAGACTTTTGGGTTTTTTGGTCACTTAATGTGCGTTTACAGCCTGAGGCAAAGGTGGGCTCTAAACACTGAAATGCTGTGCCCAAAGATGTACTAACTAACCTGTCTGGCTGATGTTTCCATATCATTCACTTCACCTATTTTTGGCTAGCTCCTTTAGGCTTGAAAATGAGAGAACTGTCAGTGTTTAGTGTTTTTCCATCTATTATGCGTTAGCCATTTTAGTTGCATTTTCTGTTAAAGTCTTTGTCCTCAGTAAATGCTGAGTGTGGTGGCCTTCTCCCAGAGTGATTTCTTTGCATTAAAACATTAAGGAACTGCCTATGCTTTTCTCAGTTTATAAGTACAATGTATTAGATGATGTTCCTGAATAAATTAGGATTGATTGATATCACCTCAACAGCGAAGGGAAGTGTGCTGCATATCATACTTAAGCTCTTCACTTCTCAGAATGGGGAAGAAAAATGGCTGCTCTCCAATCCCCCAAAGTGTAGGGCAAATTATCTCCTCCAAAAGTAATCACTTTTCCATAGAGTGGCACTGGGATGGAGTGGGTGTTTAGATTTATCTGTAGCAAGTTCAATTCTGCACATTTGAAATTACTGAGACACTGTCAAAGGTGTCAGCCAAAAGCCTGGATTTATAGAGAAGATATCAACACAATGGCTTTTTAAAATGGACTGCCAGTGTAGGCTCTAAGCAGTAGGGTTTTTAATAGAAGAAAGGTTTTATATACCCTTTAATTAATGTACAGTATAACAAAATATTTTCTGTATTCCAACTGTGAGTGCAATTGAGAGTGATTATAAAAGGGGAACTTAATCCAGAATCTTCAACTGTTTTTCTTACCTTGTTAAATACAAATACAAGGCTTGATGAAAGCCAAGACCTGGAGGTGGAAAGAGCTGTGCAAACTCTGGGTGGGAGACAGTGCCTGTGCTGAGTGCCTCCTTAGACCAAACCCAGTCTAACTATGCAGAGAGGACTCTCATCACCCCCATTTTAGTGGAAGAATAAAAGCATTGAGATGTGAAGAGATCACAGCAGTGTACCCCACTCCTACTGGCACTACTTGGATGTAAGATTACCAGCATAATGGTTTTATCTTCAACAGTTAAACGCTACTCGTCTTACTCCAGTACAACTTATCTTCCTGCCAGCACAACTGCATATCCACTGATGTAACCCCTGAGATAGAAAAAATCATGCCTCTATAATTGAAACTCTCAAATCTGCATCAAACTGTGTGCTCAGCAGATTTGGAGGGCCCAGGGTTAGGAAATCACTCCAGCCTTGCAGACACATGCCATTCGGGCACAAGGAAAAGAGAAAGAATATCATATTTAAGATGGAAAAAAAAAAAGTTTCCACTCCTCATTCAACAGCATAAGAACAGTGAGTCTGAGCATCCCTATAACTTCAATTGGAATAAAGTTGCACCCACTTTTTTTTCCTAAATCCTTTGTCAACAATGTTCACAAGCTTCTTTGCACCAGCTGCTACATTCTAAACCTCAGAGGTCTGCCTGCATGACATGACTTTTGCCTGCTTGCCTCTATGCAGTTAGCAGATAGCTTAAGGACTTAGTGAAGAGCTCAAAATAATCCATCCTGGAAATGCTCCCATAGGTGTATCCTTCTGGCTACAGAAGAGGTTCACCCTTAACATCCTGGATTTTCAATTTTGATTGTGCTCCTAAATAGCTTTCAGCTTTAGCTCCAGGTACCTAATGTATGGAGAAAAGTGGATTCTGGGTATGAGTGCCTGAAAAGCTCATTCTTGTCCACTATTCTGCCCTGCATCCCCACCATGCCCAGAAGCTGCAGGTTCTATCAGCAACATTTGTGATGGTCAGTGATGCTAGCCATAGCTGGGAGCCCCAGACAGCAGGCCAGGGCCAGGGCAACTACTGGGATAGAAACAGACTGGGAGAAACCAGTGCTTCCGGATGTTCCTACCCTAGCACTGTTCCCAAATTCAGGGAGAGGGAGCTAAGCATCATTACCAAATCAAGTAAGCATCAGATACCCTTCTTTCCTGATGCCGTACCATTAGGTTGAAATATATAAAATGCTTTGAACACCCAATGCAACTGGCCTCCAAAGCTAGAGCTATATTTTGGAAAATCTTGTCTTCTTTGATTTATTTTGACTTTGACAAGAGTTGAAACTGAACTATTTGTACAGATATATGGAAAGGGAAGGGGAAAGAGCAAAGGATTTATTTTTTTTTCCTCTAGAACTGACTTTTCACAACAACTAGACCAAAACCTCCTCTTTCTCTTACAAGCACTTTTCAAATGGTGATCGAACAGATCCTGTGTATTGGTACTTCAGCTGCCTTATATCTCTTTGGGGGCTTGTGGGTAAAGATCCATTGGTTCATGAGGCAGATGTTTAATGATCACACTAGTTTTTCTGTTGTTTTCACAGAACTCACAAAGAACACGGCATAAATGTCCTTGGAAATGAGCAGGTCAAGAATGAGCCTGCTCTTTTTCTTAAAAGTGCTGTTAAAACTCTGCTTAGAGGTTATACAGTTTTGGGGGTTTTTTTGGTTTTGTTTTGTTTGTTTGTTTTTTTTACTTACAGATCTGCTCCTGTTCCATAGATAGAGTACTTGACTTCTCCCCAAAGCCCCGAATCTGGATCTGTAGCCTAAAGAAAAGAAAATGAGAGAGTCCTTGTCTACCAAATTGCAAAAAGAAATGTTTCATTTTTCTTTTAATAACGGACTTTTCTGTCTTTGTGCCATCAAATTTTTAGTGGGAAATCACATAAACAAATGTGCACCCGGAAAACTGCAAAGTCTAATGCAAGGAAATGTCACTGGCTGCCCAGGGAAGCTGCTAAGATGCCTCCTGTCTCCTGGCCAGGCTGGTGCCCAGAGGGTCCAGCAGGGAGAAGGCCACTAGATGGCTCCATCTGTTGACATTTAACACATCCTTCCTTTAATAGAGATGAAGCTACTCTCAATGACACAGACAGACTGCCCATTCTCAAGCCTTCCTAATTATCAGTTAAATATTAATGTATATTCCCTTGACAAAAAATATTTGCTTTATGCAGAATATTTTTTAAGCGTCTGCTTGTTTAATTGATTCCATTTAAAGTAATGCATAACAACTGTTTCAAGCTATACACAATATTTCAGCTTTGTATTTTAATCACTCTTGTGCTTGTGTGACTTTTAGTAATGCAGATACTACACCAGATGATATCTTTGTTCTGGACTCCTTGGCTTCCTTTCTTAGCTCAGGATTAGGAAAGCTATTGATTTGGTAGCAGCTATTTCCATAAGCTCTTGCTTTTCTGATAGCTCTGAGAAGGTGTTACATTATACCGTTATATCTGGCCATCAAAGTTCATGGCAGCAGTGGCTGATTCATTCATCTTCCTGTTTAAATATCTGAAAACTGGAACAGTGTATTTGATTCTTGCATAGTTAAGATAATACAGCTGCAGCCCTAATAATAGGTGTTTTTTAGTTCTTTTGACATGAGCTTGTCAGATTCTCTCACCCCACAATTTTGACTGCAGTCTACTTTAGGACTACCTAACTTTTCCTAAAACATTTGCATACCTGGAACTTCTGCCAGAATTGCCATCCTCAGTTCTTGGAGTATCTCGGTTCATCAAGTATATTTGTGAATCTGGGTCAAGTACTGAGTTGACAGCACACGATAGTAAATTTTACATGGATTTCTCAGCTATGTGGTCCTCTGCACCTTGGCTCAGAATTGCTGGTTTTGTTGCTTTTGCCAACTTTTCCTAAAGGTGTTTTTTGGTTGTCTACTTCTCTCTGCAAGGTGACTTTCATCACCCACCAAGCCCCACATAGCCAGGAGCTCTCCTGGCTTTGAAACATGAAACGTGCTTCCAGTCCTAGCAGCTGCATTAAAGAGATACAGCTCTCACCAATGGCTGGAAATGCTTCTCCAGCACATAGAGCCCATGACCTTCTTTCTATGAAAATGTGAGACACTGGAAAAATCTATAGACATCTTTTTCCCTGTGAGAAGACACTTACATAGGGATCTTTCTTTCCCATCTCAAAGCATTTTAATGTTATATTTGCCTTCATCAACTGTCTTAATTATACATTTAGAAGTCAGATTCCTCCTAGGAGGAGGAGACTAATACCTACTAAGCAGCCATCTTGTTCACCTGTTACTTATACTTAAGCAAGCAAATCCAGTAAATCTAATCCCACTTAGTCATAACTGAATCTTCCTGCTAGACACTGATTTGACTGAGGCTTTCTTAGTACTCACAGACCATGTGACTTGTCTTAAAAGCAGATGGCCTTTAACTTAAAAATAAGGTAAATTCGTCGTTCTGAAAAATGTTTGCCTAAAACACTTTTTCAGAAGTGGTTTTTTTGGTTGATTCTGGCAAGGAACTGGAGTTCAGTCCAGAAGCTGAATGGTGAATAAGATTTGCTACTTGCCTCTGTCCACTACTTTTAAGGTACTTAAATGCTCTTTTTCTCCAGGTGTCTGTGGAGACAGTTCCTTAAGAGAAGAATGAAACTTACTGTAACAGCAACTACATTTGATCCCCCCGGAGAGTTCTCAGGGATCCTGGCAATGTAGTAGTCAGAGGAGAACTTTGGGACGTTGTCATTGGTATCCAGCAAGTGTATCACTACATCAGCTGTTGAGCTGAATTTCTCTGGGGTGTTCACCTCTATTGCAAGAAGCTAAGAAGAGAAAACCAAGATATTACTACAAAGCAGCTATTATTACTTCTTAAAGGAGCTTCCTTCCACTACCCATGGCACATTGGTGCATTTTAGCCTGGTTGGACCAGACAGCTCAAAAACACAAAGATGATGAGCTACATCAGTGTGCTGCCTGGGCCTGTTTGTGCATGCTTGCAACGGGCAATCAAGCTGTGGAAAGAGGACTTCAAACCTACGTATACATATTATACTTCACAGCGCAGGTGTGAATGGTCATAACCTACCAACACAGCTCAAAAAGCCATAACAATAGCAAGCAAACACCCATCCCTGGGTATTGCCTAGAACTTAAGGAAACAAACTCTAAATGATTTTGAATAATCACATAAACTGAAACGATCATTTGCAGAGCAAACAAACTCTTCATCAGGAAGGAAGACAGGGCAACAAACTGCATCAAACAGAGTAAAGAGATGAGAGAATGAGTACCCTGGGATGTTTGAGAGCAGCAGTATCCCCACCCCAAATGCAGGATTGTCAGGGATCAGGCTTGTACAGCAGAATCCCGTTTCACAAAGTTTGTGAGAACTCCTGCCACGAGGCTTCTTGGGACTCTACCCTCATGGTCAGATGCTGATTGGGACTTTATCAGATACCCACCTGGACTTTTGAATTGCCTCACTGTCTCTGAGAAGGAACAGAGCGCTCTGGCATAACACATTCTCATAACTCTGCTCACCTGAAAGGGCAAGCAATCACATACAGCAAGGCCAGGGATGGGGAGAAGACAGCAACATGGATGTTCTGGCTGGCTGTCAGCAGAAGCGCGCTAGTGAGCACTACTGTATGCCTATCTCATTCCTCAGCCGAGGGATGGCACTGCTGGGTTAGCAAATTAGTTTCTCAAATTGCCCCTTAATGGACAGCTAATTGATGCAGGCAAGAGCAGCCACCACAGAGAAGGACGAGGATAACCCAAGCATCTGGTGTGTGTGCAGTTCTCAGTAGGCATCAGGGAGCTCTCAGATCCCTGCTTGGGAACAGACGTGAGCAAGTATTTGGTGAGTCACCTTCAAAGCCTCAGACATGCACTTTTTCACAGGACATCAGCTACTTAGCACTGAATGTTTTCTCACTTATACCCAGTCTAACATAAAATAGCAGCAGTGTTTCTACTGTGTCTCTGTTTGCTCCTCAGTAGATTAGGGGAATGTCAGCAGGAAGTCTAAGCTGGTAGAGCAGCAAGCTCAGGTGGTGTGTGACTGAGCAAGAAAGAGCAGTTTCACCAACAGATGCTGAGAGACACTGAGCCTTTCACAGCTCTAACTCAAGTGTCTTGTCACTGATGGGTAGCAGCATCACACAGAATCAGCTCTAGGACATCAGTCTTGGGCTCTGCAGGGGCTGAATCCAAATGACTAACACAATGACCACTGGTCAACCACTTGGTTTTCATGCTTGGGCAGAAACCTAGTTAATACAAAGCAGGAGGGCTCTAGAAACCTACGCAGGACAGCACGCCACTACTAGACCAGCGAGCAGAACATTTAACTGAGATATGGGAGGCTCAACTGAAAAATCTGGCTGCATATGTTTTAATTCCCAGTAGGCATATGTCCCAGGAGCTCTCTCAAAGAGGGTGAATGTCTAAGTGAGCTTTGGAAGGTGGAGCAGGGCTGCCACAGTGTCACCTGCTCCATTGGTGCAGCGCCTCACTGAGACATGGGCTGTGGGAGCTCATCCTTCTCACATTGCTTGCCAAGCACTCAGCCTCTCTCCTGCCATGTCACAGCTCCCCGGGGGACAGGCAGCATGTGATGCCCACCAGCAGCGGGTGGCACTGCTGGCTGGCTGTGTGGCACATGCTGTGTTCAAGTCCCTGCTCTGCTAGACTGAGAGAAGTTTGTATCACCTAGAGATGATGGGGCCTGGGGAGGGTGGGGAGCAGTTTAAGTAGACAGGGAAAAGGCTATCTCAGGATTATCTCTTGGAGCTGTTCCTACTGTGTGAACATTTATAACAGTTGGAAACAAATAGTAAAAGGGTTCTTGGAGAAAATAATATTGAAGGATTACTTGCAGTTATTATAGGACACATCTGCTCTAAAAGGGGAGTTTGGTCACTGCAACTGTGTTACCGTTTGTTTTGGGAGTCTTGGACAGTACAGCAAAAGAAATTTTTGAAGGGACAGTCATACAGACACCAGTGAAAACCTGCTCGTGAGCAATCTCAGATCCTAAAGGAGCACTGAGATAAAATCTTATTGCTTATAGTGCATGTGGAGCTATAACTAAATCATAATATCTGCAGTGAAATAATCTTTGCTGCTGGAATCACCCCATCTTAGAATACCTTATGAGAGCTTAGTATTTTTACTGCATTTTCTACATTCATTTTTTTATTCGCTCTCCTTTCAGCAGCCACAGTCCAGCTATGTCAACATGCTGACAACATCTTCCTTCAGGGAGGGATTTTTGTCAGCTTACTTGCCTGCAATGTCTTATGCAGTGCTGTATTGTTTGTTTTATGCAGAGAGAGGAAAAAAATACCATACAACTATTACTTCAGAAGACTACGTATCAACAATTAACATAAGTGCCAGAACAGCAAGCTCAGACATAAGCATAAAATTGGCAGGTACATTTTAAAAATACAGTTTGATTTTGGCAGCTGAAGATAATTGCAGCCTCATCTGGCCCTGGTCTGTGGGAGATGTAAGTGTCTGCGGGATGTGAGGGGTAGGTCCAGGCTCCTGTCAAGACAGAACACACTCTAAGCTGAGGGAGGTGGATGCAGAAAGTTTGGCCCCCAAAGCACGTCAGCCCATGAAAAGGTGTGACAGCAATTTCTGGCCCCTGTGGCAGAGAGACTTGTGATCTAAGAGGCCAGGCTGGAGGGCTATGAATTACCACAGCTGCCATACCTTGAGAAACTCACTCTAGCTCTTGGACAGCTGAAAAATAAGGAGGTCCTGGCTATCAACTACATTTAAGAGCCTGCCCTAAACAGAAAAGAGATTTTCTCTAGTAGCCTTTGCTTCAGGTAGTTTTTCAGTGCATCTCCCAGTCAAATTAGCTTTAATTCCTCTCTGGCATTTAACTGTTCAATAAAAGCCAGAGGCTTACAGAAAAAAAAAAAACAAAACAACCTGAAAATAGCTTCTCAAAGCTGCTATGGGATAAATATTAAATAGAAATAAGAATATATTTAATCGAAAATTCTAACCAGAATGACTACATTGACAACTAAAACTGCGTAGGAGGCCATTTGAACTTTTCAGGGAAATGGAGATAGCAATGAGGTCTTTATGAAGTATTTGCTGTCGTATATTACTACCATATCAACCAGCTGCACCTTCTTCATTTGGAATCTAGACAAAGGCTCTGCATTTTTAGCAAAGCCTTATGGTCTTTCTCCAGTAGAAACAATTTCATCAAAAAACCCCGCAAAAAAAAAGTGACTAACTGCTTAAGCTAAAAAATATATATCCTTTTTCCTGGTAATTAATTCTTTTGGTGTTCATGGCAGTCGCATTAACTACTTTGATTTCTATCAGTATTCATGAGGAGCCCACGTGTAACTTCTTTACTGGTCTTTTGGTAGTTTAACCTGAGTAAATGTGTGCTTATTATAATTAGTTTCGGTAGCACTTTATAGCCCTTTCAGAATCTTCCATTTTAATACAGTAATGATGCCCCATTTTTGTAGCATCTATAACCTATGAAGCTCAAAATGACTGAGGACCATTGCAAGAGGAGCTATGATGCTTACTGCAGTGAAACTTGTTAAGGACACAAAGCAGACCATGTGAGAACAAAATCCAGAAAGTTGGCTTCTGGACTGTGCAAAAAATGCCACTTTCTGTACACAATCAATTAGCATATCTTAATACTCAGCTAGATAGTTTTGGCATTTTTTTAGTAATCACAGAGATTGTGTCTGCCATTCTTTGCAGTCAGAACTGAACCATCTATATTTATGTTCAGAGACATCTGACACAAAACTAGACTACTTAATTATCTTGTTGATGGGTCAATTAATCCATCAGGGAGCATGACAATGCAAGGGTCCAGCTTTTGGATAAAAGCTTGTTCTTGTATGGCTGTTTTAAAGCACAGGTGAGAAGGCCTCAAGTCAGTCTGCAAAAGGGCACATAGATAGATACACTCTGACAAAGGCAGTGAGCAATCTGGGGAAATTACCTTCCAGTCAGCTGAGGTCTTCAGCCTGCCGACATTCAAAAGCATGATCATGAACCAAATTACTTAGGATTAAGCAGGTAAAGTTCTGACTCCAGAGAAATTAGGATTTCATCCTGAGAATTTATCATTGTAAGAGCAGAAATAACACTCTTAGAGTTCAGTCCAGAATGACTCAGGGCCACCAACATGTGCAGTTTCCACCGAGAGATAATACTCAACATTTTGCACCGACTGGACTAAATTAGTCCACAGATACATCCATTAAACCTTTAGAAGTTGATGAACCAGAGGCAGAAATGAGTTTCCTTTACATGGGATATAATAATAGAATCATTCAAGTTGGAAAAGACCTCTAGGATCATTTAGTCCCACCTTCTTTGAACATCTCCCTGTCCCCTAGACCATGTCTCGAAGTGCCACATCTACCCCTTTTTTGAACACCTCCAGGGATGATGACTCCACCGCCTCTCTGGGCAGCCTGTTCCAATGGCTAATCACTCTTTCAGTGAAGAACTTCTTCCTGATATCCAATCCAAACCTCCCCTGGCACAACTTGAGGCC
This sequence comes from Eurystomus gularis, assembly GCA_013400335.1. NCBI lineage: Eukaryota > Metazoa > Chordata > Aves > Coraciiformes > Coraciidae > Eurystomus > Eurystomus gularis. The sequence continues at coordinate 219,623 of VZZY01007278.1, read as the reverse complement.
ATTACCTCTTGTCCTTTCGTTAGTTACCTGGGAGAAGAGGCCAGCACTAGCCTCACTACAACATCCTTTTAAGTAGTTGTAGAGAGCAATGAGATCTCCCCGGACAATGCATCAGACAGCTCTAGACAGATTAAGAAGCTAAATCCCATCAGATGCCTAAGCCATCATACACATATCATATGCACAGGCAGAGAGGACCCAGAAAGCAGAAGTACCTTGAAGGTTAACACCTCAAATTTTTCATAGTCAATAGCAGCAGAATTTTCCACTATTATTGTAACCTGAGCCTCATTCAGGACAGTTTGGGGAACCACTCGGAAGATGCCACCGGGTCCAACAAGACGGAGGTTGAATTTAGCATTGGCTCCCTGTGAATAAAAGCAGATACGGCATTGTTTTCAGTCAATGATGCATTTCTTACAGCCTAGATTGCCTCTTTTTCTTCACACTAAAAATTAGAATGAGTCTTACTGCTTAGAGCCCTCTGCTCTCCATCCCCTGGGCAAGGGACTGCTAAGAAGCTTAGTTATATAATCCCTCCAGCCCTGGTCACAAGTCGGACACAGCTTTTCCTAAAATAGATTGACAAGCTTGGTTGTTCTTTCAGTCATAATGGAAAAATCCTGAAGCAAGACTGGCTAAGAGAGCAACTTTTGTGGCAAGCAGTCTTTGGCTTCATGCCATACAATGTGAGCTAGTGCAGGTGACAGAGATGACACCACATGCACACCTGCAGGCAAGTCCTCCTCCTCCTGGTTCCTGCCAAGGAAAGACAACTGAACTGCCTGAGTCAGGACAACGGACCCCTCAAAAACCCAGCCTGTGTCCTAAGAGCCTGGGATTATGATACAGAGCTATGAAGATGTGCAATTTCCAAACAGAGGTGGTACTCTACTGTTTGCACTGACTGGATTAAGCTAGCTTAGAGTTACAGCCACTAAATCTTTTGGAAGTTGATGTACCTGGGGCAAGAGAGGAACTCCACTTGTACAGAATAAAATATGACACACATTTGACAGCTCCAGGTGAAGCCAAATCCCATAATATAGATAAACTTTCTAGCCAGAGAGGACATGGGAATCAGCAGAATCTAAAAGGTTACCATCACCTGTGTGTGAGTTGGGAAGAGTGAGACAGAGCCAGCTGGCCGGAGCAATTCTTTTAAGACAAACTGGAGCAGGGAAGAGAAAAGATTAAATGAGGATTCTCATATTTCTGCCTTACAAGGGGAGGTGAGAAAATGAGCTAAGCCCACTTCACCAGATCTCTGAGTTCACCAGTTTCTCAATGTAATATTTGCACTGTGACAAACTAGCCAGATTCACTGCCTGGCTGGTGCCATGTTCTCCCCATAGCATGGATCTTGAGATGGAGAATTTCTAATAATAATTTTCAAAAAGAGTAACTCTTCTTTCTGCTGTATCCCTGGAGCGCTTGTTATAAGCAGTTCTTGCTGCAACTCTAGCTCATGTCAAGAGGAAAAGTATTCAGCAGTAGTCCCTCAAGGGCATGATCTTGGAGCCAAACTCAGTGTTTGGTCATACAAAGCCCTACAGCTACAGACAGGACAACAGGCTCTCTCTTGATGGGTAGTAAAGCCAAACACACAAAGCCAGAGCTGCTGAGCTACGGAATATAGTGTTGGTGGGGTAAGTGGACATCTGACCTTACCAAGTACTCTGCACTTGGGACTGTGCATGACTGGAGGGATAGTGACACAGAGCAGGGAAAGAACTGCCTCCCTCCCACAGCTGAGTGATTTCTGACTGCGATGTCCACTGAACCCAGATCTCCTTGGACTAAGCCATGCTGCTGCATGTCTCCAAGCAGACGGCCATGGGACACAGGAATGACTGAAGGAACAACAGCACTGAGCCCTAAGCTGTGTCTGTCAGATGAAGAGGGCTGGGGAAGAAATTTCTGCGTAATACTCTTGCCAAGTACAGATGGCATTTCCATCAAACTGTAAACTTAAACCAGACCTTGCTCACAGCTCTCTCCTTCTCACCTGCACCATCCACTCCCTGAAAAGAGTCACTAATGGCTGTGACAGAAACAGACATACGTTTAATTTTCTTCTCTATATAGTCGTCTTGTGCGGAAGAGAAAACATTGTGTTCTATGCCTTAAACGAAAGTAACCCAACCCCCCTAGAGTGATGTCTTACACTAGTAGGAAGATTCTTGAGAAGTCTATACAGTGTATTTAACAATTTTTTCTGCTTATTTTATAGCCTAACTTGCAGCCTGAATATTTTGTCAGCCTACATGTGATACATATATATTTTGTCTCTAAATAGAAGAGATAGATTTTGCTTCTTTCCTTCTGCAGCAACATCCCCCATGACAATAGCAGGATAGATGTAGCACTGCTTTGAAAGCAGTCATTTATCTGCTTGCTGCAGAGCAGCAGGAGGGAGGGGAAGAAGCTAGTGGGTTTGACAGAGTACAATGCAGTCAAAACAGCACAATACTGAGTACAGTTATATAAGAGCACTCTTTCCAATAGTAATACAGTTCTCAGATGCATTAAGTTTTTCTCTTGTCACTGCCTAACCTCAGGCTAACTCAGATGGATGCCATTCATATAGTATTTAGCTTAGGAATCCCTATAGCAACCATCACCATAGTATCTATGGGCATCACAGGTCAGTTAGATAGCAGGCTGAGATGGATGGAGTCTTCTTTCCTTTTCCTTTATCTGGTTAGAGTTAGTTTGGCTCTGGCATAATTTTTAAGATTACCTAAAAATATCACTCCAGTGGGAAAGATTTATCAAAGCATGCACTGCAGACTCTGGCTGTAACATAAGGGCCAGAAGGATAATATGTTGTAATAAAACCAAAGTAAGGGTACCGACTGTATTGTTTCCAGCAGGGGCTGAGAAGATACAGACTGAAATTGCAGTTGAAGCTACTAAATTAATCAGAAACTAAGTCAATCTCCAAAAGCAGTACATTCTCGGACATTACACTGACAACAACTGAATGTAACCAGTAATTAGGGGAGGTTCATAAGGACTGTTCAACTTTAGTTACCACAAGATCAGGGCTCCAGCTTTAGGACCACCGTTCTCATTGACCCAGCAGGATATGACAGACTAAATGTCCTTCTGGGTCCAAACTCTGTGGTAATGGAGCCTTTGTCAGCCCCAAGCTTTTGGGGAATGCAGGTGAAATAGTTGAGTTCCTAAAATGACATTTCCCCATCTGACAGGTCTTTGAGAAAATAGGGAAAGAAAACTGAAAGTACACATAGTTTCCATTTACCTGATCTGAATCATTGACTGTAATCTTCAGTCCCCTCAGGATTTCACCCTCTGGGGGATGCTCATACATAGTCAGTTCAAACCTGTTCTGGGGACCATTTTCTCCATAGAAAGTTGGTGGATGGTTGTTGAGGTCAACTACCCGTATAGTCACCATGGCAAAAGCGTACACTGAGAAGTCACCTTCCTGGCTGACTTCTGATGCCTGCAGCAGGCAGGAGAGAGAGAAGAATGATGAAGGTATACTCTTTTTCCTCAGTTCCACATTCAGGTATTGTTCTGCATGTACAAATCACCCTAACACACCAACTTGTACGAAGATTCATAGCCTTATATTTCTCTAGAAATCTCAGTCCATTTGACACTGAAGTTTATGCTGATTAGAAGATTATGGTAATAAACCAGTCCCAATAAAGCCCCAGTGAAAAAATCCTCCTCTTCATTTTGTGAGCTTAGTAACTCATCCTAGGTGAAAACAGTTCTCTAAAGATAGATAATCTAATAGAGGCAAGATAATTGCTTGCCTCAAGTGTTGACAGAATAGAAAAGGAAGACAATCTTTAAATTTGTTGTGGTACCACAGGTAGTTGATTTTCATATTGCTGCAAGGACTGCAGCCTTGAAAACTCTGCAAGAAAAACTGTACTTGTGGTATTTAGGCTAATATTTGAAAAAGAAAAATGACATGTCTTTTTTTTTTTTTTTTTGAGATTTAGTCTCTAATTTACAATTCTGGTTTGCTGTCTAGAGAAGCTTAATTTAAACTGGATATATTTTGGACAGACAAGCAAACCTAGTTGGCATTTTTCTGAACTGAAAGATGAAATTTGTCTGGATTTCAACAATTCCAACATGCAGCCTGATTACACTGGATTGAACCCCAAACATCTTTTCTCTCAGGACAGAAACTCCAGCTGACGTTTTTTGTAACAAACCAGCTATCTCTAATAATCTGTTTTGTTCAAAGGGCTCAAAATCAAAAGCATTAGACTGCTAAATTTCTCTGAAGATGCTAGCCTGGTAACTGAGATGCCTGTCACTACCTATACTGGGTAATACTGCGCCCTTTTGTCTCCTCAGGCAGATTTTGTAGCCTGCATGAGATCCAGGTGGGCACAGATATAACTAGGAGATCAGAAAAGCTTGCAATCAATCCTTGCAGAAGCACTAGCAGACTGCAGTAAAACAGAGCAATTAGGAGAATAAATGGTTCCCCAGTTTAACTCGGACAACGGGAATTCTATGGTCTCCTAGGTTGATCATGCTACTTGAAGCCTCTAGCAAGCAAGTCCCCTTGGGGATGCTGTGCTGGCTCTGGCAGAATGCAAGGCACCAAAGCTGCCTTTAGACAATATTGTCCTTACCGTGACAAACTCTTGTGGTTGTAATATGCATTTGCTGAAGAAATCTAACATAATCTTCACAATTTAACTCCACATTTTTAAACTCTCAATCTTTAGAAGCTGCTTAAAATAATGCAGCCTGTCATGCTGATACTAGCTCATCAAGGTGTTAGCATATCAAGGTGTCAGCATGCATTTGTATGTGGCTGATCAGTGCTTCATGAGTGGGTACTGATATAACATTGCATGATCTACTCCAGTCCTATTACTAATCATAGAGTTGACAGTTACCTATCTCATCACATTGAGGTTACAATACATTAATTCCTAGTTTAGCAATAAAATCTGAAAACACAGGGAACAATTATCCATATACTGTGAAGGATGTTGATTCTTTAGACTTAGAAATTAAATCAGGACAAGATCATTTCATCTGAAAGTAATTTGAGACACTAAATATCCCCAGGAACAAGAGCATTCTATATTTGGAACTCTACTCAAATGTTGAGGTAGTTTCTAAAACAGGTAAAGTCAGCTATAAACTGAGCTGTTTTAGACAATCATGTCTACTTATGGCATTTAAGACCAACAGTCTTCAAGTGGCCACAGAACATACCTGAACTTTTAGTTCATACACTTCTTTCTTGAGCTGATTTGGGCTTTTTGTAACAGAGATGGCTCCAGTTGTGTTGCCGATTTCAAATGAACCTTCGCTTCCTGCAATAAAACCAAGACACTCTAGTGCCACACCTCCATTTTCTGAACAAACATGAGCAATCAACCATACACTTCATTAGGCATGTCTTTGTCCATATATGTATCCATTTCTATTAGCAGATCTAAAGCTGTTTTTCAAAAATGAAGCATTTCTATGCCTGGTCACAGTGAGATGAAAACACAGATGAGGGCCAAAAAGGGTTTCCTCCCCTAGAAATGACTCAGTGGAGCTCTGCCCCTATGGGCAGCTACCTTCACTTTCCTCTTCCCACCCTGGTCAGCTTCTCTTCAAGCCTCAGCAACCAGGCATGCAAATTTAGTATTCATTTCTATTATGCTGTCATCTTTATATGCCGGTTTAGACAAAAATAGACATTCCTCATTTTAATTAGCAAATGCATAATTAAGTCTCTGAGAAACAAGAACAGCTAAAGTGAGAAGTCTGACTATCTGTCTGAAAGAAACAGTCACTCTTTCTGCCAACAGGATCTCTGGAGAAGCAGCTTCTTGCCTCAGACATCCAGCTGTTAAAAAAACCTCTTAGCCTCTTTCAAGGCTGCCCTGAAAAAAAAAGGGATTTGGGACAACATGGGGTAAAACACAAGCCTTTTGCTTTGAGGCAGAGTCTGACACAGGTAGGACAGGGCTGCAGACTGACTTTGCTACCACTGACCTAACTTCCATTGATCTCAACAGAGGATCAGTTACAGGACCACAATTCCTTGAGACTTGGTGAATTTGTGCTGAAGCAAATGCCATCTTGCAGAGAGGCAGTGGTGTCTCATAAAAATGTATGCATTCATCTTGCCATCACGGCCAAAAGCAGGCTGGTACCCAGGGAGGGGAGCAGCTGGCAGCTCAGTTGGTCCTGCCCCACTCTGTCAAGGGCATCCTTACATGCTACCTCATATATGGTATTGGCCACAATCTAAGCTTTGTGTTAGATCCTACCATTGAAAGGAAAAGAGAGGAAAACCCTTACAATGAAGGAAATCAAGCCTACAAAAATAAAGGATGATGACCTAAAAGCCCAGTCATTTTTCTTTTTCTCTAACCCAATTCCAATACTGATTTTTAAACCATTTGATAGTTTCCTGTATTGCTAATACCTGCAACAACTGCAACTTCATTAAAGTACACTAGACATAACAATGAACAGATATCGACTCATACAGTGGTCAATTATTAAGATACATTGGCCTGGAAAGTACATCCTGACTGAGAAGCGGCTTAAGTCAATAGTGGTTTCAAGCCACCATACTTCATCTTATTGTCTAGTTATCACAGGGAAATGGGTAAGTCAGAGTACAGAGCATTATGCATGTTCCTTCATACAGCATGTTCAGAAGACTGGAGTATTTTCTAAAATTATCTCACACTCACCAGTTTAAAAAAATGCTTATAAAGAATAAATAATTTTCTGTTTTCTTGCCCTTTAACAACCCAGCCTGCAGTTACTGGAATAATGGCTTGTCACAAGTAATGCCAGGGTCTGAGGTGCAGGGGAGGGAACCTGTTGTAATGTTTTGTTCTCTATATATTTCCAATTTTCTATGCACTAAAAGCATATTCCCTTCCCTTCTTTTCCATTTCACGTGAACAAAATCCTGTGTTAATGTGCATGAGGAAAGCCTGCTCTCCATTAAGTCATATTTTGTGCTACTTATCTGTCATCCACTTCCATCTTCCTTTTCCACTCTTTCCTAATCACTTATCTTTTTTTATCCGCTATTTTCTTTGGAAATCTACCATCTTCCCTTATTAATCCTATTTCCTTTTGACATTTTCCCAAGTTCACCTGTCTTCACTTACTCTCCTTACTCAATTTCTTCCTCATATTTTCATCCCACTTACTTATTTTTTATTCCTCATTCTCCACCTTTCTTTTTACCTTTTCTCATTTTCCATCTATTCTCTTCTGCAACCCTCAATGTTTCTACCTTCCTTTTACCTTCTTTTATTTATTCTCTTACATTGAGGAGAAGGAACTTCAGCATGGGTCTCATGCCACATCAGGGAGAATGGGATCTCAATTTCAACTGTCTCTGCCCTCTCTTGACCTTGCTGTTTAGATCACATATACACAATGAAGAACTCATTGCATAGCTCTGCAACTACTCCTCAGATTTCTCTTCTGAAATTTTGGGATCTCTCACACCTGGGAGTTGAGTGCCTAGTTGCCATGGAAGTCTTGTTTTGGAGGAAGAGAGAACCAAACAGAACTCAAGTTGTAGCTTGGAGTTTAGTTGAGATAAGTTGTTGACTTCACTAGCTAATGAATCATCAATTCGGCTAAATCTCACATTTATGCTATTGAAAGATGTGCCACAGACACTCTCAGAATCGCTGATGAAAAGCATTAATCTTCTGATAACATCTACTTACAGTGGAGCTTACAGTCAGAGGTTTGACCGTTAGCCACTTTAATCACAATATTAATAAAAATATCCCTCTAAATACCTTGTCTTGGTCTCCCAAGGCACTCTCCTGCCTCCCAGATTGAATGACAGAGATGCTCAATAGCAGTGAATGCATCTCCCTTTATGCTTTTCAAGATGACAAGCAGGCTACTGATGCCTAACAAATCAGCAACATTAACAACTCCAAGCGTAGTTCTGTGAAGCAGATACTAAAACTCAGTGAATCGTATCATGGCTGTTCTGTGGTAGACAGGGCCCTGGAGTTGTTTGAGGTAACTGACATTATTTCATGAGAGTTTGTCTCAGCTTTATTAAACCCTGGCATATCCCATTCTAATTTAATGTCAGATCTAATTTGGACTGCCCTTCAGTTTCCACGCAAGACAAGTCTACTCACCATTCACAATGCAGTAATGAATACTGTTAGGCTTTCCTCTGTCTCCATCAAGGGCAACAACAGTAAGGACCTCAGAGCCCTAGAGAGAAGTAGGAAATCACAGTCTGTGTGCTGAGATCAAAGAGCAGTGAAATTGCAACTGCCTATTAATAAAACGAACTTCTGTAAGTCTCTGCAGTGAGGTGTAGGGGGGAGAGTGGGTACTTTTGCTTCTGCTATATGGGGAACACAGCAAGGACCATTGTCTTCCACCCAGAAAAAATAAGTGCATGGCTTTGCAGAGCAGGAGCTGAATGCTACTCCTTGGACCAACTCTGTGTTGTTCCTACATCAATAGTTTTACTATTTTACCATTCCCAGTGATGTTGCAGCCCCATGCACTGTACCTCCATACAAAGTGGGGATGTCCTTGCTGCTGCTTACTCGCTATGGACCTGCTGTGTGACCTGCCCTCACCAGCCTGCTGCCAGCGCCATGCCACCATCTCCACTGATGGCAGAGCAGCCTACTTTGGTCCATGGGACTCAGCTGTCCCAGGCAGCCTTGGTGCATGCCATGCACCTGCCAAGAAGCCAGTTTCAGTTTGCCCAGTGCCCAGCCCTCTTGTCCTTCTTTTCAACTCAGCTTTGAGGCAGCACTAGAGGACAATTAGGAGCACTGCGCTGCTCCCCATGAGCTGCTCTGTGCCCACTGCTGTGGCAGTGCCAATGGCATGGGTGTGAAACCTCTGCAGACTCTGTGTGGCCACTGGTGCCTCAGCTCCAGGAGCTGGCCGGCTGCAGGAACAGTTGGAGGTTGTGGTCAGGAACACCCAACTTGAGCCACAGGCTTGGACAGAAGATCTGATGTAACTAATCTAAGACCTGAGGTTTAGTTTGGGTCACTACCAAGATGCCCTCTGGTAGCTGCTGTGTAGGCTGCTGGCATCGCTGCGCACCCCATGGTCACACAGTGTGCTGAGACGCAGGCAGCTGCTGAGGAGTCAGCAGGTCATTTTGGTCCTATTGAATTAAGTTCTGATAGGCAGCAAAAGCAAACAGAGATCACAAAGCAACTTGGCCCACAGAACATTTAGGACATAAAATTGTGATGAAAATTGTACTGATTTAACTGTCCTTAAACCTTCAACGCCTTTCTTTCTGAGCAAGTAACATGGCCGTGAGCCATACGGATAGAACTTGTGTACTGGAGACCATTTGCTCGTGTGACTACTTGTATCAAATCAGAGGGATGATGACTGTCAGCATGGAAATGCTCACCTAAGTGGCAATGAGCTGTGCAATTTAGGCCTCTGAACTAAAGTTTTACTGTCTGGGGACACAAAAGCAGGGAACGTTGAAGTAACTGTCAGTTAATCACAAATGGCAACAAGGCACATTTTCATGACAACCCTTGAGTGAATTTTTCAAACAACAGCAAGGTTCTGTTAGAGCAACTGGAAAAAAAAGAATTGTATTTATTATCATTTATGCTGGAAGCTGCAATAAAATCTGCCTACTGGGCAAAATGCAGTGCAGTCCCTTTGAAGGTGACAGAGTACTTGTAAATCCTCACAACTCCACCAAGGATAAAAGAAGTAAATCTACAAAATTAACACCAAACATATAAACAATGCTACAATTAGCTAGTGTGTCTCTCTCTGTGGATTTCATTCTAATAGCAAAACCCCCACTGGGAAGTACAGACTCCTGCTTCCATCATTATAATATCATAATAGTGTAAGTTATGAGCTCAAGCTGGATGTAATTAACATTTATTGACTCCCATTTCCATAGTAAATGCTAACTCCTGGGTGCACCTGATAGTTATTTCAAGATCTATATGTAACTATGCAGAATAAATCAATATACATAATATCATTTATTCCAAACATCTGCAAAGTACATAAGCATTACTTCTCTGCCCTGCTGGAATGTAGCAGCCTATGCACCGAAGTACAATACACAGTGGTGCAGGGGCTGCTGTGTACATTGGACAGAAAATAAAGACATGATTTTTCCTGAAACTCAAGGGAAGATCAGGTGAACGGTGTGCAATCACACTGTCAACGAGATCAATGGTCTAATGTTGGGTAATTTCATGATACCACTTCTCCTCCTCTTATGAAGAAAATTTTCATGAAATCTTATGTATCAGGGTGAAAACTGATCCATATGCAATATCATGCCACTACTTAGATATAGAGAAAATTCATTAGTTTGCAGCTTCAAGAATAATACCTGGCTGAAAACATTGTGGTGGATATGACAAACTAATTTGCTAAGCTGTATACTCCCTCTTAAGCAAATCTGCCATTAGAGATTTCTGAGGTGATGGCACAGCCAGGAGCTCATTGTACACCTTGGATTCTGTGTCCGTGATAGATATAAAGTGGTATCTTTATAGGCAGAATCCTTTTTTACTTCAATGACATCAACAGGAAGTCTTGCATGGCAAATTTGCTATGGATGCAGTGAAGAACAAGGCTGAGATTTGGTCAGCTCATTTCACCTAGGAGTCAAATCAGATTTTAGGTCCAATAAAGCTTGTGCTAGAAAACATAGGGCCATCTCGACTGACACGTGAAAGATTGCACTTGTTCTCTTGTTCACGCAAAAACCAGTACTTACCGCGAGTGTATCCTCATAGACATATCCATAGTAGGGAGTCCCGATGAACATGGGAGGAGTGTCCTGAACATCCTCCACATTGACAGTAACTGTTGTTGTGGCTGAAAACACTTTGTTGTCTCCTCTGAGCTTCCCACCACCATCCTAGAAGAGAACTCATCATCAGATCCCTCTGCTGAAACTTGTCTGCAAATCAGCTTACGGCACTGCATGCACCTCATCAGCCTTCAGAAGCACAGTTCCTTCTTTCTCTCAACAACACAGGAGACAGGGAATTCAAGGGGGTTTTGCAGGAAAAAAAAAGAATGCTAGAAACTGATGCAAAAAGTTAGTGCAGACTAAAGTCTACAAATTTTCATCCCACATATAGTCCTGTCATAAGCACAAGACAATGAGCTGCGGCAAGGTAGTGGACTTCTAGGGGGAAATTAAACAGTGCACATGATCAAAGCCTTCTAGGGACTCTTATGTGATAAAGTGAAAGCACGGAGGAGCTGTACAGCCAAGAACTGTTAGATAGCCACCGTGTATTAACAGTCTCTGGGGACCTGACTACAATCAACTCTGTGCTACTGATACAGCAGAGCCAATTAGAAAGACAACTCACAGTTTGGAAGCTTTTAACACCCTCAGTCTCAGGGCACTGGCTGGAGGTCAGTAGTCATGGTGGTGTGTAAGAGCGTGAATTGTTCAGCACATCTGCTTTACCAATTCTAAAAATTCTTTTTTAAAGATATGCTCATTTTTTCCTCCTTATTGCCCCAAAGGCAGCATTTAAGCCAAATTTTGTTACTTCTCTTCAAATTAACCCTTGCTAAATAAATGCATAAAAAGATCTGCACATTTTTGATAAAACATGAGAAATTCAAAGTCTCTGTAAGAAAGGGCAAAATTGTCCTTTTTCCACCCATGCAAGTCAGTCAGTGTGACAGGTCCCCATGGCATCCTGAGACACTTTACTACTTAAACTTTTAATGCCAAATGAATCCTCAGCTGTGCCACAGGCACAGCACTGCTGAGAATGACAGTGGCAAGAGGGGATGTGCAGCAATATTTGCATGATTTGATAAGCTCCTGCAACAAGGCAGCAGAGAAGAAAGAAACATCCACAGATATTTCCAGAAAAGAAGTCCATCACTTGTGCTGCACTGGGTCCAGCTATGCCCCGTGTTTTACTGTGCTAATGACTATGACCTGCACCGCCTGCCTGCCAGGGTTTTGCCCTTGTTGAGGTAGGGCCACGCACTGGACAGCACAAGGGAGCCCAGGGCACCTTCATTTGCCTAAAGGCTGATGTTTCTTGAAGGCAGGGCTGCATAGACCAATCCTTCACTTCTAGGTGACTCTCAAAATGTGCAGGTGACTTTGTGCAGTGGGGCTCACTATCCTGACACTGGGCCCTGAGAGAAACATGGGAAACTCACTCCCAAATGCTTCCAGAAGTTGTTCAGTAGCAGACACTGGTCACCTTTCCTCTCTCACTTACTCATGTTACCTCCAACCCTTTATATCTTACAGAGGGAGTGCATCCGCTGCCTTGATGTTATGCTTCGTGTTTCAGCAATCCTTTAAGTCACACTTGTATTTGAACTAGTCAGTCCTACTCAAATACAACCCTCCAGCTCTTCCTGCTTCTGATTAAAGCTTTATACCTTGGCTACGACGACAACAAAATGTGTTCTCGATTTCTCATAGTCCAGGGTGACCCCTGTTTTGATGCGTAGGACACCACTGTGACGGTCTATTGTAAACTTATTAGCATGGATGTTCTAGAAGAAAAGAAAAGAAGAAACAGCAAGAGATTACAGGTATGGAAATAAGATTGCTGTAGGGATTCATCTTTTATTTCATCTGCTAAGGGAAAAGACTAGAATAATGATACAGTTTGGGTGAATAATGTATTTGATGAATTTCACCTCTCTGTGTTTATGCACAATTCATGAACCCACCACGAGTCTCTAATTATTCAGAATATATCAGTTACCTGCAATGTAGGTTTTTTTAATCTTTTAGTATTTCATTGTGAAATCTTAAACTTTGGTTAACGCTGTTCATTGCATGGAAATAGGTAGGGAGGCTTAACAGAAAAGAAGATTAGGAGAAAAGGAAGAAGAAAAGAGGTCTTATCGCTTAGTGTTTCAAAGTTCTACTGCCTTTAAAAGAAGCAGAAAGTTGCGTGCATAGATTATTGTTAAGAGAGTGGTGATTTGGTGGGGTTTTTTTTCAATATGCAAATAAAACCTAAAAGACAACTGATTTCCCAAAAGGCCTAAAAAAGGTCTCCCTCCATTTTTATGGACTGAAGAAATCTATAAACACATCTCCATTTGGGTATCCATACACAATGGCCACTGTTGGATAATTTTTTCAGTAGATGTCACCACCTGCCCATATTAGACTCTTGGAGAGGTTTTTTTTCTGTGCGACTTGAGAATTCCCAGAGACTGTGCTAAAAGATATGGCCACATTTTTTTTCAACAAATACACATGTTTAGTATCCTTTTTGCCACACAAATATACCAACGAGACATAAAAGTCTGAGGTTGTTGTTCCTTGGCTTCATAGTCTATTAGCTTACTGGAAAAAAACTCTGCAAAATTGAATGCTGCACATATTGTATTTTAAATGGATCATAACTGGTGAGGTCAAAACTAAATTTTGACAAGGCACTCAAGGTGTTCTTTCACAGTATGGCCAAGCTCTTAACAGGATTAGCTTTAGTGCTATGTAAATACCTTCCAACTTGTTTCCATATTTGTATCCAAAGTAAATATTGCAACAAATTGGCTTTGCTGTTTTTTTTGTTGGTGGTGGTTTGTTTTTTTCCCCGTTGCCTCTTGAATAAGGGGAACTGCAGCTAATCTGGATGAAGTTGCTTGTAGGAAGAAGGAATTTTAAGGATATAATGCAAAAGGTTGCCCTTTTTGCATGCAGAATTTCTGTAATACAGAAATACAGCTTTAAATACCTTCTGTTCTGTAATACAGAAATTTATCTTTCAATACCCTTTCTGTTCACTAGTGGACAATAAGTGAAAGGCTGGTGTCAAGCCAGCATGGCTCTGTCAGTGAAAAGACTGAGTATCTCACGTTTCACACTGTGACCCAGCTTTCAACTATGCACCAGCCTGCTACACCAAATTGCATATTTAGGTTTCCAGTGCATTTTGCTTTCTAAATAAAGCTATTTAATGCTTTAGAAAGCTCATATGTATACAAGATTACACTTCAGACTTGCTCTCCCTGTCACTCCAAGAAAAGGGCCAATAAGAGCGCTGCCATGAGGAGTCCTGCTGGCAAGCACAGGAGTGACAGTGGCAACTCCGGCTCCTCCTTCTGCCTGCTGGACTGCACTTGACTGCTTGCAATTAGACAATATGCATTTTGTCAATGCTTGTTTTCTTGTGCACGGTACAAAATTGGTCCTATAGATACTAGCAGCAGGCTCAACCCTCAAAATCATTTATTTTAACTTCATTTCTGATGTCTCAGTAAATGAGAGAGAATTGTTGAAGGTACGGGTAATACCTTACCTGCAAGAAATAGGTGATACTTCCTCCAGAACCCGTGTCTTTGTCCACTGCCTCAATCTTAAAGATACTGCTGCCAGAGGGAGCATTCTGTGACCAGAAAGAGTTACCAGAGTCACGCAGTAGTAGAAAACCCAGTGAGTTAGAAGAAATGAAAAATGAGCATGCAAGAAGGCAGACAAAGAGACTGATGGTAGAAAGAATATACAGGCATTGAGGGAACCAAAGAGCAGAAAGAAAAGGGGAAAGATTAAAAATGGAAGAAACTGGAGAAGAACAAGAAGGAGGAAACATTTTTGGAATAAAGATGTCAGAAAATCTCAGCTAAGAGTGCATCCTATTCCCTCTTTAGAATTTAATTCTAAAAACTTTCTATGACTCACATTTTTAAGCTTACCCACAAAATAGCACATCTTAAGTACCTACAGACCTGTTCTCTAAGTTTGCAGTGACTATTAAATATCTACTCAAACCCTTAACCAAAAGAATGCCAGTTACTCCTGCACATCTTGTTATTTTACTGAAAACATACTAGCTCCTCTCTACATGCTATTGAAATATACTTCCAATATGCAAAGGAACTTCACCAACCTCGGGGACTTGGACTATATAAGGTGTATTGATGAACTCCGGGCTCTCATCATTAGCGTCCATTACCAGGATTCTGACTTTTTCAGAAACCTGGAGTAAAATAGGAAGAACATATCACGTGTCAAGCTGATTTTCAACATGTACCTGTTTATTTTCCTGCTAAGGTGTATTCAAAGGTAACAAAAAATTATGTTGTAGTACAATATCTTCGTACTACCAAAACTGAACACATAAAAGAAAAAAAATATAGAAAATCCCATAATACAGAAGAATTTGCTTTCTGAACTAAATAAGGAGTGTCACAGTACTTAATAATTTACAGATTGGGCCTGATTTTCAAAAGTCTTTATTCTTATGGCATTCAAGATACCATGACGTTTTTAATGAGAAAAGATAGAACACTGTAAAAGTTGCTATGTGACAGCCATGAGCATTCATTAATTCCTCATTTGATAACATGATACTAGCTTAATAGCAAGCACAATTTGGATGTACAAATACATGCTGCTAATATGTAACAATCCATCTTGAACAAAATGTGTGTTCTCTTTCTAAAAATACAGAAGCAAGCATATTTAACCAACAAAACTTCCCAGTTGTTTGGATATGTGGATATGTGGATGCAATCCTGTTACTTCCTGTTGCCAGGGCAGTTGTACCTGTAGGATGCTGCCACCTCCCAAGTTGTAGTAATGTCAATTAATTTGTTTGAGATGAGGAAGAGCTCTAGAGTTACCCAGTCCTGTGGGTAGTAAGACAGTCCCACTTTTGTGGCACCTCTAGTGATGAAGCCCAGGTCCTCTTATTGGCAGACTAATATCCTGGCTGTGAAAGCATCTGTCCATAAACTGAAAATGCCAAGGCAATTTGTAGGACTAGGACTGCATGCTTGTGCAATGCCTCAGGTAAGTCCTTAATCATTAGATGTGAGCAAAGCTTTGTTTAGCAGCAGACAAAAAAAAACCTCACCACCTTAGCCTAAACAAATCTTCTTAATGTCATGCTAGAGAAACATTGCGGGGGTGGAGGGACAGTCAGCTCTTGGGTGTCCAACAGTAGTTCTTATAATGTCACACATTTCTCCAAAAAGCCTCCAGATCTTTCTTAGGTATCAATCCTACTGAGCTGACAGTGAAACTTCATAGGAAGGGGCTGTAATTCTGCAGGCCATTAGGTCAGTCTTTCAGCTCGTGCTACATTGTAATTATCCTCAAATAGCTGAGCAAGGAGCTGGAGTGAGACTCAAGTTATTGGGAGTTCAGTGGCTCTTAAAACAGAAGGTAAGACTCGACATTATGTTTTCTCATAAAATGAGATAGTTGCTGTAAGGTACCTGATAGTAGCTGTAAGGTATGTGTGGACAGACAGTTGGACAAGCTACAGCATCATTAAATACTTACTGTACTCAGGCCATCTGAAATACTGACAATAACTTCAACCTCATCTTCCTTCTGTAAATCAAGAAAATTCCTTTGTTAGAGAGATGGTGTTTGCTGATTGGAATTAGCAGATTTAAATGTGCTTCAGCAGGTAGATTAAAGTAACAACTAATACCACAAAGCAAGAAGAATGGCTTAGCAAGAATGGCTAAGAAGAACCCCCAGAGGCTCCAGTTTGTGGGGCTCCTTGGACTTTCTGTGGCTACTGTCAAGAGATGGTTGGCCTGGGAATCCCTGCTGTCCTGTAAAGTGCTAGTGAAAATCAGTCATCTTTTTCAAGAAACACTTCCTAGAAAGGCATGACTGCTTCAAAATTCTTCTGTCTCAGTATACAGCATTTTGAAAGTTTTACTAAGTACTGTGTACCCTTCCTTGTGAAGGATACGTAAAGAGTTCAATGTCAGTGTTCCCAGAATAAGGCTGCCTTTAGGCCACTATTGCTGGGAACATCTTTAACCCCTGTGGTTAAAGGGCTATGACATAACTAGAGAAGTGTCTTGGAACACTGCTTACACAAAACTTTACTTCCTCCTAATGACAGGAGAGTCTCCTGTCTGAGGGTTAGAGGACTGTAGATGCCCCTAAGGTCTTGATGGGGTGTAGGTGGGAGAAAATAGGAATTAAGAGTAAAGTACTCTTTTGGCAAAAGCTGGACAGACAGCTGCTGAAAAATTTTATAGCAGTGGCACAAGTTAACTGAAAAACAACATGATAGGTGAAGTATAATGTCTTAGATTTACAAAGTATATTATGTTTCAGAGGTAAATAAGTTGGTATTGTCCCTCAAAAACAGAGATCAAAATAAACTGAAGGAAATTCCACAAGCACATGGAGTGACGTCAGTTCACTGTACCTCTCTGTCAAGCTCCTCGATCAGCGTAACATTCCCAAGGTCCTTGTCAACAGCAAAGTAGCGTCTTGATCCAGCTTCATAGGCCAGGCCATACGTCACAGGATCTCCTTCTGGATCAGTTCCATTCAGAGTGTACACATGGGTACCTGAAAAATTGGTATTCAGCAGCATTTCCCTGTGGTTACTTCAATCAGTGAATACTTAACTGATCTGTTCCTTAGGAACTTGGCTGCCCTGTGGCAGGAAAAGCTTTTGTGAATCAAACCCACTTACTGGGAAACATGGATAAGTAGACAGTTCAATAGTCCTGACTGCCACTTTTTAGCTTACTATTAAACCAAGTTTATCAGTGCTGGTTTCTCCCACTTCAGGCCCTTTCCTGTGGAACTGCACCTAGATCAATATGGTTCACATCATAGTGTTTACACAGATGACAAGCTCTTGACTAACTCTCAGCCCAGGTGAGTCAGAAGCCATGCTGTTGCACGACCGAGTGATAATCTCAGCAGCACCAAGAGGCCCTCAAACACCTCTTCTCTATGGGAACACCAAAACCGCAAACTAGCAAGCAGAGGATACGGCAACTGAAGGCAGTGCTGCCCCAGTGCTTGGCCCAGGATCTGAAGCTCAGGAGATGCAAGGACATTTACAGACTTCTCTGCTTTCAGAACTAATAGATGCAAAAGTCTTTCCTACTTAACTCCCCCTCATTAGCTCCCTCTCATTAAATTCTCTACTTGACACACCCACTCATGCTTATACCGGTGAAAAAATTCTACAAACTCATCAATGTATTTCTTTCACAAGCTGGGGAAATAGAGATTGTTATTTCTATTTTTAAACAGTTGAGAAATCGGTGCCAGTTTTTCCAGTAAACTGACTCTGTTTATCAGAAGTGATACTTCCTGGGGGAGTTATAACACCTACGTTTTCAAAACCTGGTAAGTGTTTATTAGCATTACTTTTTAAAACTTGCATGTCTGTCATTCTATACTGTGCATTAATATCTTCATCCAAGTAACTTCAAGCACTTTACAAACACCAGCTAACTCAGCATGAAATATAAAATGCTGTTGTCATTTCCTTCCAAGCCCCTGTGCCTTAGGCAAGCTACCTGAGAGATTCAAGTTGCAGACATTCAGAACAGAAACACTGCTTTACATCTAACAAAGTTTTCTGCACTGGAAATACCACAGCCAAGTGACTCCCTACTTAGTACTGTTTTGTTGGTGCATGGGACACAAAGACAGGATGGCAGGATCCCTGCTAAGAAAGTTAGCATAAAGGTAAGGAAGGACACTGTTACAGGGAAACCAGAAGCCTCCAGTTTTAAACTACTCTGGTCCTGAGTTTGAGAGATTTTTAATTCTGTACTCAAAAGTTGTAATCTTCTCTTCTCTTGTCCTCTCTGCAGTGGCAGTGGAGTTTTTCACTGACCAGATCCTTATGTTTGTGTTTAACTCTAAAGCTTTGGTTGAGGTCCTGCTCTCAGCACTGACATGCAAGCTTCTTGAATGTTTCCTCAATTTTCAATGCAACCTTTTGCTCACTTGCTTATTCCCTGGCATCCAAAATGTGAAGCAAACAGATCAGTGGGCTTAATGGACATGTAACATCCAGGCATCAGTAGTGAGATTTAGAAAACATGACTGACTTCTTCGCATAGTAAGAGATTATGGCAAGCCATGCGGGATCTGTGCTCACTTATGAGTAAACTCTCTTATGATAATTACCAGGGCAATATTTGGCCAACTTTGTCCAGAAAAATGTTCACACTGCAAAAACCAACAGGCCCACAGAAGCACAAACAACAGACCCTGTTATAAGCTGGGCTCAGCCAGCCAACAAATAGTCATGATTTACAAAACTACAAAACACTTTCCACACTTTTCTTGGACTTTTCCCACAAAACAGAGAATAACAATGCAGCCATAACTGAGATCCTCAGAAATTATTAGAGAAAGACAATGAGCACAAGACACTTCTCTGATTGTAACAACTGAACTGTACAAGTACAGAGAAATGCAAGGAGGGGAATAAACTGGAACTGATATAAAAGAGCGTCCTGAAAGGACACTTGCCTCCTGATACAGCTGTCTACATAAGAGACAGAAATTTCAAAACCACTGAATGTTCTGCAGCACCAGCACTGACTGCATTTGTTCTTGTTTTTTCAAAAGCTTTGTCTTAATATCACAGCTGGGGCCAAATGGGGAATTCAGGTGTCAGCTGTCAGCACTTCACTGACATCACTATCAATACAGTGCTTTCTTCAGACATTTTTGGCCATTAGAAGTTTTTACTTCTTAGTTGCTTTTTCTGCCTTTATTCACTTCTCCTGTCCCTTCCACTTCAAAAACCGCTGGCTGACCTGCCTGTTTCTAGCTCACTCAGATGTCTGCAGCAACTGCTGAGCAGCACTGCCTGTGCAATGCAGAAACAGGATGGACACCACAACTCATGTCTGGGGTCTCTCAGAGCCTGCAGGCAGCAGCCATTTGGACCACAAGGTCTAGAGCTGTGACTGGGACTTTTCTGAACTACTAATGGTGGTAGTACATGAACTGCAAACCACTTCTCAGGGATTCCAGGGTATGTGCTAAAGAAAAATAAATTGAAAGTTTTGGTGAATGCATTTGAACCTAGGCTTGTTCTTTCAATCTCACAATTTTGTTTCCTACATTTTCTAGGAATTTTCTTATAAGGAAAATAGGAATTTTCTTGCTGCTAAATGTGAGAAGAAACATTGATAATGGTACAGACTGAGATTACTGAGGTTTCAGAGCAAGTAATAAAGTATATCATTGATCTTTGCATTGACTCTCTGCTTCCTAGCTGAAGCTGATATTTCTTCATTTTTCATAATAGAGGACACTTGCGTGCCTTTTAAATTGGATTGTGGATCAAAATTTCTTTTCTATCTTATTATAATTCCTAATTTTGTCTGAAGTTTAATTTCACTGCACAATACTCTCCATATCATTAACACCCTGGGAACGCTTTTCAGCACAGTGTTAATGCCAATTAAAAATCTCCTCTCAGTGTGCTGCCTCCACTTACTGAAAAGGAAATAAATGAAAAAAAACAGCTAAAATCTTATCAGTGAGTACCAAGTAAACAGCCTCTCCCTGTCAGAAAGATAAGGGAATAGAAGAGTCTTTATCGAGAGACAGGCAAATGTTGTGTAAGGGCACTGGTTCAAAGAGCTGGATGCCTCGAGTACCTATGGGATGGCACAGGAAGCTGGGACGGGGAAGTCCTGGGGAGCTGTATGCTGCTCCCTGCTACAACTGCTTCCCAGGAACCATGCCAGGCTTTCAGTCTGTTTTCCTATTCCATCTTAAAAGCAATTTGCTCTTTGCTCCTGCCACTCAGGCTGAATGGGTGTCCCACGATGCCACTGCTCCATGTTACTTCATTTCTGACTTAAATTTATTCACGCCAGCCTCTGTGCAGGTGCTCTGGGGCTGGTTTTGCTCTCTCACCAAAGACACACTCTCCCTCTCTGCTGTGCAACACAAGGCAATCAAATCCCCTCCCTGCCAAGTTAAACAAGCCAAGCACATTCTGGACTCATGCTCAGTCTGGCCATTGTCCTTTGTCACCACAGCTGACATCTGTTAACAAGATGCTGAGAGAGACATCCATGGCCATGCTCCCAGGACACGACACGTCTGTTCCCAGTGTCTCAGCAAATACCATCTCACCCAGGGTTACATGCCTGCTCTCCACATCTCAGCCAAAGCCTCATTTCCCCACTAGGAAAGGTGATGGATAGTTAACACAGAGCCTAGAGTTGGTTGTTTTACACTCCAAGCTCACCCTATGCAAAGGGGAGCTCAGGCTCACGGAAGACATGGACGACACACCAAGACTACCTTAAAAACAGCTTCTTTCCCTTCACTAACAGCTGCTGCTCCTTCATGAGTGTGCCTGGGCGACTCCTGCTCCCTCCCTGCACCCCATCACATGGCACTGGCTGGAAAAGTGGAGACACAGCCCAAAAGCCATGGCTGCTACAGCAGCTCCGCAGCTGCAAGAGCCTGTGGCAGGGAGAGGGGGGTGTGGTGGCAAGTGCTCAGTAAGGGGCCCAAAACACCACCCCTTGGGCATCAGCAGTGTGTCCCCGCAGCACTCACAGCAACCAAATCCAAGAAGAAGCCATCTGAGGGAAATTTCCTGACGTAGCTGCAGCTGCTGATGTAGCTGCAGTTGCTGGTAGGAGAATAAAGCCAAAAGCGTAGGCTGTAATGCCTGCAAGTCCTCAGCGCATCTCAACAGTGTTCTGCTTTGCAGTGGGGATTTTTTGTGCAGTGCCGGATCTGCTGCAGTGATGCAGATGGCAGGCTGTGCTTAACACGTTTGTTTTGGTAGCTCCTGCCTTTCCCAGGGGGGAGTTTCTACAAAAAGTTGAGTATTTTTGCACCTTCAAAAATACAGCCTTTCTGGGGTTATCTGAATGTGAGGTCCTGGTGGGTCTCTAGATTTCAAGACACAGCTTGGGCTAAATTGTGCATGTCTGTGTCCTTTCTAGTCAGAAAAGAATAATCATTTTAAAAAGAACTGTGTTAATTCTTTCACTCAGATTTTTTTTTGTGACAAGGAGGGCTGGAAATAAATTGTAGGCAGAAAAAATACCTTGCAGGTTCAGCTGCTGTGTCTCTGATGGATGAAAGACAGAAACACATACAGAGAGATCGCCGAGTAGCAGGGTGGGACCACTGAGCACCGAAGGAAGGACCAGGAAAGACATTAGTAGGGACTCTCACCCATTTGGGGAGCATCAGTTGGATCAAGGTGATAGAAACAGGGAAGGAATTATAGGTACCAGAGTGGACAAGAGATCTCTCCACAGCCAGCTGTGAATGATGGGAAGAAACAAGACCAGGAGTGTGTACGAAGAACAGGGGAAGCTTGAAGAATGGAGGGCCCCAGAGTGGTCAGTCAGCCAGTGGTAAGTAGCTGGCGGCTGCAGCTTTGGTCAAAGAACTGCCATGGCAAACTGGCTTTCGATGGGGGGAGTGCATACGTGGGGGCATGGAGAAAAACAGAACGGAAATACGCAAGGATGAAAAACATGCAACGATCTCCACAGCACTGGTGATGCTTGGGCTTTGAGAAAGCAATGAATTTAAGTCTTCTGAGTATGCTTCAATCTCTTGCTCTGCAGCTGTTCTCAGTCCCACTCTGTCCCCATTATGACGGCTTAAAGGGATTAATGAGGTAGGATGAAACAAACAACCCAAAATAGCATCCTACACATGCCTTAAGACCTTGATTAAGCGCATACGTACATTTTGTATGTACACAGGCAACTCTTTGCAAAGAGCTAATCACCCACCCGCTCTGCCACACAAACTGCAGTTGCTATTTCAATGCACAACTTTTCCCATTCTTCTTAACTCTGGCACTGGAACTATATAACTTGTAACTGTAACTACGTAACTTGTAACTGTAGCCGTATGTAACTTGGTAGATCACAACTATCTATGAGTGAGCAAAATTGCACAAGGGAAAAGAAGGTCAAGTTAAGGATGATAGGAGCACGATAATGTGATTTTCTTGAATTTGATGACTTCATGCAGCTACAGCACTGCAATTTCTCTTTCTACAGTTGCTCAAAAATGTTGCCTGTCCCTTGCCTACGGATGCCTGGGAGTATAAGTAACACATATCACTTTGCCAGCTGCTTGTAATATCAGCGGGGCCAAAGACTGTGAAATTCCTGGAGGTTTATTACAGCTGCTGTCCATGGCATTGCTCAGATCAAACACAGGCTGCTGCCAAGAAAAGCATCCTGCCTATGACTCCAAATTTTATGTAAGCATAGGGAAGACCTAATGGCAACCTGCCCATTTTTGCAGCACCTAAGCCTGAGTGAAGCCATCCAGAAACAAACATATGGAAGTTTTAATTCCTCTGTTTTGTCACTGATCATCCTGCTCAAACTGAAAGACAACAGCTGGAGTGTGGATACTTTGAACTGCACACAGACAAGGGAGACTAGATTCTTTCTCCTTCTTTTGGAGTAGATCAGGGCAGAGGGATGAAGAGCAATAGCCTCCTCTGCGGTGCAAGAAATGTCTCTGGGGCCACAGAAAAGGGCCAGCCTGGTAGCCATTTAGCATGGGCAGTGTGTAAGCCCTCATTAAACTCTGGCATGAAGCTCTGACTGTGGTCTGATGTGAACACTGGTCCTTTCACCCTGCACGAAGCTGAATGCACACCCAGCACTGCAGCACCAAAGTGCTGGTGTTATTCATGCCCTCCTCTGGGATTCTCCCTGCCAAAGCATCCCCAAGGAGTGGCTGTGCTGACACAGGGGGCAGGTAGCAGCAGCAGTTTGCATTGAGAAAATCCCAAACAGCCACATCCCAAGAGAACTTCCCAAAGTGCTTTCAGAAGAGAGGAACCTGCAGTACTCACAACTTTTAGTCAAGATGTTCTGGGAAATAGCCCAAAGAAGCACTGGCAGCTGTGTGCCAAAGCTACCACATTTGGACTTCTCAAAAGTAATGTCTTATTGCCCTTTCCCAAGGGTTTCTCTAGGCTCTTCACAAAAGCCTAAACTGAACACTTCCTAACCTTTCACCTCAGAGAAATGCTCTTGGTGGCACCTTTAAGTCAGAATATGCTTCTTTCTTGTCTTTTAAAGAACATTTATACAGCAAATTAGAAGTACGAGCCACTGTAGACATATGAGAATACATTCTGGATGAAGCCAGCAGGCGTGAGACACAGCAGCACTGAAGATAGAGCAGCTTGAGCTTTATCACTGCTGCAACTGAAGCATAAACTCTCCAGGGACCTCTACATACCTAGTCTGGTTGCTAATGTTACCAAAGCACATGAAAAAGCCCATCATATATTTGTCATTATTCTTAGTCAGGCTAATTACAAGAACGCTAACACAGGCTCTGATCCCTCATGCTGCTGTTTTGCTGTCGAGGCATGCACACCCTTTGTCTTTGCCTGGAGACCCAGATCAGATGCACGGGGTCCCAGTGCTGGAAAATTACTGCTGTACTTTGCTGCTGCAGGGAGTGCTGCCATCCAAGAGACTGTGTGGTGCTGTGGTCCTGATAGGAAGGACATTTTTTGACTGTGTTTTTGACTCTGTGCCATGTTTAGCTCCCCATCCCCATGCAGGTGGCTGGGGCTCCCAGCAGCGGCAGGGAGAGGCTGATGCTCTGCAAATGTTTGTGAGCTGGCACCGCACCAGGGGATGGGAGTTTGATGGCAAGTGAGTGAGTTGCACTGCCTGCAGTTTGAGTGGTGGAGCTGGCAAACACCACCCCAAAAACTGAGTCAGGGTCCCATTCTGTGGCTATCTGGCATTTTAAGCCTTATCTACGCTACTAGACAGGTGATTCCCCTAGCCAATCTTACTCCAGCAGTCAGCAGAGCTCTCCAGATCACCAAGGCTGAGCAAGTGTGGTTTCCATATGAATCTAGGCAGAACTACAGCAAAAACGGCAGCTCCTTTTGCTGCCTCTGGCTTTTGCAAGTGCCACTACATCACTGTGGGCCTTCAGCCGAGGTTTCCACTTAAGCTTGAATAAGCTTAGAGCCAATCCCTGCTGCATCATAAGCATGCTCTTTTTAAGTCCATCAGCTAGATGCGTCACTTCTATGCTATGTGCTGCCTTTTCCCCCTCCTCTTTTCTGGCTGAGCAGACAAAGAAGTCGCTGCTTCCCAATCATCCTCTCCCCATCCCATAGGATGCTCAGTGTGGATGTTGGCTGGCATTAGCACTATTCAGCCAGAACTGGAGATTATAAGCAAACCCCAGTCTGCTGCTTCCCAAAGCAGAGTGTGATCCTGGTCATGTTTAGAAAGGCGAAAGCAGCAGCACTGGTCTTCCAGAGGAGGCTGTGCCCTCTGGATCCTTCCCTCACCCTTCCCTTCCATCCTTAGCTGCCCAAGCCCTGGGAAGGGAGGGTTTTGGGTGCACCCCTCAGTGCAACCATCTCTCTCCTCTATGCACCTCTCCTCTATGCATGAGGCAGCTAATAAATGGGTGCTCTGGTACCCAATTTGCATAGCTAAATACTTTTCTGATTTAGCCTGTAAAAGCTACAGACAAACCAGAGCAAATTCTAAACAAAACCTCAGGGCAATGTTTGAAGAAAAGGTGGTATTCATCATGGTAATGTATTTTACATAAAAGTCTTTAAATGTTAGGACATTACTCTTTCCCCCATGGAATATATTGATTATAAATCACCTTTTCATTCTTATTTATTTTTTCTTAATGCAACTACAGCTAAAAGAAGCAAATTTTCAGTAAAACTAGGTCTTTCTTGAAAAACATGTTATTTAGACAAAGCCATTTTCACTCCAAGTAGAAACATTTTCCAACATTTGTACTGTAAATATGAAAACTGTGATACCTGAAAATCATGCCTCTGTTGCTTTTCAATGTACAGCTTGCATTTACCAAGGCTGATAAAATTACTGTTAACTAGGCTTTTTTTTTCATAAGCACTTACAGAATTGGTAAGAAGTCCCTAACCACCATGAATTTATTTCTGACCTCAGATGTCTGTGCTCTGATGCTGTGAATAGATTGGTGGGCCAAGAAAAGGGGACCTAAAATTTGTATTTTAAATTTCAGATACAATTCAAACATGTCATTTTAAATTGAGGCTAATTAAAAGCTTGAGAGAAAAGACGATGGTATATAAGAACAAGCTACAACAAAATATATGTTGCTAATCAAAAAAGCAAGCGGTTCCAGTTTCACAGTTTCAACATAATAATTTTAATACTGACCAACAGGTGTGTCCTCCGAGAGGCTGAGAAGTGCCATGTTCCCATTTGTGCTTCTGGCTCCATTATCAAAGAAATAAGGGGCATAATTTGCCTGAACTGCAATTAAAACAAAACAGAAGCCAAAGAAAAGCATTTTGTAGGTGGCAGTTATTTGGCTTTGTTACCTAGCTCTCAGTAAACATGAGCTGTTTTGGGAATACTCTGAGTGCGTAACATACCCAGTTGCAGCAATGGGCTTTCAGAACTATATCTGTACAGATTTTTTAAATAAATTTACTTCTACATGCCACTGTGCCAGAATTCACACAGCAGCAAACAGAGAAAGAGACAGTATGGAAAAAAACCTCAAAACCAACAGAAACAAAACAAGTAGCAGGATCTCTCTAAAAAATCTCAAACAGTTCCAGACAGCTTCACTGCAAAATTAACCTCAGCTTGCAGTGACAGTACGCCTCTCCCCTACTCTATACATGCACGTCTGAAACTTTCCCAATGCCTCAGTACCTTACCCAGTATTCTAAGCACATTCTGTCTTAAAATTATGCCTACTGCATGAGCAATTAGCCATAATTAAATTGTTACTTACTTGCTGCCAGACAACAGCAAACAAATTTAAAAAGAAAAAAAAAAAAACAACAAATTAGTTGTCATTCTTCTGACTGGCCGTTAGAGATTCAAAATAGCCCATTTGAAATAAAATTCCAAATATATAAACACAGAGTGTAACATTTGCAAAGGGATCAGTTGCCAAGGAAAATATTTCAGAACAATCACATCAGTAAGAATTACTACAGGATTTAAGGTTATGGTTGTATCCTCCAGTATTTTTACTTAACAAAGTGATTATTGTACTCACCCAGGCAAACGTGCACCAGACAGAGAAATAAGGAGGGGGTGAAGTGCCTTACATGCTTCATCCCACTGAAGAAAGGGACAATTTCTTCACTGTTTCACGGGCTTGTTTTGTTTTTCCTCTCTGGAAGGTCCAGGAAAGTATCCTTCAGACTGATGTAGTGCAGAAAGGTGTAAGAGGCAGTAACAGATGCTAAGATGTTAAGCGGATGACACGTCTTAATTTCTGAGGAATTTAAAGAAGCTCCTTCCTACCACCTAATTAGACCAATTACTTTGCAGGGAGCTGTGGGACTCGTTTCTGAGACAAGATTTGGAGGCATCACTGTAACTCAGGTTCTGCTGTTAGCACTCTGTTGGTGCTGTCCAAACACACAAGTCAGAGAGAAGGTGAAGTAGGAAGTTGTTTTCTTTCTGAACTCTGCCTTTAAATCTCTAAGCTAGTCCTCTATTTTTGAGAGCTGAAAGAGGTTTCTCTTTATTTTAGCTTTGATAATCTCGAGAAACTACAAAGGAAGAAAATGTAACATTAGCAACAAACAGTAAACACGATTGTTACTGCTTTAAAAGAAAAAAAAGGATATTTAGGATAGCAAAAAAATACACAAAATTGCATACTAAAAATGGAGAAGTCAACCTGTTCTTTTCATGAGCTGGCCTGATCATTTAATTCTTAAGCTGCATGGATTTCTGAAAGTATCTTTTACATTCAGCAAGTAATTTTTAAACAACATACTAAAGAGCGCGTTTTACCACCGACATACTGAAAAAGCTATCAAAGTGCTTTTCTTCATTGCTTGTTTTAATTTCTTGCACGTCAAAGGTGTTTGCATTAATTCGAAATACGTATCATCCAACAAATTCTAGAGTCACAACAAAGCCCCTGGGGGAAGTCGTACACACGGACAAAGCTTTTGGCTGCTTAAAAGGGACTTCATCCGAGGCAACACCCAGCTTCCAGGAAGGGAGATGTTCACATAGCGGCTCAGCTGTTGGAGCCTGACCTGAGGCAATCCGCTTGCCCTTCCAGACTTCTTTAACGGCACTTTCCGTGCTTCAGTTAATGTCCGAGAAACCAGCCAGCCGAAGAGTTCTCCATCAAACGTGAGAGGAGCAACGCTTCCTCCAGGCAGAGCCGCTGGTGCTGCCCGGCGCGATGGGTGCGCAGGGCTCGGCAGAGAGAGAGAGGAGCCCTCTGCCTGCGCAGCAGGGCGGCAGGGAGGCTCTCAGGAAGAGACACGTCCCGCTCTTGTGAACAATGCTGGCACAGCTCAGCATCCGCCGTGGAACTCGCCAGAGAACGGCGCAGAGAGCAAGAGCCTAAAAAGGCTCCAGGAGCAGGCACACAACGGAGTGAAGACTAGGCCCGTCGGTGACCAGCAAGTGTGATGCTCAGTAAGGCACTAAATTACCACCTGCCAGAAGCTCGGCGTTAAACCAGGGGAAGGCTCCTCATCATCTTGGTCTTTTTCTAACCGCCTCCTACAAGACCAGACCTTTGGCGCGACTCTGACTGTTCCTGTAGAGCAGTGTTTGCGCAGGTTCCATGTCAAACCAATGTGTGACTTCAGCAGTGGCCTGTAAAGATCAGGTGAACCTGCAGCAGGCAACCAAGGAAAACAAATGTACTTTTAGTGCATTTAAATTCACGATACGGGAATCTAAAGCTGAAAATTGTGTGGGAGGGAATACACATATAGAAGATAGATACAGATGTAATCCCCGTTCACGCCACCACTGTCAACAGCAATATTAAACCACTGATAAAAATCACAGAAACGCACCTGCATGGTGCCCAAAAGGAAACATAAATAGCACCTAAATGTCTTCACCTGCCTCCTCAATCCAAAACTAACAACACACTTTTTTCTGCGGAGTATTTTCCTAGAAAAAGTGATGGAGAGCTCTTGTCAAAGTTAATAGCTGTCTGTTCCCCTGGCTGCATCCCCTGAGGATCTACATCTCTAGGGCCTGCATCTCCAAGGAAGCAATATGTCTCACTCCTCCTGAATTTCAATGAGTTTGAGCTCTTAATCCCCTTAGAGTTTGAATACCTAGCTAATACGCATCTACGAACAGTCAGATACACACCTAACACAGAAACACTGACAGTAGTTTTTTCCTGTCAGAAAATATGCTTTGATCAAAGATAGTACAGCTCATGGAGCCAGGATCATTTTGATGAATTTTCTCCTTGTGAAGAAAAGGGGCAGGAGAGTGTTTCAGGAGAGCAATATATTCTCCCTCAACAGTTTTAGGAATGGAAGAATCCTTCTCTCTGTGAAGAAGGAACTTTATATTTCATATATCTTCAGCATATCAAGTAGCAAGAAACATAAAAGAATGGAAAATACCCATCTGATCTGAACGAATTCATTTCCCAGGGTGTTCTGTTTGTTTACTATTCAGTATGAAAACAAAATCCAGAAAGATCCAGTATTTTCAGAACAAAAGTTCTGGGTTTGGGTCACTGAGTAGCAGTATCTACTAGAGTTTGTTCGACAATCTGAAATTTTATAAAATAAAAGTTTAAATGTTGAAGGATGCTACAGTAATGCAATGAAGTTTTGCAGGCTTCACCCCTTCTGACCACAGCTTGGGTGTATTGGTACTGGTGCAGCATGGTTGTAACTGCTGTTTTGTGCACCATGAAGCCCCCTGGGATGCCCTGAGCCATGGAGGCTTCTCTTCCCCCAGCACAAACCCATACACCAAACCAAAACCAGAACTTTCCATGGCACAGAGGCCAGACACAAATCTAACCACAAATAAACCCCTGCCAGCTCCTGCCCTGTTATCTCTCTGAGCCTTCTATAACCCTGGAAACACCTGGGCTCTGAGCCCCTTTTTCTGTTTCCACATCCCTGAATACAGGAAGGCCCCACCAAGACAGCTGTTCTTGAGCCCAATCCCACAGCCCAACCTAAAATCTAGTCCAGACTAGAACTGGGAACAGATGCCAATGCTAAAACAGCACATAAAATGCCGTAAGACCGCAGCCCCTCTATTGCTCTATGCAGCAATACCACCATGAGCTCAGGGTTCCTCCTGAAGGGGAGTTGGGGGAACACCTGTTTAGAGCCCCTACCCAGTCACTAGCATCCCAGCTGGCACTCACTGCCACCCACACCAGCAGTCTGAGCAGAGAGGGCAAAGACTGAGCTGGCACAGAGATAAATCACTCTTTCCACGTTGCGGGTGGCCCTTCCACCTCAGGGCAATCACATTAGAGCTGCCTACCTGAGGAATGCCTGATTGGCATATAAATGTGAGGGTTTCATGAGTTGCATTTCAATCAGTTTTCATTTGCTTGCATGCATTCACATTTTAAAAATAGAGACAAAAATA
Organism: Eurystomus gularis; assembly: GCA_013400335.1. Taxonomy (NCBI): domain Eukaryota; kingdom Metazoa; phylum Chordata; class Aves; order Coraciiformes; family Coraciidae; genus Eurystomus; species Eurystomus gularis. Next base: position 189,482 of record VZZY01007278.1, on the reverse strand, counting down.
AAATTAAAGAAATAGCGGGGATTAAATTATCTTCCACTGTCCTGCGCTGCTTTATATTAATTATGTACAGTCTTTGGATTTTATGCCTGCTTCCATCTGAATTAAAATCCCCTCTGTTCTGGACAGTATTGATAAGTAATGAAGTTCACATTCATGTAAAAACAGCTCAAGCTACGCTTGTTCCTATGCTCATTCTCCAGTCTGGGTGCATATGAGATTAAGCGTTACCTTGGAGAGGAATATTCAGCAATTTTTGTATGTGCATTTGTGGGCGTAAGTTAAACCAAAAAAACATTGCACACTTTATATAAACCTCAGCATGTGCAGAAAGAGTCCAATTTACAGTCTGGCCTTCCCTTGCAACCTCATGTGCTAAGGGGACTGTGGAGTTACCATCAATACCTGGAGGCATTCTGCAGAGAGCGATTCACTCAGAATTGCTTGATGGAAATAGCCACAAAGGAGAGAAGTGAGGCCTCAGCCACTTTCACGACCCTTCTCAAAACTCTCCCTGTTCTTACATCTTTGAATGTGATTGGGAAATCCTTACTTAGCTTTGAAAGCAACGGAAGGGGTGCAGGGTGGGCCTCCAACATATGGCACAGGTAAAGCAGACACCCTGATTTTGACACAGCTGTAACCACAGCTGGGCTGTTCCTTGCACATTGAAGGGTCAATTCATTAGCAAGTCCTGCCGCATGGCACGAGCAAAATTGTCCAAGCTGTTCTCCAAACATCCTAACAGCAGCAGGATGTGCAAAGGTAAAGTAAATGTAACAAATGCACTTGCTGCTTAGATGTTTGCTCTCTGGCTGGGACCTGGAAGGGCTCTTTGTTCCAGCAGATCTGAGTCAGTACAAGCAGAGAGTTAAGACAAAGTTAAAAGCAGAGTTCCCACCACAAACAAAAGAAAACACACTCGCATGTTCAAACTACATCATTCCTCCCCCTCAAAAATCTCCTGCCAAAGGACTGAGAGATGATTTATACTGGGGCACACCATTACTCTCCACCAGCTTCCATTACTACAGAGTACAAATGATGGTGAAAATCCAGAAACAACTGTTGATGACCACTTCAGAAGACTATTTTTGGTGGTGAAGAATTTTGCATGAGCTATTCTTTGAATTTTCATAGCACTGCACCTTATCTTCTGTTTGGCTGCTGAAAGAAACTTTTAGAAGTGCTGGGGCATTTGCAGAAACCTGAGCCAGTCTGATGGCAGTGGAGAAGAGCCTAAAGTCCCTCATATGTCTTCACTGTCCACTACTATCTCTATGTTTTGAATTACCACCAACAAGAGGAAAAGCAGGCTCACAATACCATTGCACAGTAGAGCAAAAGAGAAACAGTTCATCTTTTTGGTGGTTAAATCTAATCAGAGATGCATGCTTGAGCCCTTGGCCATGATCACCAAACTGTCACTCCTTGTTGCCAGAAGAAATATGCCACCTCCTGTGTAAGAGTTTATGCATCTCTCTGCAGCCCACTCCCATCACTGGGGATATGCAAATTTGTTAAAATTACTTGGAATTTTTATAGTCTTGTAAGATTCAAATGCAAACTAATAAACACCTCTTTCTCCATCTCAATGTGTTATTCTCTTGTTATTAACTGAATGAGCTTAACACTTTTACATCTGAAAGGAAAATTATCTCATTGTTCAGTTCTCATCTCTAGCCCAGTCAGTCTATAAATAATCAGCCCAAGATTATTAAATTCACATTTAAGTAATCAAAAGGTAGTGATTGATCAGTGATGATCTTGGTCAAAATAATAAACCTCTCTCAGCTCAGTAACAGAAAGCTGAAAGCAATAATGTACTGTTTGGTCTGAGGAGTTGAAAGAACAACATGAGTTGTAACTCAGCTGTCCACACATCCTTTTTTTGCACTGCAGCTCCACTGAGCTATGCTAATCCTCAGCAGTATACAGGAGAATGGTAAAACCCTGGATAGAATCATAGAATGGTTTGGGATGGAAGGCACATTTAAAGGTCATCTAGTCCATCCCCAGTACAATGAGCAACAACATCTTCAACTAGAACAGGTTGCTCAGAGCCCCGTCCAACCTGACCTTCAAAGTTTCCAGGGATGGGGCTTCTACCACCTCTCTGGGCAACCTGTGCCAGTGTTTCACCATTCTCATCATAAAAAATTTCTTCCTTATATCTAGTCTGATAAAACACATACCATGAAGAAAAGTGGTAACCCAAATGATTCAGGAAGATACTCCCCAGAAAACAGACGAAGAAAAACATTCTTCCTTCATGGAAAGGAAAACCTAGATTCAAAAGAGGGGACTACAGGCATTTGACCACAAGCATTATATCAACTTGAACCTCCTTGCAACGTCCTAAATTGGATAACATGAATGCTATCCAACAGCCAGCACCCAACATGCCTGGCTGTTTTTGAAATTTTGGGACAAAGTTTGGGCAAAGAAATAATTATTGCTTGCACACAAACTATGGTTTCTTCAGGCAAGATGTATCTTCATCCTTGACGTAGAAAATCTTGGCAAAAGCCATGTAACCAAGGCTTGCATTCCTTTCAAGAGCTAGGTTTTCTGGTATTTGCTTCCTTCTCAGTGTTGGAAGGCAATTTTTTTAGTTTGGCTCATTTTTTAGGAATTACATACACTTTTAGACTGTATGTGACCTACTTTTGCTCCCTTGTGTCTATTAATAAACTGGAGAGCTTATAAATTAAGACTCACTTGTTAAAATCAGCAGCTTTTGTCTTGGATTTTGACAAAGTATCTTAATTATTAGGATCAGTAAAAAAAAAAAAATCTATTCATAATCAGTTTTCCTAATACAGAAATCAGTTTTTGACCTTAAACATTTTCATCATCTTTCTTTGGAAAATGTTCATATTTCAGTAAAACCCTATTCTGTTTTGAAATATTTTCATTTTTTACATAAATATTGTGCTTAATATTATTCCAGAGAGAAATTGTCCATTTCAAGGAAAACACAAACATGGATTTCCTCCAGCTCTTCCTTCCCAGGGAGAAAAGTTCTTGTTTTCCATCCTGCTGTACTGACTGTTACTGGCAGAACCCCCTGCTCCAGCTATTTGTGAGGAGGGGGTATGCTCTTAGTTGCAGTGGAAGCAGAATAAAGAGAGAAGGAGGTAACTTCATTGGGAATAAGCAGGAAAGCCAGAGAAATCAAGATCACAAACCTTCTCCCAGCTCTGCAGTCTCCTGTTTGTATTGCACAGGTTTTACTCTGCACATACCCTCCCCACCTCACAGCCTAATCTCATATTTGACCCAGAACAAAGCTAGTCTCCATCATCCTTCAGGATGCACCTCTTTTCTCTCAGCAAGCACCTCCTCTGTTGCCCCTCTGATGAAGAACTATCACAGCCTGGACGCACCTGGTCAAGCACCATTATGTAGCAACCTCTGGCAGCGAGGGCAGTAGCATATGAGGAGCTGCAGAGGTGTCACACCAGCTTCCCTTCCACATGCTCATCATCCCCAGCCCAGGCATCTGTGGCTCTCTTATCAGCACCATACCCAGCTCCCCATAAGCCAAGAAAAGCTTCATGCGGTCAGACACACATGAAGGATTACTGAATAAATCAACAGAAAGAAAATAAGTCACTGAATAATTGTAATTCTTCTGCTCCCAACCGTTTTTGAGTAGTCCCATTGCTGAACATGGGATATGTACTAACATCTCTAGATATGCCTAATATTCTCAAGCTAGGTTTTAAATTTTTGTAGGTTATTTTCTTGTATCCTGTATATACTTGATGTACAAAGCAATAAATACAGCAAGTAACATCTCATCTTTTCCAAATGCATAGCAAGGCTAAGAGAGCACATACACAATCACATCCGTGCACAATCTCATACCTGTGACAATGCAGTTTATAAGCACGGCCAAATGCTTTTTAAAAAAATGGACTAAAAATGGAAGTCTATCTGCAGTAAAAACATTTACCTGTGTTCACTCCCACTGTCATGAAAAGCTAGAAGGAAGTCAGGCTTGTTCCAGTAACTGCTAGCAAAGTGTTGTGAGGTTACAAAACATACCTCGAAGGACAAATACTCACTTTAAGTGTACCCAGATTGAGACCACATTGGAGATATGTATGGTCAGCATTTCATAAGACACAAAATTATGTCAGATTTTTCTATCCCTAACTCCTTGAATGGAGTTGGGTCAGCTCAGAATCTTCTGGGAAGTATTTTAAATACCAAACTCCAAACATATATCTAAATAAAACCAATTTTCATTCACTTTGTGCCCCAGTTTACTGGACTTTTGAAAGCACTTCTGCTAGACACAGACTATGAGAAACAACTCACGGTACTGCATCAGGAACCAATAAAAGTTACCCAGGCAGCAGAGCAAACACACCAAGGTAATGGTCTAGGAACAGGAAGTACCCAGGGCTCCTTGGAACAGATTGGTCTCAAAACCTGAATAACACCATTCTGTGTGGTCAGACAGCCCTGATATTTCACATACCACATTTAATGCTATGCTACAGTTTTATACAATGCTGTTATGAGGAACCACAGCCATGCTGCCTTTATCTCCAAATGGATTAAGAAGTGACAATGGGAGGAAAAACAGAGACAGCAGACACCAAACATCTAGCAATTTTAGCATTTCCACAGTGACTTTCAAACAGATGTCAAAGTGCTTCCCAAAACACTGTGGTGGGTTTTTTTTTCCTGATAGGTAAAGAGACAGAAAAAATGCTCCCCTTAGAAAAATCCTGTCAGAAAAAATGCTGGTCCGCAAAACAAAAACCTCAGCGCACCTGCCTGCATCATTTATCATGAGTTATTGACACTCACTGTGGGTGGCAGCAGAGAAGGTTTGGGGAATTCCTGGGAAAAAGAAGTACCTCTCCCAGTGCTTCATCTCAGATATGGCTCCTCCTGGTTATAGTCTGCCAAAGAGTGTTTTACAGTGTTTGCAAAATAGGCATTGCAGGTAACTGGGGAAAAGAGAACATTTGCCACAGCTGCTAAGTAATTAAAGTTCCTGCTAAGCCATTTTACTAGCTTAGAGGCTTTTAAAGACCACTGCAAAATCCATTTATAATTCAGCAACCTTGCTTCTTTGGAAGCTATGTATCACTCTCCTCATTTTGTTTTAACAGTGATAGAAAAAGAACAAATAGTCCCTAGAATATCCAGGTATATTTAGATAGCCTACATTCACTTTGGCAGCATGATCTCTGATAGATGTGGTGCCATGAAGCATGACACAGATCTGTGTGAAGGACGCCATTTAGCAGCAGACAGAGAGTCCAAGTTATTTATGGAAGAACTAGTATTGTTCATTGTTTTGCCTGTAAAGATTGTATATATAACTCAGAGTTGGGGTGTGAATAATGAATGAAGCAAGATTTTATAGTTTACTTGGTGTGGCTGAGAAAAATAACAAGACAAGTCAGACCAAGGAAATGCTCAAGTTCTCCCCATAAATCTTCTGGCTGGCGCGCATGCCACAGACATCCCTCTATAGAGGCCCTGATTCCAAGGCAGTAATATCACTTGTTGAACGAGGAGATGTATGGAAATTAAACATGCTCCTTTCACTGCTATGTATAACCACTCAGCTGTTCAGTACAGGAATAGCATGAATGCAAAGACTACAGGTAAGCTAAAGCCCTCGGCAGACATCAGTTCTAGACCACACCAGCACTTCAGCTACAGGGGCTGCCTCTAGATTTTACTCAGGCAAATGCATGACACCACGGTTGCAGATGGGTCTTCCTATGACCCCTCTTCCGAATGCAGTTGTGTGCCTTAACCATTCTCAGAAGGGAATCCCACAGTGCAGCAACTCTCAAATTGCACTAACTGCCGAGGTGAGGTACTTACCTTGTTAGGATCTGGGAGATCCAGCTGGCTGAGGCATTCACCAGCCTTTGCCTTCAATTACTGTAGCAAGAGGAAATCTGAGTATCCAGGCAGCCTTACACCAAAGCAGTGCTTGTCCTTTAACTGTCCTTTAACCTATAAAGCAAGATATATTTCAACAAATTTTCTAACTATAACAAGAGGCATAAATACTCAGCTTTAAGGTAATTTACCTTAAAAATGCTTGGGGCTATCAGTCCGTTCCCACATACACTTTCCAGCCGTTATCTAGACTCTGCCTGGAAAGATTTCTACAGTCAACAGGCTTATATATGTTGGCTCTCAAAACAAGTAGTTTAAACTGGCTAGAGCCCAGAGGTCGGCTCTGTATGCCAACATCTCCTCCTGTGGCTTCAAGTACTTTATCTCAAAGTACTGCACTTATTTAAATATTTTTACAATGATCTGTTAATAAAATAAATTAATAGCACTACATAGCAAGAATCTTGACAATACACATGAACTTGAGGAACGAATAAAATATCTGGGAAGAGACTTCCACATCTGGATCCAAAGTTATTGCAGAGAAGACTGAAATACAAATTAAATGACAGCAAAACCCCTACTCATACTGTGACTTTAAGATGATTATATGGTGCCTTGAAATAGAGATGCTCAAATACCGTAACTGAAACTGTCCTTGGTACAAAAATATCTGGAAATGCAATGCAGCACCATTTCTTACCACATCTTTTTGACAATGTGCACTCAAGGTAGTCTTATGGACAGAAATTCATGGAGTCAAGTTAAAGTATTTCAACACAAGGAGAAAAACTTGAAGAAATTCAGACAAAAATTTCTCTGAGATAAGAGCCCACACAGGCAAAGAATGGGTGAGGGAACATCACATCAAGAGACAAAGGATTACTTTTCTAGTCAGTGAGAACAGCCAATGAGAAAGGCTTGTCATTAAAAACTGTAAAATCATGTCTAGGAACAGAAGAAAGCATGGAAAGAAAGTAGGGGAAGGAAATAGAACTTTTTTTCAATAGACAGGAAAAGGTGCAAAGCACAATTTATAATAAAATAAAGAAGAGCAGGTTGACTTCTCAGGCTCAAGGATCTGTTTTCAAAACTGTTAAGACTTGACTTTGTCAAGTTGGTGTCAATGCAGGGGAGTTCCTTTCAAAGATCATCAAAGGTGGAGCTTGTGAGGTTAAGGTTAACCATGCTCAGTGCTTTGCTAGATATAACTTCAGCTCAGATTTTTTTTTAATCTCTCTTTTCATCATCCACTCATCTGAAGATTTTTGCAGAAGAGAGCAGCAGTATTGGTATATATTTAACTAAGTCAAAGGATAATGCTTTGTTGTTTAACCTTGGTACATTCAAACAACTTCAAGATAAGAGCCCAGTGACAACTGCCATCATTTATTGTTTCCCAATAAATGAAAAGTTAACAAGAAAGCCAGTGAGTCGAAAAGAACACTTTAAAGAGGGGCTTGCAGACAACACTGCATTATCTTTTCACATTCAGAATCTTGTTTTCAACCATCTCACTGTTTCTCTGATAGATTTGTAAACAGATGGACTTTATCACACTTTTTTTTGGTATGAAAACATTTTTCTTCCCAGGCATATCGATCTCTTGGGGAAAAGTCTGGGATGCACATAGGTTTTAGCATTGCTCAGTGAAGACACCACACAGGACAGTCCTGTGACACAGGGCTCTGCACGAATGCAAACAGAAAGTTCTGTCTTGAGAACCCACCTAGCAAAGACAGCATTTTCCAGTGCACTTCAAGTTTGGGAGCCAATTTTAAGAGCATGCTACACAGATTTTATCTTCAGAGACGAGGCAAGCTGTATTGGGTACAGACAACTGAAAGGGGCCTCAGGAATAGGTCTTTTCTTGCTCCTGAGGTTGGGATTAGTGCTGATGACAAAACACCACAGAATCCAGCAGAAAACCACTCTTCTTCAGTGACATAAGTTCTAAGTGCCATCTTGACTGCTAGGTCAGCCTGCTGCTGCTTTTGGACTTGGAGATCCTATTAGCCAGTACACATCAGTTGCTTTGATTGCACTTACACTTACCAAAAATGCATGTGCACATTAATATAGTTAAGGGATTGTACAAGTGCCTAGTGGGCAGTTAATCACAACCATCCATTGAACAGGCATTTTCCTGTGCACTGAACTTTCAAATGCTTGGGCTTGAGGGCCTCCTTTATAAGGTTTAAATCATCACCTGTGACCACCTGTGCTGTACAGACAACTGGGACTAATCAGCTCTTCAACTAACAACCCAGATGCAGTTTGAGTCTGACAGAAACTGGGCTTGGTATGACAGTTTCTTACAGCTACAGAGATTTGTGTAATTGTGTCAGGCTGCAGAAGACAGACAAATCATGCTCAGTTTAGGATCTCTTACAGGCACATAGTGACCTGATTTCTCTGATAATGTTTTCAAAGGCTGACCAGATGGCATTATGAACATAAGGTGCTTATCTTATAGCAAATCTCTGGCCTTAGCCATTCCCTTGTGAGGCATCAGCCTCAAATGTGGAATTAAACCCCCCCCACCTGAAGATGCTAACAGTTAGTGTATCTGAAATATGCAAACAAATCTTGGCACAAAGGTTGAATGACAACTTGGACAAATCCACATCCAGGCACTGAACTTTTCTAGCAGACATTCCTGCCATTGATACATTGAAAATAGAAGTAATTTGGGGGGAATTCCTTCTGTGCTGAAAGTTGCCACTGTAGTCTATACTTTGGATAAACTGAACTTCTCCAGAGCTGAAGTCCTGAATTCTTCAACTATATCTGGGCCCTTGCATCAGCTGTGGGCCACACAGTCTAGAGGGCTGAAAAGCCAACAGTAAAAGTGCCCATGACCCCTTTTGGGATCATATTTTGTGTGAAGAATACATCATTTTCTTTCTTCTACCACCCACCTTGAAAGAAGAGATCCCAAAACATACCTCTGGCCCAACACTCCCTGTCAGAAGTGATAATTTCTCCTGTGCTGAGGACAATTCATAGTCATAGTGCCAAATGAGATAGACTGATTTGGCATTAGCTGGTGGTATTAAGCTCTAAAGCTGAGGGGCCAACTGGCTCACTTAGTTGACAAGGTCAGACCATGATCCAACATCTGTTCTGGCAGGCATAGAGATACTTCAGAAACATCTTTATTGGAACTTGAAGGCTGTGCAATTTTCATGCTTGACAGCCGAATGCACACAAAAATACAAGATACAAACAAATGCATTTGTCAGCTTGGACAAGCTAAATTTACTACTTGATATAAGCATACAGCTTGTGTACTTTGAGAGGCCACTGAGCAAATATGTTTCTCCTCAGGAACTGCCAAACAAATATACATAGAAATGAAAGGAAAACAAAAGGAAGAACAGATGCCTGTAAGTGAAGCCATAATCAGATGGTAGCTCTGTTCTATCACATGGGGAAAATGGCCTGGTACACAACAGTCAAACTCTGTTGAGGAATCACCTTCAGAAGCTGACACATGACATCCTGATACCTCTAGACAAGGCAAAAAAGCATCTTTGGGCAGCAGCCACAATCCACCCTTAGATAATTTGAGAATTCTTGCTTTAGTTTGTTCAGCCAAGACCAGGACATCACACAAGTAATATTTTTTAACTTCAATAGCCCTCAACCTTAGGTTGAGGCCAGTCTGGGAAACTGAGTAAAAATACTGAAGTGCATTGGATGATGTCCCTGTATCCCTCCAGAAACCAGAAGTATTTCTCTGGTTGTGCTAATGATCTTTGGGGCTTATATTTTTGCTATCAGAGAGAACATTTTGCCTGAAGGAGGATCTGAGAGTGTGGAGCACCCTGGCTGGAGGGTGTAGGGCAAAGAGAAAAATCATGAACCTGTTTCTTTTATATCTGAAAAATGCGGTAAGCTCACATTAGAGAACAGAATCTTCATACCCATCAGCAATGCTTTATACAGAGCTGTAAACACACATGGCCATATTTTACAGAGTAAAACCCTGCTGCAATATCCACATTTAATACCAAAAATACTTTTTACATTTACTTGGCATTTGTACTCCATAGATTCCTTCTGCGAGCTATAAAAGACAAAATAGAAATAAAAGATGTTTGCCCAGCGATCAGAAGCAGAAAAATCAAACAGCTCCTTCACCAACCTCCTGACTCAGATCTTGTGAGGACTGGCAGCTCCTTTATCCTTGATATGAAAATGCTACACGTGGTCAGCTCTTCAAAAATAGGAAACTGAGAGTCAGATTTATCTAATCTCAAATCCAAAAAGAAAATAAAGTAATAACAAGCACACAGAGGCCTGGGAATATGTTCAGTTACTCAGGACAACAGAAACATTGCCAATAACAGAGCATGGCCACATGCAAGTACCCATAAACTTGGGTACTTCCCAATTACCCTTAGGAACTGTATTTGCCTGTGTAGGTTACAACAGAGTGTCCCCATTCAACTCCTCCAAATTCTGAATGGCACCAAGACCATTTCAATGTACGGAAAATTATGTTAAGAGAATCAGCAATACTGGGGGAAAAATTACTATTTGCAATCTGCAATTTGCCCAGCAGCAGAAAAGCTTTTTACTCCTCCTCATATTCATTAGAAGGAAAACAGAATTTATGAACATACAAATAGTTCTGGTTTAAGGACTCACCACAGGCAGAGAAATAGCAGCATATACAGGGGATAGTTAGGAAAGGACAGAAGATATATGAGTGGAGACCCCAATCACTGCTAATGATGTCAGCAGAGGGTGCTTCAGTTTCTCTGTTATTGAGCCCTTTGGTATTATTCTTAGTATTTATTTCAAGCTCCAGTGAGTTTTATTTATTAAGGTGATCACACAACTCAGGTGTCTTGAATGAACAGCTGCCTTCTGCCTTCAGGAGGAAGGGATTTAATCTGATTAGATTTAACACCTTTTCAGTATGCTGTTTAATAACACCTGATAACATTCTTCTAGGAATTGAAAGACCAGGGCTTTTTGCTTTTAAAGCCAGATTTAAACCCCTACAGGGAGTACTGAAAAGCTTACTACTCTACTTGAATCTGGTCCTTTACCGCTATTTTAACAACCTGATTATCAGTCCTTTCTAAATCATGAGCTCTTTCTCACTTGCTATAAACTAACTTCCAAGTGCATTTCAACCACTGAGACCAATGGCTGCAGGAAAAATCATCATGTGCCTAGCTACAAACAAAATCCTTTTTTCTATGTAAAATAATTCATAGAAAGGGTTAAATATATACTGATAACTAGAAATAATAACATCAGCCCTTTCCCACCTTTTAGGCAATCCAAAAATGTAAACCAAAGTGATTCAGACAGCTCTCCTCTTTCTCTAGTTTGAGGAACTGTCTGGTGCAGAGCAATACACAAGTGACACAAAGCCTGGTGGCAGCCAGACAGCTTTGCCTGACTCCTTAGCTGCCAGGTTAATGTTAATAAGATGAAGGAGTCCAAGTGAATGAATAAACAGTACTCACTGAAGCCTTTCCCAAATGAAAAATAAAGTAATATACACTCATTTATATCTGTGAAAGTAGCACCCTCAACCAAGTGAAGCGCTGGCAGGCAGATGCTTTTCACCCTGCTCTCAAGTCTGCTCATTTTAACTGTGGAAGTGGTCCAGGAAGCATTGGAGGAGCTGGCTGAGGACAGGACTTGCAGCATTTCCTTATTTCCGTCGGAGTCATTTTGAAGTTTATACCTGTAAAACAAAGATGGAAAGGAGAGAAAATGAAGAGAGATGTTTAATTGTGAGTGTGAAGAATGGCACAAGACTTTAATATCTGAAGTTGAACCATATTTGTGTGTATGGGCAGGCTTAGATTATCAGTGGTCTGAAACGATAAAACAATGTGATGACTTTTTTTTTTTGTTCATTAGATTGCTAGAGATCACCCATTCTCAGTAGTATTTTCTTCCCCTGCACCAAGAATGCACAATCACCAAAAGTCCAGTTGCTGAAAGTTTCCATAGCCAGATGAAGGTCTTCACAGAGACAGGGGAAGTACTTCCTGTCTTTCCAGAGCTTGAGTCCCACAATCAACACATTACACAGTATCTTACCCTTACTATTATTACCTTCACCATCTTTCCTGGAAAGAAGCCACAGGCTGATATTGGCTTGAAACATTTGCTTTCTGGGGCAGTAACAGATTCTGATGGAAGAACAAGTTCTAAGAAATCAGTGGTTTTGCTTCAAAAGAAGCAACTAGCATGGGTAAATTATCCCCCTCTGTAAGCCATGCTAAGTTAGCCCCTGAGTGGCTTTGCAGCTTCCCCTAGACACAGGCCTAACACGAAGAACATCACAGAGTTAACGTTGAAAACAGTCAGTGTGCTTTGCCATCCAACTGTATACAGCAAGTAACATTCCCCTAGAAAAGACAGCAACATGGAAGCACAAATCACACAGCAGTCTCGTAATGGCAATACAAAACCAAGCCAATATTGTACAATTCCAGTCCAGAACTGCATCTGAAACAAAACACTGTGTTGAGCTTCGGGGCAGTTGCTGTATTAGGCCTAAGCTTTGACATCTGCAGTGAAAGTCGAAAATGGTTCAGATGAAGCATTTTCATATAAGCAGATCTGTAGCAGAGAGGAGAAGCCATGTGCAGCAGACAGGTGTGCCCTGTACAAAATCACCTAAAGAGCAATGCTCAAGCTAGAAAAGGTTTGGCTGTAGCAAGGGACAGGAGATGGTTACAGTAAGCAGGCTGGAGTGCTCAGAGAACCCAGGAAGAGTCCATCAGGGAACAAGCAACGATCATCAGCTATTAGTTGCTCTGCAACAGTGGAAGGCATTTCAGATTCCCTTTGGAGGAGATCTTTGCGGTGATTTTACAGGTTTCAATGGAGTGCTGTCTTTGTACTTCTTTCTCCTACTCAGCGCAATACTTTCCATTGCTCTGTGAAACCAGTGTCACTGTATTTTACCCATGTGAAACAGCAGCCTGCTTTCGAAGGAACAGTCTCTTCGGGAGCACGATATATCAGAGAGGTTTCATGTCTGTTGCATGAAAAAAGCCTGAAATGCCTGCTACTTTGTCAGACAGAAGTCGTCACATCAGATTAAAAAGTAATAGCTATTCTCATCACATGAAATCTCAGTACTTTGGAAAGGTTATATGTTCAGCCAGGTAGGACACATGATCTGCCTCAGGCCAAGAGGGATGAGAGCCACTTCTGTGCGTTCGGCATTCCATCCTGCAATCCTTCTGGATGGGCTGGGAACCGACTGTTGTTGCTGTGGGTCATTCATAGCCAAAGTACTCAGTTGCTACTACACCTGCTAATTAAAGAAGAAAGGAGCCCCAAACAGCTATAATTCCTGACCCACAGGCATAAATCTGCAGTGTGTTCACTGTCCCCGATACCAATGGGATTCTGCCTGTAAAACAAAGCCTGTGACTCAACAATGGGACATGAGAAAGAAGGAAAGGCACCAGCTAATGGAAAACTGCAGAGAAATGCAAGGATTTCCACGTACGTTACCTAAACACAAAAAGGAATAAAGCATTGGAGGTACTTAATCATCTGGAATGAATTTGCTGGGAACTTCAAATTAGTAATTTTATGATTAAAAGACTCCAAGAGGGTAAGTAAGAGAGACTATTTTAGATCAAATTCTTTACCTTTGAAGTTTAATGAGAGTTATCAGCTAGCCATTTTAATGAATTTAGAAACTTTAAGATTTAAAATGTTATTCTAAAGAGCACACCTAATCCACTTATCCTAGACTTGTTCACAGTTTAGCTTTTTTCACTGGGGTCTCACTGAAACCAGGGATACTGTGGACACATAGAAAGAAGGAAACTGGTTTTGGAGTAGTGGTGCCAAATCATCATAGCAAGGACATGTGAAAGTAGACAAGATTGCTAACATACAGTGAAAGCACTGATATGATGGCAGAAATTCCAATAACTGCTTAAAAAAACCCCACTGATTCTTTGTGCAAGAAATCTTCCTTTGGCTATCAAAAGTAGCTCTAACTAGAACTGGAAAATTAGATATAATTCTTCTACTGAGTGTCTGAACAGGAAGCTAAGTTAACTGCCAGCTGACTTACTCCCTCCTTGCATTGTCCTGTTCCAGAGCCAAGCAAATGAAGCATGGCTGGTTGCAGCCTTATGCAGGTATACAGAGTGTTTTAAGTAAACAAAAAGATACACAGGCAGGGAACACTGAGCTTGTAGCTGGAAGTATCTGCATCTGACTACCAGTTCACAGTTAGGCACCAGCCAGTGAGAAAACAAGGAAAGAAAAAACAATGAAGTTTGGTTTTCTGCAAGGATAATTGTACTATTTGAAACTCCCACGCAGAATGCAGCTACTTTAAAAAGCACTTTGAAGTGAGGGCACTTTGAATTCTGTGGCTTTCCTGTATTACCCCTGAGAATTAAATGGTCTCAAAAGACTACAGGGTGGCCCTTTCCTTCCACTTGCTCTAAGGTAGGAATGCATTTGACTAGAAAAGGCTTCTGAGTACTCCAATGCAAGTATACTTTTACTTGTGCAGTCTGTAGACACCCACATTCAGGACAAATTGCATCTCGGGTAACTCTTGCTCCTAGTAGAGCTGTGGCTTCAAAATCTGATTTTTTTTTTTGGAATTTACAGAATCACACTTTGGTTGATCTCTCAAAACATGGAGATGGATGCAGTCACAGATAGATGGTGACCAATCACAGCAAGGCAAAGCCACTATAAAACTTCACTTTTGCAGCTTGTTTTTATCAGTGTGGAACTATCGTAGAACTTACTGTTCTTCCTGCCCTCAAAGAAAGAGTAAGAGCTCCTACGAAGCAGGAACTGATATGAACACTTTATGCTTTCATTATACGAGTTAATAATTTCTCTTGTTTTGCACTGTGAGCATTAAATGGATTATCATCTACTCTTATTTCTTCCTCCCAACCCAAACACTGAATAAGGTGATTGAGAAAAGATAACAATTTCTCAGTGGTACAATGAAGATAATACTCAACTGCAGGGTAACTTCTGTGAAGTTTGCAGGTGAAAAAACCTCTAAGTGCTGTGATTTATTATCTATAATGATTACTTAATTAATGTAATTAGACTTTAAATCTTATTACCTTTATGCGCTTTTTTGTTGAGTTTGGGCTGTTTTAAGCAGCGGATTTTTTTAACCTTCCGACCTATGGGTGAAAAATAATATATTACTAGTGGAGACAGGTAATGCAAACAGCTGTATATCTACACATCAAATAGGTTAGAATCCACAGGCATTTCAATTACTGTAATTACTGTTGAAATCCTTGAACAGAGAGATCTGTGAAACAAAGTATCATCATGACTGATTTTCACATCTGTGCATAGCTTTGCCCCGCGCATCGAACAGGAATTAATTTGTTCTTTTCTATCATTACTAGTAGATATGCCAGATATATTTCCACCCTTTGAAATGTCACATGTTGGCAGGCAATACAAGTAGCAAATTCCAGCTGTTTTAACCTAAGAAAGAGACTCTGCACTCTTTTTATAGTTACATGACTTGATGAAAATATAAAAGATTATCAAGAGGAAAAAGAGTATCTTTCTGTCCATATGCACAGGAGTGCAGAAGAAATTGCTTTGGACAGACAAAGCCATTTAATTATTCCCTCCCTCCTAGACCTAAATAAGTGAGCTGTTGATTGCACTTGACACATTACGTGTGGGACACATTAAAGGAAGAAGAAAGGTTGCCTCTGGAGCAGAAAGGACAGAGGTAGATGATTTCTCATCAACAAAATCTCACAAATGCTCAATATTTCTGGAAGTCCCTGTGACATACTTCTGTGGCCAAGGTCAGTGAGAGTGGCTTCTTCTAGCATCCAAGAGGTTTGAGGGGTCCTGTCACCATCATTTCATTCTGATGTAACAGGTTTTACATAAAAAATACATTCATCTTGCACGCTCAGGCACTTCTACTTTCCCACCAGTATGTTTATGGATAACGGAGAGCATCTTTTGCATGCTTCCTCCCCACCTTCTGACCCAGTGAAGCACCAAACCCCTAGGATGTACATAAACAAAAGGGAACATTATTATAGAATCTCCTGTGTATTCATTTGGGTTTTATTGGGTGTTGCTGTCTCCTGGACAGGCTTCTGCTATGCTCCTGAAGACACATCTAGATATTCTTCAACTCTATTTGCACTGTTCCTTCAGTTTCCCCTCAAGGGGCCTGGGAAGCCTCAATAAATAGAAGTATAAAATGCAAAGGGAGCAGAAGGACTTCAGGTACCCATACGATGATGTAGCTCTGGTGTTCAATCACCTTCACCACAGTTCTTGCAAACAGCTCAATCACTCAAGAGCAGACTCCGGTAAATACGAAAACTAGGCAGCTCATTTAACCAGTTTGAAAGACAGCTTCCACATGTTTCTCCACACTCATATTTACACAAAGTGATTCTTGTGAGGTTTCTAGGAAATACAAAGCATGACAAATCTGCTGCTCCTGACCTTTGGACATTTAGCTTGTTTTTCCTTATCTCATATTCGTTCTCTACATCTTGGGTAAAATAAAATACCATGGAACAATCATGGTGGTTCTCTGAGACTGACAATATCAAACATCAAATCTGAACAGGTAACTCTAAAAGTTACACCTTTCAATTTTAAAATCCTACTAAACCATCTCCCTGCAAACCCAGAATTGCACCTCTATAGATGTGACTATAGACAGATGGAAAAACCTCTGCTTTTAAGAATTAAACTGCTCTGTGAACTTGTGTGCTTTGGAACACTGCTAAATGGTAACTGGGTGCCACAAGGTAATACAGTAATTAAAGTGTGGAATTCCAGTGGTAAAAACAAACAAACAAACAAGTCAGGACTGATTGAAGGTCAGAAGAGCTACTTTAACCTGTTTTCCTATTCTATAAAGGACTGCTCATTTACTCCAGTTCTGGCAACCTGACTGTTCCACATTCCCTTGTTCCATAAGGGTAGAAACTTTCTCCATTAATGTGTTTCTCACTATTCAGAAAATATAGTATTTCTACACTGGCAGACTGTTATAGCTACTAGAAAAATATAACAGGATTTTTTTTCAGAGGAATGGGTTTCAGAACACAGATTAAGATAAAAATTAATCATGCTGTACTACATGCAACAGGCAGCAACTGAGAGGAAACATTATTGTGCAAACCAAAGTATTGATATACAACCACATTCTGCAGTCTAAGTCTTTTACTAAATTCCTTCTCACCTTTCCAGTTGTCAAGCTCTGTTTACTTTCTTTACTTAAAATCAACATAGACAACAAGCAAAGAACAGGAGAAGAAAATAGACAATCGTATTAGAAGACTATACTTTACCTTCCGCAGTAAAGGCATTGAGACACAAAAGAAAGACAAAGAAAAGGCCACATAGCACTAGGAGCTTCATCCTTCCAACTAGTCAGGAAATGTCTTCAAGGAGGCTGAAGCAGCATTCTGGTCTGACTCCAGCACAACCTTACCTTTTTATAAGGTAGGTCAAAAGGAATGCTGTGTTCAGAATGGGTGGAGATTTGGCCTTTGTATTACACTTCAATGGATGAAAAGAAACAGCCCTTCCTATTACAAGAAGCAGTTTACTCAAAATCAGGCAGCAGTTGGCTGCATCAGAGAGTGTCCTACCAGCTAAATCGGAGCATCTGGCTTAAGTATTAGAATATACAGGGATGTTCTGTTGCAGAGTGTTTGTCCTGTGGTTCACAACAGCCTCCTTGTGTGGTCCTTTGGGTGCTTGGAAAGGCAGAGAGGAAAGCTGAAATGAAGCTGTGCAGACAGTGAACTGCAACTGAAAAGGCAAACCAAACCCAGATTGTTTAAATCAAAGCAATTGCCAAGGTGTTGTTAGCATAATTAATAAGACATCTGGTTAAGCAGCAGATTTCTGAGTTTATTATTAACATCTCAGTGTCTATTATATCTGGATAATTAAGTCTGTTACAGAGATTCCAGTAACAAACAAGATTAGAAAGTCCATCAAATTCAATACGGTATCAAGGTTCAGAGAACATGCATTAAAAAAAAAGTCCATCAAGTAGGGATCAACTACAGAGCTAAGTCTCTTAAGACAAAAGTTTAGGTTTGGCAGCATCTAGTTATCACAGCTTATTTTGATAAGATTTTGATCTCAGGTATAGAATATGATGCGAGCTCTGTAGCCTTAAGAGCTGGGAGCAGTACCTGGAAGCCGCTCAGACTTGGAATTGGCAGCAAAACAGAAGGCTTCACTCTGGTGCACATATATTGCCCTCTCCCCGTGCCCCTAAATTTCAAAGGTTTCATATTTCAGGTTTTGGATTTGGCTTGTTTCTTACACTGGATCAGCAGCCTTCCAAATTGGATCACTCCTTTATCTTTAGCCTCAAAAGCTTACGTCTACATTCCTGCCAAGGCTGGCATCAGCAAGGCTCTACGATCAAATCACTAACGCTTGCTACAGATAGTATTATCTTCAGAGATAGATCACCATTAGCACACATCAACTGTTCAGACGGCAAGGTTTTTAGTTCACATCACTGCTAAGTTTCTCAGAAAGTACTGTCACGCTTCAGTCAATGATGCAGAGAAAAATGAATGGGACAACAGAGCATCAATTTTGTTTTTACAGTCTCAGGCTTCTTTTGAATAGTTGGAACATATGGATGTAAGCCCTCAATTTATACTTTTAAAATAAAGATTTTTGCCAAAAACCAAATAATCCTTTAATTTAAAAACACCATTTTTGCAAAAAATGAAACAGAATCAATCCTTTAATTTGTAGAGAAGTTCTATACTTTCCTCTAAAAGGGACCAACTATTATCAAAGTTGATTTTTGTCAGTTAAATGTTTTATATAAATAGTTACATAAAATACACAAACTAAAACTACTTCTGTAAACTAGCAGCACTATAGGAAGGACTTTTTGACATGGAAACCCCTCTGCAGTCCATTTTATTAACTTAAATTTACAGCTTCAGTGCACCAGCAGAAATATTACATTGCTTTGGATGAACTTTAAATGGAGAAGAAAGCGTGGCTCATATAGCTTTGAGCACAAAATGAAATCTAAGCTAGTAAAAGCAGAATCTCTTCAGCCTGGGTTTCCTGAAATAATCTTTTCCATTCCATCCCATCAGCAACTTTCCATTTTAGCAGAGCAAGGTTGAGTTGTTACCAAAGAACTTAAAACTTGCATTTTTTTCAGTTATGTGGGCACAGCCCATCCCACTCCAATTCAGGAAAACCTTTGATTGTATTTCTGTCCAGTCTTGCTCAGGAAAGCATTCACTTGATTTTAACAATATGGCAAGTGACTTCCCTGTACAGGGTGTTAACGTACACCAAGTTCTCAAGAAGGAAACTCTCAGTTTTCTAGGATAAGTGATACTCTTGTAAAGATGTGGTAGTTACCCCTTAAGTCCTGTACTACCTGACAGTAAAGCTGAGGATGAGAGGGGGCACGTGGAAGAAAATGAGATTTTTAGCTAGGACATAAGACTTTACAAACTGTTTTCATTCTTCCACATATTGTCAGATTTTATGGATTAAGCAGAAGAAAAGCAGGCTAGATTGTAATTCACTGTCAGCAAAACTACTCCAAAACATAAGAAGGAAAGGTACAGGCAGGCAAGTTGTGCTGGAGGTCTAGCGCAGCATGCAGCCCTTGCAATTATCTCCTTACAGTGACTCAAAACAACAGCAAAACAGACAAACTTTCTGCAGTTTTTGTTACATCTTTTCTTTCAAAATATCCAGTGAGAGATTTTGGGCAGTGACAATTTCATTGCATATACCAAGTATCTCCGTAGATAGCCTAGAACAAGTAGGCGTGATCTTTTTCAAGACAAAAAACAACCACACAAAAACCAACCTCAACTAAGCATGTAAAGCAGAGCAGGGAAATTTAATGGGCTAGTCCACCTACCTGCCAAGGTTTGCCAAAGATCTGAAATGTCAATAAGGTGCATGAAAGAATAGGTAGGAGTAATTTCTCTGCAACATTCAAACATGCTGTCCAAATGGTGGTGGCACTGAAGCTAGTACATCACACTTGGTGACTACAGTATTTTATCTCCATTACACTTTCTGAGAAAGTTCTAGGCAAGCTCATGTATACATCATGACACTGCAAAAGACAGGACAATAATTATTACCGCAAAGGGAGTCTAGATATAAACAGTTAATAGATTCTCAGTATGGTTCCCATAATTAAGAAAGCAAAAAAATTGTATGTGCCTTATCCCACAGAACTCAACCCACTGCACTTTTAAATCTTGAATCAAATATCACTTAAATCTTGAAGTCTTTAACAGTTCTACATACTTACACCCATGAAAACCTAGGAGATTAAAATATCCTAAAATATCCTAAATTTTGGTCTTGTTAAAGTCAGGAAACCATTTTCTACAAAGTTGACTCCAAGCCAAATTTTCTGTTATGGTACTGGGTTTTTTGTGTGTGTTTGGGTATGGTTTCTGTGGTTTATTTGGTGTTGTTTTTTTTGTTTTGGGAAATAAAAAGGTTCTACTGAAATGTCTGGGAAAGATGAGGCAACAAGGGATGCATATGTGGAGTCTGAAAGCAAGAAAGTAAATAACATGTTTTCCCCATAATGTGTTTTAAGATGTATCACTACATATGATTGAAAGATTTTTTTCCAAAAGCTGTATTGCTCTGGTTTTCTTGAAGGAAAAAAAGGAAACATCTCGCTTTACTGACAAGTCCATTTTGTGACTTAGCATTACCATAAAGGTAGCTACCATGTGAACAGAATGTTTTAATGGTAACCTAGAAGAAAACCCGTTTGTAATCAAAAGACATTTTCTATCTAACAATAAATGGTTAAAGCCCTCATTAAAAAAAAAATCTTGTTACCTACCCTGACTTTTTTAAAGCTTTTTACTCCCCCAAACAATTTAATTTCACTTTTAAGGTGGTTATTTCTGAAACTTACACTTGAGGTCTCCTCATGCTGCTCTGTTAACAAAAAACTACCATCTTCTTCCTGTCCTGAATGACTCTGTTGATACTAGGGTATCTTTGCTGATAACAGAAAAATAGAGAAGATAAAAAAAATCACATCACTGAATGCATCTCATCTCTGCTTCCTAAAATGGCAGCTGCCTTGCCCAACTGACTTTCTTAAACATAAAGGTGGAAATAAAAAAAATTCTTATAAAAGGCACATATTAACTCAAACCTACTAAGACTTTATACTCTATTTTTCATGTCTTTTTAGCATTGAATAGAACCATCAACTTCTCTTCCTATGTCCATGATAAGAAATAAAAAATTAAAACAAATGAGGAAGGTAACCAGGTAGGATGGGAAATGAGTTGCATAGGAGAACCTCATCACATGAAAACTACTATCATTTCCAGCTGTATTCATGTAATTAAATTGGAAAAGTGTTGTAATGTTAAATGCACTACAGCTGCTGCCAACACCTACCTCAAAACAGTAACATTTTTCTTCTGAAATACTCACAACAGAATATTGGCAACAGAAGTGTTTACAAAGACTTATTTTTCTAAATGTAGGTAACTGCGCTGTAACTTTACCATCCACCCCAAGTAAGAAAGCAGCATGTGCTAACTTGGATGCCCCATTTGTCTTCTGCTTGAAAGAGGCAGGCTGCTACTTGGTCTCCTCTGTTACAACAGTCTAAGCCTTCCAGCTGCTGTGGCAGGAAATGAGGCATACCTGTGTACGTATCACTGCACACCCAAATACCCCACAGAGGAGAAATGGAGCAGGTGGTGAGAAGCTCCACTGTCTGCCCAGGTGAACAGTTTCAAATGGTTTACACTTCTGCCTTTCAGCCTGCTCTTGTATTTATTTCTCATTCTGTTTGCAGAAGCCAAACCAACCACTTGCTTAAAAGGTATTGTGCTAAAAAGAGCACAAAGGACTTTGCCAGATCAGTTTGAAATATTGCCCGCAAATGTCTGTTTGCTACCAAGGGAGGTTGCCACAATCTCTAGAGTTTTAACTGAGCAACTAGAAAGGTGTTACCTGTGTTTCTGGGCCTCAGACCAGAGAGGATCAGTGGTTGCTACTATAGAGTGTAGCAGGACAGTCAGTTTTTGTATCTTCTCCTACGCATGCAGCATCTGCAGCCTAGATACTGTCATCTGTTCTTTCATCCACCTTCTAGAAGAGAAACTATCCTTAGTCTTATGTTCTTTGATTCTTAATCTTTATTTCACGTAATTGGCCTATAACATTTGCTGCTGCCTGTGTCCCCTGCTCAGCATGCCTGTGCCAGTAATCGCACTCATTTAGGTTAGCTTTTTAAGTATCTCCTCACCTGGTGTTTGCACTCACCTCCAATTTCTGCCCTTGAGTCTGTTCTGCTTTCATACTGCTTTCTTACCTTCTGCCACTCCTATGCCTTCTCCTCTCTCTGTCATCCAGTTCTGCCCCAGTCTCCTTTTCTTTTATTATGACCTGGTAATAGGTGAACAATATTTTCTTGTTGCAACAGTTTAACTGATTTTTTTTTCCCCACTTAAGCTATTTTTTTCCATGGCATGAGTCTGCTTTTTGGTGGAGACTGACTTTTTAATAAAATACAAGTATATGAAAACTTAAGTGGTTTTTTTTGTGACTCAGTCTCAAATCATGCACGTGCTTAGATTCTACCACTGCTCCTCACGGGAGAGGAAGTTCAAGCACAAAATTTCCTATTCATCATGTGGACTAAGTTGTCCATTCAGGATAACCTCATATAAAATGTTGTGGCTAGAAACCTGCTGATGCACACAAAGCTGAAACAAGTTAGGTTTCAAAATCTTGTAAGAAGTTGGAGCTCTCCACTGAGAGACAGAAAGGTCTGCCTCACCATTACCAGTCTCCCCGCTGAGCCAAAGATGCTCTCTCCCACTGCCAGGAAGCCCATACCCTTCCTGACCACAGCACACCCTTATTTCCTGGACTATTCATCACCATGTTCACCTTGCTGTAGCCATGCCAACTCCCATCAGCTGCTTTCCCTAAACCCCTATCTTCAATACAGACTACTTCCCCATACTTTCTCATGACTACAGTTTTCCATTCCCTTCCTTTCTTGTAAAAGCAAGACTTGTGATCTGTATAAACCAACAAA
This sequence comes from Eurystomus gularis, assembly GCA_013400335.1. Taxonomy (NCBI): domain Eukaryota; kingdom Metazoa; phylum Chordata; class Aves; order Coraciiformes; family Coraciidae; genus Eurystomus; species Eurystomus gularis. The sequence goes on along the minus strand of VZZY01007278.1, from coordinate 166,498 downwards.
TGCATGAATGTACTTCAGGGTGACATACCTAATTATGGCTGAAAGGCCAAAAGTGGCTCAAGTTAATGTGAGTTTTGGTTTTGCCTTTTTCTTTTTTTTGGTGCTATTTACTCTATAGTTTGTAATAATCCCTTGCTTTTCAATGGGAGTTTTATTATGACAAATATACTAAGCAACAGCACAGCTATGGCATAAGTTGAGCCTGCAAATAAATAAGCATCTCGTAGTCCACTGCAGGGGACTGCTATATGACCCTCTGCACTATGCAAGACAAGGATTTAAAGTGCTTCTAATAATGTTTAAAATATACTTTTTAAAAATAATAATTTAAATATCCACTCTTAATGACCATATATAAACATGAAACAAGATTATTTCCCTAATGAAAGGTTCATCAAAGTTGGTTGATACAACCCTGTCACATCTTTTACAAAATTTGGCCTTTGCCTACAAAGCCCTACTAATTTTTGAAGGCCTTAAGGAGGTACAAACACTTCTTTTTTACATTCACAAAGCTTGGTAAATGCATATTCTGCTTTCAATACATCAGATTCACTTACTAGAGAATTAGGTAATCACAGAATAATTTAGGTTGGAAAAGACCTCTAGGATCATCAAGTCCAACCTTCATCCCAACATCTCCCTGACCCCTAGACCATGTCCCAAAGTGCTACATCTACTCATTTTTTGAACACCTCCAGAGATGGTGACTCCACCACTTCCCTGGGCAGCCTGTTCCAATGGCTAACCACTCTTTTGGCAAAAAGTTTCTCCCTAATAGCCAACCTAAACCCCCCCTGGTGCAACTTGAGGCCATTACCTCTTGCCCTATCATTAGAGACCAACACTAGCCTCACTACAACCTCCTTTTAGGTAGTTGTAGAGAGCAATGAGGTCTCCTCTCAGCCTTCACCAGCTGGTCTTCACCAGCTTCACTTCTTCACTGGTCTTCACCAGCTTTGTTGCCCTTCTCTGCACCTGCTCCAGCACCTCAATGTCCTTCTTGTACTGTGGTGCCCAGAACTGGACACAGTACTCAAGGTGCGGTCTCACGAGCGCCAAATACAGGGGCACAATCATCTCCCTACTCCTGCTGGTCACACCATTTCTGATACAGGCCAGGATGCCGTTGGCCCTTTTGGCCACCTGGGCACACTATTGGCTCATGTTCAGCTGGCTGTTGATCAACACCCCCAGGTCCTTTTCCACCAGGCAGCTTTCCAGCCACTCCTCCCCAAGCCTGTAGCGTTGCTGGGGGTTTTTGTGACTGAAGTGCAGGACCTGGCACTTGGCTTTGTTAAACCTCATACAGTTGGCCTCAACCCATTGATCCAGCCTGTCCAGATCCCACTGCAGAGCTTTCCTACCCTCAAGCAGATCAACACTCCTGCTTAATTTCATGTCATCTGCAAATTTACTGAGAGAGCACTCGATCCCCTCATCCAGGTCATTGATAAAGATGCTGTGGGAGACAGTGTCAAATACCTTTCTAGAGTCCAGACAGACAACATCAATTGCCTTACTCTCATTGAGTAGGTGGGTAATTTTTTTAATTACTGATTTTTGCAAGGCTCTGCTCACAGAACTCCTGCCTACAGAGCTGACAGTTCCCCCCTTTCCCTGGCATTCAGGAATTCCTTGCTGTTGTGGTAGGATGAGTTATTCTTTGATGTCACCAGCCCTACCCTTCCTTCCTCCCTCCATGGCTAAGACCCTACGGAAGAGGTGTTGGCTACCCATTACCTTGGCTAAGATCAAGGCCTGCCCTTAGCACAAGGGCTGATTTTTCTTCCTTCCCATATTTATCCTTGCTCCTTTGTAAGTCACAGAATAGTGGTAGCAAGGGGTTCTTTACTCCAGCTTTGTCAGAGCTCCTTCTCTGCCTTTGGCCCTTGACTATGTATGTTGCCTTCTCTCCCAAAGGGCACATGTTCAGCTGGCCATCAAACACTCTACCTATTCCTGTAACTGCGATTCTTGGAAGTGTGTTCAGCTCATTTCTCATGCCTGCTGATTTTCCATTTCCTTCCTTTTCAGTGCTATACCACTGCTTCCATGTTATTACTTATACATATATAAAAAGGACAACTAACACACGTTAATTATGACCACAAAACTCTCTGGGATTTTTTTTGCAGGTCCATGCCTGACTCAATGATATGTAAACACAATATGGCTAGAAATTCCCCACCTTTTACAGGAATTCCTTTTTTTTTTGTGCCAAAAACCATTACAGAGCAGGCATATGTTTGTCATGCAATTAAATTATTCACTACAACTGATGTTTCTAATGATTTCCATATGATGTTTCAAGTAATTCCACTTTTTAAATCATGATTTAAAGAAGCAGCTGCATAATTTTTAATAGTTTACTTCAACTTTTTTTAACAAGTGTATAAATTCGTTATTTTCCAAAGAAAGTGTTCTTCACAGTCAGGTGGTATGAGAAGGCCAGGCCTGACTCATGTACACACTTTCAGTCTGCACAATAGAATACAAGATGAAATTTAATCTCACCTTATGAAAATATTTCATGTAATTAACTTTGCAATTTTCATCCAACTTGCCCCACCTTTAACACTGCTGGTGGCTGTGAGGTAATATTCACTGGCCTTTATGAAACCTATATAACAATAAAGCTTGGTACGCCCAGTCCCTTTATACAACTTGAATTGCGCTCCAAAAGATAAAGATGATTCCTCCCTATTTCTGCTGACATTAAAGAGCAAGACAATTTTTTAAAACTCTTCAATTTTTGAAAATAATTTAGTAACGCAGCTTATTTTTCTTTGATAAATGATGTTCAGTTTATAGCGAACTGAGAATTTTAAAATGGTTGCCATGAGCCAACTTGAAATTTTGAAATAGACTCATTTAAAACAAACAGAAAAATGCATTTAAATAACCCTTCCACATAGTATTTACGTAAGACCAGGACTGTTATTTCAACATTCAACCACCTCAGTGGCCTTTAGTCATTGTAACAACGTGGAGACAGGCTCTTACATCATAGGGAACAGAGTATGTCAATCTGTCTGTGGCAACCCTCAGCGAGGATGGCTGTTCAGACCTGCCATCTGGTACTGGAAGCCCAGCTGCTACAAAGGCAAGAAACCTGCTTGCACAAGGCTTTGAGACCAGTCACCAACCCAGTGTTCACCCACCCCCACTTTACCAAGCAAGAACAGCCTATGAGCACAAGTAAAACACAGAACGGACACGCTCTAGAAGCACAAACATCTCCATAGATACCCAGCATGTCTCAGAGTGCTGACTTTCAGACCTAACAACCTCTCCTTTGCCAGTCATGAATAAGAAAAGGCTTGGAAAGACATGCTATCTTTGTTCATTCCTTCACTCAGTTTTGATGCTGCTTGGTCTGCTCTTGAGGACATCATCAAGCTTCTGCATAAATCTTTACTACTGCTGTATTTTCTTTTACTAACTTGTACACAGGAGCTAAGCTTTTAACTGAAAGATAGTGGTTTGGTGTTTTTTTCCATAAATGAGCAATCTTGTAATATATTATGTATTCCCACTTCTTGCTAGTGGACGGGGCACCAAAAAAATTACTGGGAATCTGCTTTTTAATTACCATAGTTTCATACAGAGAAATAGCATGACATCATCATCATCTTGGAAACAGAGTTGTCCAAGCAGGAATTTGCCTGACATTCTGACCACTACCAAGGAAAAAAAAATTGGAAAACCCAAGATTAAGTTTAACTTCCATGAAAAAAAATCTAGTTAGGCATTTTTATAAATTGTACAGTGGTCTAGGTATCTACAGAAGTACTGGACTTCTAGACACTAAGTCACCACCATTGCAATGGTGAGACAGCAGAGGTGTGATTATTTACTTGTATCAAGGTTATGGCTTTTGAGTTACAAGTCTTCATTTACCGAGTACAAGCCTAAAATGACTGCACTATCCCACCTAGACTGGACACAGGATGGTACATATCTACCATCACTACCAATTCACTTTATTCCCAGTTGCAGTGATGCACCATCCAGAGATGAAGATCACTTTTTCCTCCTAAGTAGTGTGATACATCTTCATCTATCACCACCTTTTCTAAGAAAAGTTATACCACAAAAAAAAACCAGGACAAAAAACCCCACAAACTGCAAAACCAAACAATAACTGCCTTTCTTAAAGCAATACACCTCTTCAGGATTTCTGAAGAACTTGTAAGAGCAAGAATACTTTATCAGATTCCTCACACCACCCAAGGCAATGTAAGGAGATAAAATTCCAGATGTGTGTGCAAATTGTATTTTAGCCCAAGGGAATGAGAAGAAATACAAGCTGAGCTGAAATGCAAAAAGCTCACTCTCCTATCATTTATGTCTTACAGAGATGGATTCAGATAGAACTTGGGCTCTCAATAAAAGCTTCAGCAGAGTTCACCTATCCCATAAAATTTCTAGCTAAAAGTAAAACCATTGTTGATAGGGTATGTACTTTTTTCTTCCACTCCTTCCTAGTCATATAAATACAATGGAGTTGACCATAAATGCTTTGGGAGACAGATGGTGTTCATTGCATTGAAATGGTGCCCAGTGAACAGGATCATGGGGTTTCAGCTCACGCAAGTTGACACAACTAGCTGACACTAAATCAAATGACAGAATATTCTCCTCAGACAAAAGTCTCTGTAGGAGCTAGCAGGAAGAAGTTGAAACACACACCATTATGGTAATGCAGACAGCCTTAGCCTCTCAATGGCTTAGTTCAATTTTTTGGACTTCATATTATCAGATTATTTTGGTTGTATTAAATGATCAGCATATCCACAATGAACAGATGAACCAGGAAGAGGCCACAGTGGCTGAGTAACAGCATTTACACCCACTCAGAAGGACAAATTCTGCTATCCCTGAAACCACCTCCTGTCACATCAGTACAGACAGGGTTTACATATGTATTTAAGAAAGCCATCGATATGCATATCAGTCACAAAATCTTTCCAGAAGCCCCAGAGGCTGGCAGCTGCACAATATTTTCTGCTTTGGAGTCTTGCCAGCTGAATTAAATGCCTTATCTATTCAGGAAAAAGAAGAGTGAGATGCCTGCCCAGACATTTGTCATTGTACCACTTTGTTTCCTCATACTTTCTCAAACCAAGCATTGGGCAACCAGACTAGTTATTTTGTACAAAAGACCTGAGTGTCCTGTATTCTATCGTCTTTCTGAAAGACGGAAAAAGCCAAGAGTGCTCTCTCAAGCAGTAGCTGACAGTGAAAGAAGGATAAATCTTTTAGGGACAGGTTAATGGCAAAAGGGATAACCCACCCTGTTTAGGTGCTACTGTTTTTCCCCACTGAGTGAAGAAGTGAAACACACATTGTTTCCATAATGAGAAGGTTACCCAGCTCCTCTTGTCACTCTGTCCCTGAGGCATAAGCTCAGGCAGATCAGCTGTCAAAACCAGTTCGCTAAATCACATCTTGCCTGGACTAAAGAACCAGGCTACCACAAGCCTGTTTCCCTCTTCCACAGGACACTTAGCACTGCATGCAATGGAAATGTTTTTGGACTGAAGGCTTGCCTTGTTTCAGCATGCTCTCTGTTTAGAGCCTACAGCTAACAGGTACACGGGCCCTCACCACATCTAAGGCCTTCAAAGGCTAGAGAGAGAACAGGAATCGCATGGGGGAGAACGGGATGAAGCTGTTATTCCATCTTCACCTTGTTGCCTGCAGGAGGAAAATTAAAAACAAGCAAAATAAATACAGATAGAAACCTCATCTTAACAGAGCAAGGCTATCCAGAACAGTGACCTGTGAAGAGTGAACACACAAAGTTTAGAGACCACGAACACCACACAAGACTCACATGCATGTCAGCTGCCAGCTCTGCAGAGGCTTTACTTGTAGGGCACAAACTGAGGACCCTTAATGAAAGAAACTCTGTGAAAGATGTTTTAAAAATCTGCTCCAAGACAGTCACCTAAGCAATTATCAACTCACCATAAACTGCTAGAAGAAATTATAATCTCGGTCTTGCTCTTCATTCTGGTCTTTGCTAGTTACTAATCCCAAACGCTGTTATTACTGCCTCTAATACAGGGAATACACCTACAGCCTGCAGCTTCTACATGACATACCCTTCCCCTTTGAAAAGGGAGGCTAGCACATACTCCCAGGGAACTGGGAATACTACCCTTGTTCACCATAATTAGGCTAGGTTGAATTAAATTAACTTTGTATCCTGAAAGTTCTTAATGCTCCCAGCTAAAACGTTAGGTTTATCTCTAAATTTAACAAGACAATTTGTTCCAACTGTTTTATTCTCCTTATGCCACAAGCAGCTGCTTTAAGCTGGTGAGAAGAAAATCTCATACGCAAAATGCAGATTCTTTTTAGAATGGCATGAGCTTATAACAAAATATTAATGAATCTCACAATATATTAGCATACCACCTCCAGAAATTATGACTCCATGAAGACTGCAATTTTAGTTTATCTCATTTCTTTTTGTCAAGTGCAAGAAGATACTCTGGAGTATGCCTTAATGGTAAGAACTCAAACTACTTTTCAAGATTTTGAAAGGCTCTATGGCTTTTCAACATAAAATATTAGTAACGTTTTACGAATTACAATGTAAGGATGCATCCCTCACTCCCCTGCATGACTCAGAAATACTTAGCTCTGGACTCACTTTCCTTCCCAGCCCCCAATTCACCTTGGCAAACAGCAACAGCCTTTTTTCAATTGCAGACATAACACAACATTCGCTGCTCCTTTCATAAAACTAATGCCTTAAAGACAACTATTGTACAAATGCCTCAAACCCCCAGCTGACAGACTCTAAAGTCACAGGTTAGCAGCCTATCCAGTAATTTGTGTTTTCATTCACCTTGTGCATTCTTCAACCTTATCTGTTAAAGACTTTTCCTTCTTCTGAGTGCATCTGAAGATGACCCCAGTTCATTGCTTTTTTTCCTCCACCTCCACTTTGCTTAAGCACATTTTCTGCTTTCCCACTTCTACCACTGTATCTTACAGTAGCATTTAAATGAACTTCAGCTAATTACGTGAACCACAGATGGAACCTGAGGAAGAAGGCACTCTTAGCTTTTTAATCCCCATGTCTCCTGAAAAATACACTTCCAGTTGGCTTTCTGTTGGAGCTCTTTATCTCCATTGCACTTACACATTCTCTGCCAAGGCAAGAGCTACTCCCACCCAATACCTACACCTACCCCACTGCCCCAGTGAGATGTCACCAATACACACACTCCAACACGAAAGGACACGTGCAGAAGATGAACCACGTTGCTCTTGAAGCAATTCTTGCTGCCTTGGACTACCTAACCAACCTGGAAACCAGGCACAGATCTTTTAACTGCTTTTATTGATATGAGCTACCAGTGTGACTGAATCCTCTGCAGCCACCAAACTATAGATTCTCATTTTTACTGTCTGTAAAACAAACAAGAAACAAAATACTTTCCACCTCACCCTCACTTTCCTCCAATTCATGGATGCAAATGAATAAAGTGTTTTTGACAGACTTGCTTCAGTTAACTCATGAAACAGAATATCAAGTGCCACTACCGTGCAATTACTAAACAGACTTTTGCATCTCACAGCTAAAAGAGGTTATAACTTGACCATCCAGCCCAACCTCCTCCATTTCTACCAAAAGGTTGCTCCCAGAAACCACTGCCCTATAGCATGAGATCCAGAATTGGCTTAAAGACTTCAAGAGAACCGCAACTCCCCTTCACCTGTGGCAAGTTTCGAAATTCCCCCTTCAAACTGTGTTCCTTCCATGTGTTTATCATGATTCGCATACAGTCCCATTTCTGGCTAATACATTTTTTTTTTCCCCCGGTATGCTTACACACAAATTTTCATTTCTCCTGTACTTGTTGTCAGTTAAGTGACTGCTTAAGCTTCTTCTCACTAAACAATATTAAACTTCTTAAATCTACCTGGAAAACATGAAAACTACGTTTTCCTTAAATAGAAAAGTTTACTTACTTGAAAGAAGAAACCATGAAAGTATCTGATCTTGTCTGCATTTTTGACTGATTTCTCTCACTCCACTTAAAACTTAGAATTATTTCAATACACTCAGCAAAATTCCATGTGTCTTTACTATAAGCCAATAAAGGGAATTAAATTATGTATAATCCTCTTCAACCTGACCCAACAATGAATCAAGATGTATAAAAGAACCTATTATTATAACTGTCAAAAATGTGAACAAGGGTCCCCTAATGAAAGGGCAAAACAAGGTCAGCAAAAAAGTAACATTCCTTTTTCAAGAAAAAAAAACTTTATTCCTCAGCTAATTTTATATTTCCTCAAGTTTACATCCTCCTAACAACCACTTCTCCCCTTCCTAGTTTACAGTAGCGTATGAAACAGAGCATTAAGAATTAAGTGTCTAACCAGTGTTGATCAGCTTTTAAAGTTCTGAAATTTAAGGTATAAAGCATCTCATTTCCTTCTGAAAGTATCTAGTGTTTATGAAGTGTCTGTTCTTCCTCAGCTGTATCTGCTCTCAAAGCTGCTGAGCAAGACACACTTAATGGACCCTAATACCTACTTAAAATCTCTCAAGCTTCACAACTAGATCCCTCAACTGAGGAAAAAAAACCACCAAAATAGGTGATATTACTGGGAGCAATTTAAGTAAGTTCTATTGATAAATCTAAAAAACACTGATAAACAATTTTAAATCTAACTTGATTTCCCTTTGTATGTTTCTTCCATGTAGCAGGTAATAGAGTGAACCTTGCCATGGAACTTTAAGTCTCGCTTTTACAAATTTGCATCACTTTTGCTAATGCCTTTGATGGTGATTCTTAAGTGATCTAAATCTCTCACGCGCAACAATCCTGGCATAGTCAGCAGGATACTGAATCAGGATCTGTGACACAAGCACACTGCTGTGTTCAGCTACAGTAACAGTACACGGAAATTGATTAAGCATGAGAAACTGCTTAAAAAGATAAAACCCTCTGAACAGGCTACTTACACTTGACATGACCCAGGTATTTGCTCCAAGCACTAGATTTTCCTTTAGCTGTAACAGTGCCACGAAAGAGATTGTGCCACATAATCTTTGGGCACAAAGGAGTTGCAAAGGGCTCTTCACAATCTACTGTTTCCTCCCTACAACTAAGGGGACTAAAAATACTACAGTGTATGACAGACAGATGGGCAGCGCTGGCTGTAGTCAGTAGCCAACAAGTTACACTATGAAAACCCCTTGAAGCAAGCACAGATCAGAATGTTCCACCTCAGAAACATCCTCAAAAACATGCTAGCCAGTGAATTTTTTTACATATTGATATGCACTCTTATGAAGTAGCAGCACGCCCCCCCATTTATTTGCAGTACTTTTCACCAAGTTATTAGTGCAGGACACAAAAGTATTTCTATTACAACAGGGAAAGTGAGAGCAGGCAATTTGCGAGGCTAGAATTTTATTGTTCTAGAAGTCAATACATAAACATAGCATATTTACCAGAAATTTAAAGTCTGAGTTGCTGACGTTAGCTCAAAACTTTGTGCCCAAGAACTCACCTTTTATTCCAACATACAGCAATAGAGCTTGGTAGGTATAAATGCCTTAATGTTAAATCAATTTCACTGATAGGGAACATTTCTTTTAGACTGAGCTAAACTTGCCAATTTGGAGAAGAGTTAGAAACAGACTAAAGCATGCAACAGTATGGTACATTTATGGTACTTGAGTTTACAGCATGCCATCCTCAATTCCCTGCCAACTGTACAAGCTTGTAAGAGATGAGCACTGGGAGTTCTTCTGAAGATGCACCTCTATTGCTATTTAACAGTTTGACAAATCTAGTATCAAAAAGAACCTAGCTATTATATCTAGCCAATATTAAAGCAAAGACTTCTCAAGTGTATTCCAGAAAAATACTGAAGTTTCTATGAGACAAATGTCACACGGTTTCCTCATCTTACCTCCTTTATACTTTTTTGGTCACCTCGCCTGTCAAATCCATCGCATTTCTGACAACTGCTTAAACATTTCTGAAATTTCTGCCCAGGTATAAGTCATTAGTGCATTCAGTGCCATATCCAATTTCTTCAGTTGTTCTTAGTGTGTCACTAAAATACCATTTATGCAACCTTAACTGAAAACTGATGCATCTCAACGGCATTTCATGAAGCAGCTTCTGTCCCTATCTGCATATGGGATACTTCCTTTACTATGCAGTAACGTAAAAAAACAGAAAGAGTTGAACTGCTGTCAAAGCCATTAAAAAGCAGATAGATTTTACTTATATATTAAAAATTACTCTCCCAAAATAATGTACAATTAGAAGCAGTTCGCACTATTTTAAACTCAAGACCTGGAAAGTATTCGAAGAAAAACTATTAAGTCTGAATCACATTGCAGTGAAACAACACGCTGAAATACTTTAAACATCTGACTTGCAGCAAAACTGCTTGTAGCCATGAATTTTTATTTAGTATGTGCACTAGGTGGGCTGTCAGACAGCTGCAAAGAGGAGTCTTGGTTTACTTTCTCCTGCCACCTCCACCACCGGCAAGCATGGTGGCCACCCGAATGAAGATGTTCAGTGTATCTGTGTAGATACCCATGCACCTAGGAAACAGGAAACTGAAGTTAGTATGGTCAAACAGATTCACTATTATTTGGTGTGTCACACCATTACACTTCATTTTTAAAACCCTACATGTCTGTAACAAAGCCCAGCTACGATACTCATATTTGCACTGATACTCAGTGCTTACTATGTCAAAAAAATCCTGTACTTTTGTTCTTCCACCTCTGCCAGCAGGAACTATTTGCAGAAGTCTTAACAGATAGTACACTGTTCTTATACAGTAGCCCTCTGCTTTTATATTGTACTTCTGTCTATCTCCAAGAATTTTGAAGAAGGTAGTATTATTCTAAGTATAAGCAACCAGAATCCAGGAGGAAAACAATTCACCTAACATCAGATAGACAACATTTACAAGAAAGTTTGTCAGACTTGCTTTTACTCAGTCAATTAATCCTTCTTTCCCTATTTATCACACTTTTAGTGACAAAGACTAGAGAAATTAAATGACTACAAAAGAGTTAATGTTTTTTTGTCTTAGCCAATATTGACAGATATTTTCAGAAAGCAGCTATGAATTCTCACAGAATTTTATTTTCTCTAGGAAACAAAAATACTTTAGAAAGTACTGCTGGAAGCACATGACACCACACATCCAATCCCACTTCTCTCATTTCAGGCAGATGGTTTCTGTTTTAACTCCATTAGCTATTTTCACATTGTATTTTTAAACTCTGTGATTCTTCACATTTAACACCACCACACTGTTGAACAGTAAACAAAAGTTCCGGCTGTTTTTGAAGTATACTTTGATACAGCTTGAAGCAAATTCTTAGGCACTAATATCAGCTGCTTTACCACTAAATACTTACGCATTGATTGGATCATACTTTGTTACTCCATAGTATGGAATAGTTTCTGCACGCTTGATAACATGCTGTGTATCGTAGAGCAGGAACATGCCAAAGAGTACCAATCCACCATAAACAGCTACTGAATACAAGCCAGCACCAAAAGCAGAAGTAGGAGGCAAGAACATGGATCCTGGAGAGGAATGCACAACAGTATTAAAGAAAATTACTAGATATATCTGCTACTCTGAGTTGGGTCAAACTCCAGTTACTGTAGCACGTTTTTCAGTGAGTATTCAATTCTCAATTTGTGGTGTGCTTTTGCATCAAGAGCTTTAATACGTGAGCTGAACATGTCATGCAAGGGCAATTTAAGGCAAATCTTAAGGGGACAGAGCAGTCTGCAATTAAATGTGAGGTGCATCTTAGCAGCTTAAGTTTATGACCTACTTTATCTGACAGTATTAAAACAGTATTTTACCAATTGAAGAGGCAAGAACAAAGCCTAAGCCTATTCCAAGTGGTCCTCCCATGTTCAGAAATTTTTCACTTGGAGCACACATGGCCACAGTTGAGAGCCCTCCGACGATTCCAGCGGTATACCAGGCAGCTCTGATCAGCAAAGGACCACCCAAGAAGGCTAGAGGAGCCACCACTGCACCCATGACACCTAGCCAAAGGAAAACAAAACAACACCCATAAGATTTCAAACAGTTCTGGTAAAAACACCACCTGCCAAAACAATATATTTTTTTTCCAGTCAGATAACATGGCTCAAACAGATCTCCTTACACAACACAATACTGACACTTGATTGTGCACCTATCTAAACGGTAGCACACTAAACTGGGAACCTTAAATTCCATAACCTGCTTTTATCTAGCTCTGGTGAGTACTTGAGGGAGCTGGTCTTTGCAAGAAAGACTAACAAAAGTCAACACATTGATCTGTTTAAAACAGAGCTGGTGAGAGATACTTAGCATGGAGCAATAACTACATAATAGCCATAGGAACACAACACTGAAAATTAGGACAGATTTCCGCTATAGTAACTTGTTAGGCAAGTAAGTCAGACTTTTTGCTAGAATCTTGTATGAAAGCTTTATCTTGTCCATTAACATCACATTAGCTCAACTTAATAACAATCACTAAAATAAACACAGTTTCTTCTTGGTAAAAACGTTAGCTCTTGAGAAGCAAATATGATTCCAGCGCCCAACATCCACAAGTCTTTTCCTGAACCATAAATTATTTCTGGAAAAAACACTTTAGAAAAATTATATCCATTGTTATTTGAAGTAGGTATCATTAGCAAGAAACTGATCTGTACTCAGTTTACATTCCTGATGGTAACATGTATCTAAGAAGCTGCAGTTTAATACTAAAATCCCATTTTTCTAGACAATTTTTCAAATACTTTCCCATCCTGTAGAGCTGAACAATAGTAAGTGCAGGCAATAGCGCCTACAGATGCTGTAGTGCCTTCACCTTAAAGTCAAAGAAAAGTCTGGCCACACTGAGGCACAGACATCTCTATAATGAACATTAAAATCACATACCTGAATGCATCATCCAAGCCAAATGTTTCGCTGCTGGACTATTTTCATAGGATATGGACCTGACCAACATTCCAGCACCAATCATAGCTGCAAAAGTTGCACCTATTGCCTGTAAAAACAGCATTACAAAGCTCAGGTTAGCATTAGGATATGTGGTCTCTATTCTAACCCCCTAGTCCAAAAGTCAGTAGCGTAATTCTGAAAAGAGCAACCTTATTCATAATTGGAGCATTTGTCAATTTTACTCCTGTAAGGCTTCAGTAAAATCTCTGAAGATCCTAGCTTGCAGTAATTACCATTTTACTTTTATTCAAGTCTTCTATGAATCCAAGTTCAGTAGCAAGACGGCAACAATCTCTTAGTTGTGTAAGTAAGAGAATGAAAACATACAGGTCCACCCCTTACTCTAATCCTTATTAAAGGTACCTGAAATGCTAGCCTTATTATTTTTGTACATTTCTTCACCCAAAGCCTATACTCAGTTCATAGCCTTTTGCCACAAGTGATTTTTAAGCCCCACTGCCTCCTCTTACTAATGATTCTGAGCAGAATCATCCAGCAGCCAGCAAACTGGTCAGAAACATACAACTCTGCTTTATCACCAAAGACGTATTATTAAATGAATCTGTGTAAAATTAGGTAGGTGTTGGCATTCAGCTATTAACGTTCCACTCCACATAACACACTGAATATGTACTGAACAGACACATTTTGCCTGGATTATTTGCCTACTGGTATCAGTTCAACTTTGGCAAACAGGAGATAACTTCCAAAAAGCTATACAGAAAAGCACTGGGAGGAGTTAAAAATACATGGGGAGCTCAGTTTCCATTTTTAGAAGGCAACAGAAATAGCGTCATTAGCCTCAGATGGCTATTTATAACAGGTTCTTACTTGCATATAGATGGTAAGGATAACATTGCATATTTCTGCTCATCAAAGTAAGGACACTAGTGTTAAGTTTTGCCTTACTTTTCACCAAGTAGTTTGTATTTTCCATTTTTTACATTGCCATCACATTTGGGGTCTTTTCTCGGTAAATATTTTTATAGCATAAGCTTACCAGCCAGGAGCCTCTTGTCATAAGGCTCATGAGTGCCGGAGATCTACTCACTGCTACAGCAGACAGTGCTGTCAAGCCAATGCTTCCCGCAAAGTACATGTACGTAGAGTGAATTCTGTCTTTCACGTACTGTGGCCAAATGCTGAAAAATAAGCAGTCATACACAGCTGTGCAACTATCAGTATGAGAATAAAGAACAACTAAAAATACAAGCAAGCTTTTAAATATATTCATAGGTACAGACATACAGGGAGGCTTCATAAAATTGGTCTAACAACTTCTGCCATGAGTTTACCTTGTAACAGGAGGCTGAAGTTTTAAGTCTTGCTAGTCTAATGTAATGTAACTTTCTAGAGACACTGCAATTTACAAATAATGCTAATTATAGTTCAATTCTAAGGAGAAAGCATGCATGGGAAACAGAATACTGAATGCTTTTTAACCACAGAAAAATAGAGAATGAGGTATATATAACAAACCGGTTTAAGAAAAAATATCTACACAATGTGTACAGGGCACCAAGCAGCCTGCTGAGCAGCTCACAAATTGCTGAGTCACAGTGCACATGATTATCTGACAGCACAAGCCACAAACGTCATTTTGAGAGCTCTAACAATAGTAACAGACCTAGATGTGAATGCGTTTCTGCAGTGTGATTTGGCCATACTATGGACAGAAGTTTTCTCTGCCAACGTGAAACAAACATAGCACATGCATTTTCTCCCATTTTACTCTTTTGACCCATTACTTCAAGGCTTGTGGAGAAAAAAAAAAAAAAAAAAGAAACAGCTGTATGAGAAGCCTCTCATAGACACAACTAACAAGCATTCAATACCAATGCAGACAGTGCCTTCCAAATATAAGTATATATTCCAAATATAAATGCAAAGTAAGGCAAAATGTCTCCAGCACTCATTTCTCCCAAGCCCATGCTTATCACTTAACACCTTTTAAATCCAAGTAACTATATGATTTTGCCATCACAGTCAGGTTTTTTTGACCAAAAAGCAATACATCAAAGTTACGCCAAAATAAGTAGTATGTTCAAAGAAGACTGTCTTTTCAACATGCTGTATTAAAGTTTAACAAAAAGCCTCACAGGAACACCAAGCAAAGTGGTCTTAACAACGGGTTTCACAGAAAACAGCCCTTCACAAATTATTGGCGGCACACCTCATAAGACATACTTACATACACTTCACAAATAAATTTCAAATTCAGCAAACCAAAGGAACTCACTTAAGTCAATATCTATTTAAGCTTGGGTAATGCAAATTTTCCTTTCAGTTATATGCTTTTAAATCCTGCACAGAGGTGAGGGCTTTCCATTCAGACCTTATGAAAATGTAAGCTGTGTGTACAGATATAAAGAGGAGCGAGACTGACTTAATGTACTCTTTAAACAGTAAAAACTGTAAGCCACCTTACTTACACAGCTCTTTCAATAGCTCCAATCTCACTGGACATGCCCATTCCATAGTAACAGAGGGCTCCCAGGCCAACAGCAGCTCCTCCAGCAACAATAAATTTCCCCAGGCGATCAGCTGTGTGAAGAGAAAAGAAATCCACACTCTCATGAATACTTCTTGAACATGTAATAACATCCTCATGAGTTTTGTTACACATGCAATAGCTGATCCATGCTAAGCTTCTTTCTTAAAGTGCCACTTAACTTCAAGTCACTGTGCTACTAGTTCTCAATGAGCTACACGTGACAAACTCCAGACTCAGGCTACCAACATAATATAGCTTCACAAAACACAGTAAGAAATCAAGAGACCAGCTAGTGACATGTCAGGTTTCCTGACCTTCATTAGTGACAGGAATTCCAACACAAAACCAGTTAAGAGGTTCTCTGACAGAAAGGTTCACCTGTCAACTGTTTTAGTATAATATTTCGCTATCTAACTCACTATAAACAGGAGAAGAACTAGACTTTGTGTCATTTCCTCTCATTCATCTGCACTCAATGCTTGCTCCCTCAAAAGCTCTTTGGTAACAATTAGATCAGTTTAAAAGGGAATTTCCAAAGCTCACAGGCAACAACACATGACTTACTATTGGTTTCTACTGTCTGATTTTTAGACACACCATCTATGTGCCACTTATCAAATTACTACTACAAATATAAATATCAATCATAAAATAGTTATAACTGAAGTAAGAGCAGCTGAGACCAAACACCTTCAGCTGTGCAACTCTCTTTAAAAATACTTTTTCCCTAATGTGTTATAGTGAAGACATAATCTAGTCAATCTAGCTATATTCCAGTTGTCAATCCAATGCTACTATATGACATTTACAAGTCTGTTCTGCTGAACACTGCTATCTAAAAAATCCCTCTGTAACACACTGCAATTACAATCCACACTTGATGCACTAGGAAGCACAGTAAGCAAATGCCTTGCACACTGTAGCAGCAGAAACTTTTTTGGCCAACAGTACACGCTGTAGAAAAATCCTTCTTTTAAACAATATACAAAGTAGATGTAGCAAGTGTCAGCATATTTTTAATTTCTGCAACCAAATCTTCATTAAGAGACAACCATTTTTGATTCAGCGGTCCTCAACAGCAGCTTAAAGTAGAGACAACAAGAAAATTATCTATACTGTGACATATTTGCAGCTTTAAAGTTTACCAGGAAAGACAAGTAGAGAAACTGTCTCCACTGCTTTGAGGGACATCCCTAAGCAAACTCACATATGGAACAATATTGTCTCTTTAATGGTTTGAAGGAAACCAAATCCTTCAAGGAAGTTTTAAGTTAAGCTTCAAAGATTCTCAGTATTTAAAGCAAAGCTACTCTACCTTTAAGTGCTGTTTCTGCAGATGGTTCAAATGCTGCTTCTTTAATTTCCTGGCCAATTTTTCCACGCCTTACACCCGTTCTTACTCTGGTAGCATAACACTGTTAAATTCAGAAATAACACAAGAGATTAAATGAAATAAATAGAAGACATTTCTTTACACTTACATTTACCAAGCAATCTCTTATTTATCTGTGCTTACCTCCCAAAGACATGAAACAACCATGCTCAAGGAAAACAACAGAATATTAAAGTTTAGGAAGCTCTGTGAATAACAGTTCACACATTCTACAAGCAGAGAGTGAATGGAGTGAGTTTGTTTTAACACTAAAGCCTGAAGTCTACAAGCATGGCTATCATCAGCCAGAAGAGCAACAAAATGTAGCAAGTTTACCATAGTGCTTCTGTTCAGCTGTGCCTTGCATATTATAAAAACCTAGCTCAACATTGCAACTATGTAGCACTTGCCACAGAAATAAAACCACCACAAAAAAAAATGCCTCAAACAAGAAAACATGCACACAGACAAAACAAACCTACAAACTTAGTATGCTTATAACAGTTTTCCATGCTTAAGAGGAAAACACAAAAGAGATTAAGAATTTGCTACTGGCACTTTGACCAAGACGATGTCATAAGAGCCCTACTAACAGCTGTGAGTTATCTGAACAGAAAGCAAAACCAAAATGCCTTCTCTGAAGAAAGAACAAACAGTGTCTTAGAGTAAGGACAGTTAAGTTTTAAAAATCACTGTAAGACTCATGATAGTCCTACTTCAGAAACTGAATAGGAATTGCTCTGATGAGGGTTACAGCTCTACATGCACACTGTGACTAAAGTTTTTACTTTAATATTATATTAAAGACTAACATTTTTGCTCCTCCTACCTTACATTTTGTCTATCACTAACTACCTCCTTTAAGTTCTCTTTTGCAGTCATTTCAAAGCAGAATTAGTAATTGAAAAAGAAGATACTATTCCAATTTAAAAACCCTGGTTTTTGATTGAGTAACACTCCTTTGGTAAATTAGACCAGGAATGTCAAACAAGCAGAAGGCTCCTGATCATTCAAAATGAGTCCACACAAAGTGATTCTTTTGCCAAAACACTCAACCCTTTAGAACATCAGCAGTCAGAACCATTAGAAAGAGCACTACCTTACCTGAGTAGGCTGCCACAGCCTGTGTGCTTTTATATTGGAGTTCCTCAAAGCTGGGGAAGCCTGAGTAATGGTGGGGCGGATAGTGTGGCATGACAATGCCCTCAGGCATACTAGCCTTGCAGCCAGCATGGTTGCTTAGATAATTTAATACACTGTGTTCCTGCAAATACACAAGATAACATGCTTTACTATTTTGCTACGAGGTTTTCAGACAACAGCGTACACTTATTACTTATTCTCAACTACACTACAGGTTGTAATAGTATAATATTATCACTACAGTACTGTAATAAAAGCCAGAACCTTCTTAAATATGCAATTTAACTGTTCTATCTGTATTTGTCTCTTATTTCTATCACAACTCACCCAAAACAAGGGGAACATAACACTTTTCATACATATAAATTACATCAAGAGCCTTTATATACCTATGTTTAGGTTGCTTTGCCTCATTTTGTGACATAACACTGCATGATTACTCTGCCCTCCAAACAGATGTTAAAAAGATGCTCCAAATTTATAGAAACTTCAGCTAAGTATAAATCCAAACAAGCAGCATACACGATAGAAAAAGTTTTATTAGAGACATTTTTAGCTATTCTTTGAGTAACTAATTGGCTTTACTGACATGGCATTCAGTCAAGGTCACAGCTCAGAACAAGTTCGGGTTGTCCTGTGCAATTTTGACCAGAGAACGATTATGCCACTCACAGGCAAACAGCATAAGCAGACACTACCCTGCATATTTTGTAAGCAGCATTAAAAACTACCAGCTCAGTTCCATGAACAGTGCATGTGTTACATTCAAAAAACCCTCAAGGCCTCGTAGTTACACATCAATTATGACTGCATACAACCTCCGATATCACCAAGAAACTCCAAGTACCAAAACTGTACTTTCAAACCGTTCATAGTTTACATGTACAGTGTCCAATATAACTTTAAAACATTTTAAATAGCGGTAACTTTAAACACCCATCAAACACAAATCCTGTTTCCACCACTAAACACCACTCTTCCACCAGGAAGATACAGTTTTCAGGAATTTACAGTGACAAGTCTGTGATTTTGATTTTTACTTTTTTGAAACTGATATTTGAAGCAAGTTAACTTCAAGCATTATATTATGAACAAGGATGAACAACAGCAGACTGTCAAAAAGACAACAAAACACCATTCCACGACGTTAACTGCCCAATACAGCGGTAAGGAAACACTGTGAAGTCACTGCTGCACCAAAGCACGAGTGAACGCATTCCAGCCCTGGCAGGGCGGTAAGGACCCTGAGGGGGGACGGAAGCGGCCAGCGCCTACCTCAGGCCTAGGCCGGGCCGCGGTCCCACACCGCTTTGGGCTCAGGCCCGGCCCCGGCCCCGGCCCCGGCCCCGTCCCCAGCCGCCCGGCCCC
>VZZY01007278.1:132167-146578 GCA_013400335.1 Eurystomus gularis | reverse complement strand
CCAGCAGGGGGCACGAGGTGTGTGAAAATGGCCGAGCGGGGCCTCGGCCGCGAAGCGCGGCTCCCCGGCGCGCAGCAGCCGCCTCGTGTGCGGCCTTTCCCCTGCCGCCTGCTCGGCCGCCTCCTTTGCTGACGCAGAGTTTAAAAGGGCAGGGAGGAGAGGTTCGGCAGCGAGTGCACCCAGTCGGGGTGCGGTGGCCACACTGTGCAAGGGCAGTCCAGCCCTCCCAGGGGCTAAACATTCCTCTTTAGCTAAACTAGCTCTCTATTGGCAGCTTCTTTCCAGCCTCACTCAAACTGGTGCTCTCAGCTTTTTTCCAAGCTAAAACCCTAACCCTAAAGTGATCCTTAGGGAAGAAGCAGCAGCATTTCCCTGGACCGTCAGCTCCTCGGGGAGATTAGTCTTTTTGCAGCCCTTTGTTTCATTTGGCAGCTCAACTCCCAACTGCAGCTCTGTGCTTTCCTTGCCACTAGCCCTAACCCTAAGCTTAGGCTGAGCCAAAGGCTTGTGACGCGGCTCAAGTCAAAGCCCTAAAGTTACTGGGAGAAGAATTCTTTTGGCAGCAGAATTTCTCCTTGCCAGTTCCATCCCAGCTGCTATCAGGCTTTCTTGTTCTCTCACTGCTAGTGCTAATCCTAACCCTAGTTCGAGCTATTGAGAAACACAGCATTCTTCAGAGAACTCTTTTGGCAGCCCTGTGCTTGCTTTGGCACCCCCTTTCCAGCCCCACTCTAGCGACAGATCTGTAGTTTCTTTCAGCCTTAATGCTACATATGGGCATGGTTCTTCACAGCCAAGTAAAGCAGGCTGTCAGAGCCTTGAGCAGGATCAAAGACAAATAGAACAAAAAAAAAAAAAAAAAAGGAAAATAAGAAAAGGTGTTGAATATAGAATTAAGTACAGAAACAGAATGAGAGTTATGGATACACTTTGAGGATTGTGAGTCTTTCTATGTCTTGGAGCCTTCTTATTTATAAGAAAGGAAATACAGTGAGCTACTAGTTTGCAAAATGAAAGTCAGATAAGAGACATCTGGTGTGGGAGAGGTCTAAAAGTGCATAGGATCCTGAAGAAGAATTTGAATGAGAAGAATGAAGCAGAAGAACACGACAGAAGGGTGGAAATTCCATCAGAGCAGGCCAGATCTAACGGGATTCACAGTCAGATTCTTACTATTCTGATGCTTATTTGCTTTCCTTTGGAGTAAATGAAAATCCAGAGCTTTGAAGTCTATTGCTCTGAGGTCTTCTACAACAGAAGAAAAAAAAAAGCCAGTTTCAGGCCACAAATATGGTGTTTAGAGACTTCTAGTGCTTATTTCAGAGTTTGTAACACTCTATAATTGTTAGGTATTAAAGGATTCATTATAATAATTAAAATTTAAATTTGTAATTCCACTATTAATCATCATAATTTATGCAAGGAATCAAACATCTCTTTTACTACAGAATGTAATCATTTAAAAAAAAAAAAATCTCCTGAGACTTTCAAATAAGATCTTCAATCCAGCTCTGTCCCAAATTGTTTCTTAAACAGTTTGGCCAGAAGCAACCCAAATCCACATAGCACCCACACTGCGGCAAATTCAGGTGATGAGGCTTTTCCACAGAAACATGCCTGCTAGCAGATACTCCTTTTCTACTAGATGGCTAACAAACCTAGCGAAGGTGGTGCGTGAGTGGGAAAAGTGGCCTCTTATGTATGTAAACAAGTCCCAAGCCGTCTAAGAGTTTCTGAGTTAAAAGCCGCAGGTGGGATCCTGTCTGTTGGTGCCACTGTAAGAGGACTGTTTCTCTCAGACAGGAAGGCGATGGCTCCAGCCACCTAGTATTACTGCAGAGCTTCAAAGCAGCTGGCTGCGCTTTTGCAGCAGTTCAAGCTCATGCTGACAACAGCACAGGTAACAGTGTGAGAGTGGGGCGCAGCCAAACGCGCACACAAAAATTAATTTTAACTTTGATGCGCTTCATGGGATCATGTTCAAATGCACTGGGTGTCCAACACCTGGATTGGGTCCAGTGCTGTTCAGCGTCTTTGTTAGTGACCTGGATGATGGGACAGAATGTGCCCTCAGGTTTGCAGATGATATAAAACCGTGAGGGGTGGGTGATACACCAGATGGTTGTGCTGCCATCCAGAGGGACATTGTTTGGCTGAAGAATTAGGCAAACAGGAATGCCAAGCAACTCAACAAAAGGCAGTGCAAAGCCCTGCACGTCTGGGGAGGAACAACCCCATCCACCAGCACAGGCTGGGGCCGCCCCCATGGAAAGCAGACTGGCAGAAAAGGCCTTGAAGGTCCTGGTGGACACAAGTTGAACTTGAGGCTCCAATGTGCCCTTGCAGCAAAGGCAGCCACTAGCATCATGGGCTGTGTTAGGCAGAGCATTGCTGCCAAGTCAAGGGAGGGGGTCCTTTCTCTGATGGTTACACTAGTGAGGCCACACCTGGAATACTGTGTCCAGTGTTGGGTTCCCCAGTACAAGAAAGGTACTGGGGAATACTGGAGAGAGTTCAGCAAAGGGCCACAGAGATGATGAAGTGACTGCAGCATCTTTCACATACAGACAGGCTGAGGGAAGTGCAACTGCTCAATCTGGAGAAGAGAGGGCCTAGGAGATCTCATCAACGTGTACAAATACCTGATGGCAGGGAGTAAAGGAGAAGGAGCCAGACTCTTCGCAGTGGTTTCCAGTGACAAGACAAAAGGCAATGGACACAAGCTGAAATACAAGATATTTAGTTTAAACATAAAAATATAAGAATTTTAAAAATTCTTATTTTTACTATAAGGGTGATTAAACAGTGGAACAGGACAGATTGCTCAGAGCATTGTGGAGTCTCCATCTGTGGAGATTTTCAAAAGCTGACTATACAAAGTCCTGAGCAACCTGCTTGTGCAGGGGGTTGGTCTAGATGGTCCCCAGAGGTCTCTGTCAACCTCAGGTATTCTATGAATCTATGAAGTATTAACATAACGATAATTCCTGAAGGATCTGAAGCACTTTTTGTTTTTCAGGACTGATATGCACCAGGAAAACAGTAAACATTTTCTCTGGGTGGTATGTAAAAAAATGATATCTCCAAAGAAAAAAAATTACCAACTCAGAAAAACCATAAAGATAGGCTTTTTTGAAAATAGGTGAACAATTTCTCAAAAAAATCAAAAGTACAAGAAAACTTGTAGTAACATAAATATTTCCTACAATTTTAATTTCAGTAGGCCACCTACAACATATTTTGCATTTGCTGGAAATCTTACAGTTGTCTGGGCAGGATTAAGTACAGTTTGATATTAAAGAGTGCCTTTAATGTCTAATTAGAAATTTTGCAAGATCATAAAACACCATTGTGAAGGGACTTGAGTATCCTGAAGGGATGTGTGATGGCAGGCAGCAGGGCAGGCCCTGGCAGGGTGAGGGAGCAGCCCTTTCCCTGCTTCTCAGCTTTGAGAGTTCCTAGGAGTGAAAATTCCCACAAACTGGGAATAAATAGGCTGCTGCTGGGGCATAAGGGATGGTGGTCTGTGGCTGCCGTGCCCAAGGGTGAGAGCTGATTTGACTGCCTGACTCCCAAAGAAACTAGTCCAAGTTCCCCCCCTCAGGTCTTGTATGAGAATAATCACATCTTTTCAAACAATAAAGTCAGTCTGCTCCTACAGATAAATGGTTTCTTACGGGATTTTGTTGTCTTGCCATGAAAGTGAGGCTTGTGAGCAATGCTGTCATCTTCCAGGAGATACCATGTGACTTATTTTCAGCCATGTGCTCTGCCTTGCCAGCACCTGAAATGGGACAGTAAAAAAACTTATGTTTAGCTCAATGCAATCCTAGAAAGTCACATGAACCACAATAAGCCCATTATTGTGTTAATAAATAGGGTCAGCGTCAATTTTGAAGCTTAAGCGTTTAACTCTGGAGCTCTGGCATCCTCCTGCAGAAAAAGGCATCGCTGTCAGTTAGTTGTTCACATGGCTGTGTTCATCGGCAGAAAATAAATAAATCTGTGGTTAGCACAGTTTCTCCTTAGGGTAAACGTTGCTGTTGAAGTTTTTCAAATTAGAGCTGAAGAAAAATATTTTGAAGTTTTTCTGGCTGTGCTGACTCTAGTACTCCAGATATCTCTCCCAGCAGATTACCAAGGACTTTGGACTTAAGCTGTTCCTACTATTTGTGTGACAAACGCATATTCATTAAGCATCATGTTCTTATTTTAGATTAGACACTGTAAAA
The DNA here is from genome assembly GCA_013400335.1 of Eurystomus gularis. NCBI lineage: Eukaryota > Metazoa > Chordata > Aves > Coraciiformes > Coraciidae > Eurystomus > Eurystomus gularis. Next base: position 142,346 of record VZZY01007278.1, on the reverse strand, counting down.
CAGTGCAGTGCAGAGGGAATTTGGGGAGACAGTGCTGGTATCTTCTGCAAAGCTTGGGCAGAAAAAAAAATGCCATTAAACAGAATATTACTTCACCATAGAAGAATAAAGTATTTAGATATAGCTCCTTCCCGGCAGGAATCTGAGCAGCAAGAACAGGCTGGGACATGCCAAAAGGGAAGCACTGTCAATGTTTTCTACAGGTGTGAGAATTTCTGGGCTCTTGGTTTATTCAACCAGATCTCAAAACATTTCAAACAGTTACTTTATTACAGCAGTACTTAACTGTGCTGACACCGAGGTTAGTGTCTTCTCTCAGTTCTGTTACAAAGTTTGCACCTCGTTAGTTTTAGGAAGCATTGTACTGAAATTTGGACTGCAGCTTGTGTATTTTTAAGACTAGCATGTATATTGATGTTAGCAAAAGTAACTTCCAGTGTAGTAATATTGTATCTGGAATCAGAAAAAAAGTTTCTGTGTGTTTCTGAGGAAGTTCCCCATGCGGGGTCATACAAGCATCAGCTATAAGAAATTTCACATGTTCTGTCTATCTTGCTAAAATACAATGAATGCATTGTGGCAGGTGCTTCTGGTGCAAGTAAATGTCTTCTGGGTTGTTTAAAAGATGGCTGGATTTGTGTGTAAAAAATGGTGTTTTGGGCACAGCAAAAATAGCCTCCTATAGTTACAAAAGAACAAAAAAAGCAGTTTTGTTTTAAACATGCATTTTCATACCGCTAGAGGTGTTCTGCCTGCCCTCAGTGCCTTTGTGAAAAACAATGCCATGAAGACACATACAAGTTTGCTCTTCAAGTACTCTGCAAACTTCAAACTTACTAAGGAAAAAGTCTTTCAGGTAGAATTTATGGAAACATGCATGTCATCGACTAGCTGCATCAAAGGAACAAGTTTCTGTTGGGTTTTTCTCAGTCAATACAATGTTTTCCTTCTTGGGCATATAAAAGAAAGGAGCATCATATCAAGCTAGGGTGATAAAGAAGCTTTTGCTCTTCAGAGCCCTAAGGGGGAAAAATCAGAATGGCCAGATGTTCTACTGAGAAATCCCTGCATGTTTTATCATTCAGACTTAGGCCCTATTTTGTAGAAATGAGTTCATTTTTATATTTATATTATCCGAGAGGAAATGTCACCTAGGTTGTATTTAACATTTTTTGTCCATTGGATTCCCTATGGTCATACCAATAATCCTGATGAACTCCTGTCTCTAATCTGCATCTGTTTCCTTAGGGAAAAGAACAGCTATCTTCACTACGGCCTTCTTGGCAGTACTCCCTTGTTTGACCTTGCACAGGCCCCGCCTCATACTCTGGGTCTTTCCCGGGTCACTGCAAGCATCCAAGCCTTTTAACATTCCCCAGGCTTCCCCTTGCCCACAATGCTAACACTCTTCAGTCTGCTTCCTAGCCTGCCATATTTTATCCATGCTTTCTCCCTGACCTTCATTGGTCCCTTCCCCCTTCTGTTCCCTCTCCCTCTCCCATACCAGCAGTGAAATGTAATCTGCTGTTGGTTAAAGGCAGTTGCAATCCCTCCCCCTTTATTTTCATTTACAAGAAGTCCACTTACTTTTTTCAGACATTCAGGATTTTGATACTAAAGAGCATTTTCTTTCAAAACATACTGTGGATTTCTTTCTGGCCTCAACAGTCTGTAACTATATAAACAAATCTTATTGCCCTGCCAAATGTTAATGCTAAACTTTATTTAGCTACTAAAATAAACTTCAAAAATCATAAGTTTGATATCAAGTCTTATATTTGCCATTAACTAAGTATTTTACATCTCATGTGGAAAATGAGGGCTGAAGCATTCATTTCTATTCTGAATTTAACCAAGGTTAAATTATATGAAGGTATAAGCTTGGATGTCAAGCCCTCAGTTCAGTAAATTGCATAAGCTTATGCGTAACTATGGTACTACCTGGAACAGCACTGTCATGTATTTAACTTAAAGCACATGCTCTGAACTGTGGCTTCAGTTACTTGGGAGTAGTGCCTTGGTTACTTAAGAGCTCAGAAATACATGAAAATGAGTGCTTTGGAGAACAAGGACCTGACATTGTACAGTTATAAATGAATACATAAGATAGAACATTTCGTTCACTGAAGATTCTATTTGAATAAAAATTGTACATAAAAGGACATTTCTTTCTCTTGATCCATGTTTTAGAGTTTATAGCATGAATTATTTATTTACATCAGACGATAGAAAAAAGCTAAAACAGTTTTAAAATATTTTTCAATGAAAGGGTGAACTCTACAGCATGAGACCTCTCAACCTCCAAGAAGCTACTATTCATTTTGTTTAAGTACAACAAATACTAATTTTCCTAACTGTCTGTGAACTATATACTGGAGCAAAAAATGACCCAGGGCTTTTTCTAAAATTGTTCTTTGTTCTTTCTAATTACTTTTAACATGCAGGGTACTATTCTGCAACTTCTTAAAAAAAAAAAAAAGAAACAAACCAACCCTCTTTGACATTCAGTAAGCTTTGATTTAAAGTGATTAGTTTCCACCTGGACAGAGTGAAATTTTCTTCTTGGGAAGTTTATTAGTACATTAAAAGATGCAAATTAATTCATAATTCTTTCAGCTCATTCTCTTGGGAACAATTACACAAGGAAATTATTAATGTACAAGAAAACAACAGTTAAAAATCTCAAAGGGCAATAGGGGTGTGGAATATATGAAAACATTTAGACCTAGCTAGTAGCAGAACTTGGTTATAATAGTAACAGCTCATAAACCATTTTTAATTTTTCTTTATTTGTAATCTGATAGCAGCCACATGGCACAGACAAGGCATCAAAGACCCTGGCAAAATGAGTTTACAGCCAGAGGCCCTGTTCTCAATGAAGTGCTGTGGAAGTGCAGTGTGAAGAGTTGAACACATGCTACCAGGGCTTCTAGGATCACAGCCAAATGTAAGGATTCAGTCGGTTTACCAGTTTCAATGTCTCTGATGGATACCATTCCATGGTGATTGTATACAAGACTACCCTTTCAATGTAAGCCTCTGCACTGTGATAAATAAGCCCAATAGTTTCATCTGGATAATGAAAACCCCTCAGGATCCTGTCAATATTTGTTAAAAAAACCCAGCAAACAGATTTGCTTTTTAGGCTTCTTTGATGCACTTGTTTTTTTGTCTTTTAGTTAAGGTGTTAAACAACTCAGCCACTTTCCTTTCTAATTTTCTTTTCATAATTTATCCAGCATGCTTTTAATGTTACACATCTGATGAAAATTTCAAATATTTTTCCAGTCAGAGTCATAACACAGGCTATCACCAGGATGCCTGTGATTACTCTTGGCTATCTGCTTCCAGCACTCCCTGACATCTGGCTATAAATGGAAAGACAGAGAGGGAAACACGTGTTCTCAAAAATATTCTGAAATAAGTTATCCCTGCTGAGGGAAGATTGGCTATAACAAGGGCATTATCCTGTCTCAAAAAACTTGCCCTTTTTTAACTTTAAGCACAGCCACCTAAACATCATACCCATAAGCCTCTGTTGACCAATACCTGTTTCCTTGAGGTCTCCAGACTGAAAATCTGATCATAGCTTAACAAGATGGGGCAAGACAATAAATATGGATGTCACCTGAACAGAGAACAAGATTAGATTATGGATATGCGGGAATAAAATAACTTCTATTAGACCCACTCACATATGCCTTTCTCTACAGACTCTAAGGAGTACTGTTTACAAATGAAAAATGTTTTAAATTGAAAAAAATTAGAGGCACTACAAACATTCCTCTCAGTTTTCAGAATAGCATGAGAACTGAACTAACAAAAATCTAAATAACATGGTTTGACAAAAATAAATCCCCAAAGAGAAGAGTGGGCATACAACAGTTGTACATACAGAGCCCCCAGACAGAAATCCAGATTCTAAATACAGCAATATTTATTGTATTTTCTAGTGACCACAGGCTACTTCCAAAACTCTCTCCCTCAAAAAAAATCCCAAATTCTGAATTATAAACACTGTTGTGGTCATGTAAGAAGTTTCTTCATGTTAAAAAAATAGTACTGTTGAAAATATTGGTCGAATTCCTGTTCTGTCCTGTTTCTGCAGTTGCCTGACTGGATGAATGTATTTCCTTTTGCCAAGCTATAATAGGCAGTTTGCTTCCAGAGGAGTAATTCTATCTCACAGTTCAGTTAAGGCTACTGAGAGAAATCAAGGATTATTAGCTATCTAATGCTATCATTCCGTATATTTATAAGAACATATGGACTTATTGGAAAAAAAGGAGTAGACAATTTATGCATAATTAATTTAACATCCCTATGCAACTCAAATTCCACTAGCCTCTTTTAGCTAGTTTGTTCTCTGCTGGTTTCTAAAAGAGACCAAAATCCCCATGAACTGGGAGAGAAAGAGATGTCAAAGAATCAGAACATTTCTGAGTGAGAAAACTGACAAGGGGCCATTATGGTTAAAAAGTTTTTAAATGCAAATTTAAGTATATAAATATGCAAACACAAATTCTTTTTGTCGAGGGCAGGAGAATAACAGTTGTTTTTCATGTTTATTTTTGTTCTTAAAAAAAAATCCAAACTCAGCAATATAGAAAAGCTCAGAGGAAGGATAGACTGTGGTCAGTAAGAGGGTGAGACCAGACTAGGCTTTTTATAATCAAAATTTTCATTCTGTAAGACTTTGCTTCAGGCACTTAAGTGTGAAACAAGCTGATGGCATCAGTTTGATTCTGAAGGGTCATGTAGCTATATGAGAAAGCTTTGATTTAACTTAACTTGGGATGTCATTTCTCTAACTTTGTGGACAAAATGGTCAGAGATATTCCATGTCACCACTGAAGTGATTTCTTATAAGGCTAGCACCAAGGTTCAATGGCTGAGATCTCTCAGCTGTTGCCTCTGCGATATGCCTCTTTGGCAGCAAACCAACAATGTCAGCCTGGCATAAATGTAAGTGCCAGATCCATTTTTTTTTCCTTCAATGTGCACATTCTTAGAGGATCAGGGTAAAGCCCTGGAGAAAACAAGTTATGTTCAATTTAAATATCATCATTGCTCTCGAGAAATTACTTCAGTAGCTGTACTAATTAATCATGGTCATTCCCTATCTACACAGACAGCAGATAGAGAGAAGTGTCACATAAGGACAGTCTTTCAGAAGGAGTTTCTCCCCTTTAGGCACAAGCATAGAGGCCTGGGTTAACATAAGAACTCAGCAGGCTGCAGATAAAAAGGGTGAGAGCTCCTCTAAATAACAGGCTCTGGGTTTGGTTACTGTATTTCTGGGATTTGGCCCTTAGCATTGTAGTCATTCAGAAACCAGCTGCTGATTGCTGCCAAAGCAAAATCCATAATATAAATGCATGAAACTATGAGACATTGATGGAAATAACTTTGAAAATGCAGCGATGCCTCATTGATCCAGCAAATTCACTTAGGCTGCTGAAGTGTTCCCATCCCTGTTATCAAAGCATCGCTTATCTGCCGGAGGTGGCCAGGTGAGACAGACCTCAGGTGGTGCAGTTTCCTTCCCAGTAACCAGAAAACAAATTAACTGGAATTTTGATTCTCAGAATGAAAAATAATATTATTTTGTTTGAAATGGATACTGTTTAACCTCTGATCATAAATGACAATGAGTGGTGAGCAAGTGCCATAAAAATACCTCGGTTTAGCCTTAAAGATATTTATGGGAAGACTCACTTACTGCTAAGTGATGGAGAACAGTTATAATCTGTTATAGTTAATTTACTGCTACATAAGTAGAAATGTACTAAGAGCAGCACACTTGTTAAATTAAAGCTCACTTAATTATTACATGGCACTTGGGAATAACATCTAGTTAAAGAGTAAGCGGGAAATGGATGTTTTCTTTAAAATCATTCATTTTGGGAAAATAAGACGACCAAGGCCCTTTACATTTTTGCTGATTATAAAAAGCAACATAATATCAGAAAGTAGACTAGGAATGAGTGTTGTCGTACTCAGTACAGCTGATACAACTTCCATCAGCCAGCTACTGGCTCTAACACTCCACCCCGTTACAGCGGGTTGAGCTGAAGCCAGTACTGTTATCTCACTGTATCACTCTTAGAACAGACTGAAAAAACTAAATAAAATACTGGTCCGGATACTACCTAGTATCTAGCCTCTTTGTTGTTTTTTTTTCCTCAGCATCACAGTATCTGGAAGTGTAGTGTATTAAATCAAGAGTAATAGCAAAATCCCAAGCCTCAGATAAAAGCTAGTTTTCTTCTATATGGGAGTGAGGATTTTAGCTGCGTCAGGGTAATTTTCTGGGTAAGGAGTAACTTTTGTAATCATGGGGTGGTGATGAGAATAGCGAGGATAAGTAAATAGTAAAAAGATGGTACTGTAACACCTTTTCTGATGGACAGGTGTTCTCCTAAGCTTAGGCTTCCATGGCATGCTTCATCAAGAAGCTAGGAGGTGATTAGTCTGATCTCTTTTGAAAGAATGTCAATAGAAAACACTTCTTTGCCTCCATTCTCAAGCTTCAACCTGTACTTTTCACTTTTGTTCAAAGCTATTGCAGACCCAGACATGCTAAGAAAAAAGGACATTAAGGCTAAATGATCTCAAAAGTTTAAAATTTCAAAATATTTCTATGGCATAGTTAGTTATATTGGAAAAAATATTCTGATTTTGAGATGAATCACAAAATTAATTACTAAAGTTACATTTAAAAACAACGCAGTCATAAGTATGAAAATGGCCATATCCTCATTCTCCTTCTTTTCCAAGATGTACATGTTCAATTAAATGTGGCATTTTTGCGTTGAGTACTTCTGTGAAAGAACTTGATTTTAAAAAAAATCTTAAATGTGAACAATTCTCTGCAGCAACCTCAATATACCAATTTTAGATTTTTTTTTTTTTTGGTAACAGTCTTTTAATATAGGAGCTTTATAAAAATATTGCTTCAGTAGTTCAGGGGCCATGTTGTGGCCACCCCACATACTAGTGTGAATAGATGGCAATGGTTCCCTTCGGGATGTCTTTGATAGAACCTGCTGTGCAGCAGCTTTGCACTAAAATGAGGACAAGAGTCATTTGGGACTAGCAACCCTTCATGTGCTAATGCAGGATGGAAAAGGCTAATAGCTATGGAGCTCACAGCACCCTCTTCAGGCATGGCAGAACAGCTCCATAGTAGAGGAACTGTGGAGGACTGGGATGCATCCCCACTGTGGATGACAAGCCAGCTAAGTTATCCTCAGACTCAGAGCTATGAACCAATGCTTCCTTTTTGTCTTTGGCTGTCGGAAAACCCCTTCCTGCATATCCAAGCTCCAAATGGAGCAATGACAACATGAAAAATGGATTGTGACTCACTTTGCTACAGCAACAGATCATTATTTTTCTTTTTATACACATGCTGTAATTGCATGATATTGGCCAAGGAGAGTTACAAATGTAGATGTATTCACTCGTTTTTTAATGATGCTTGCATAATTGGTGGCATATGGGATCTTAATGAAGACTACATGCAGTATGCTGTTTGTCTAATAAGAAATTTAAAGTACATCTTTTTGTGGTTTGCAGTATGATCACTAAGAAGGCTGGAATTACTGAAATTACTATATGATTAAGAGAAAGGCATTCTAGCATTTTCTACTCATTAATAAAGGAAGACTGTTTGTATGTAGAACAAGATTGATTAAAAGTTTGTTTCTTTTCATGAAGACACCAGAGGTAAGGACTCTGAAAAGTACTCAGCACTGATCGAAATGAGAGCTATTAAAAGTTGAGAAATCATTGTCTTGCAGAGAGAAAAGCCTTTCATCCATGATAACTCATAAATATTGAAAACTTGCACTGGTTGTTCAAAGAAGAGTTTTTAATGGTGTCTGCTTCTGCAGGACCCATGCAAATCTGTGTGTGCAAGAAATTGCTTTTAATTGCAGAGTTTTCTCCTCAGAGAGTGTAGGTATATGCTGGTTATAACTTGTTATATTCTTAAGTTCTTTCAACTCACTCTAGAATTCTGCACTCTAGAATTCTGCATCTAAAATAAGGCCCAGGGAAGACAGAGACCCTTACTCTCTTGTCCCAAGTCCTATGATTTTTACCCTTCTTCAAGCATACCAGAGTTAAAAGTTTTGCCTTGGTGCTGAAGAGTGATGAGGAAGAGACAGTGTTTAATAACATAGCCTGTCAGATGCACACCCTCAGAAACAGGAGTCTGGAAAATGCCTTGTGTGTATTTTCAGCTGTAGTTATTATTTACATCTTTTTTAGCATTCCTCAAACGACAGGCAGGAAGGGCAGCCTTCCTTCGGCAACAACAATGCAGAGTTCTCAGAGTCATTTGCTGTCTTCATATTCTTTCAGAGATGTTCCAAAATAAACCTCTTTAAGTCAGCCCCACAAAAGTTTTTAGAACCTCATTTTAGATTAAGATATGAGGAAAAGACATTGGAAGAGCATTTAAAAAACATAAATGATTAAATTTTGAGTCCTATCACCTGAATAGCATTGTGCTAGAAATCATTAAAATTTGGCAAAGAAGTTTTAACTAGTTAGAGGCCGCTTAGACATAACTTGATGTGGAAAGAGCTTTTTTGATAATATAAAGGTGACCAGGTTTCTTGGATTTATGATGGAAAGTAAGTCTCAGCCATAACTGTGGGGCATATACAACCTCCACATAATAATGCTGCTATGTAATTTATTAATCTAAAATATTCCAATTTACTAGATACCTGTAAAATCATATTGGTGAATGCACAGGCTCTGAAGAACATATTATATTGAAAAGCAGAAGCTGCTGCCCATGAAGGCTTAACTAGATAATTCACAGGTGCTTCATAGTATTTATTGATAAAAGGCAAGCTCTGCACTGCAATTTGGATCTTATAAATCGTTTAGTATGTGCCTAGGTAAGTTGAGATATCCTAGCAAAAAATAAACACCCAAAAAATTGAGATACATAGTGCCTATATTTTTGAACGCAAAGTAAATACCAACATGCAACTTTTACATAAGCTATCTATACCTTCTGCATCTGTTTTATAAAACAAATCTGTTTTCCTAAAACTATTCCTCTACCCTTTCAGCATCACACAACAATAGACTAGGCAAAGGTCAAAAGCATACTTGAGTAACCATCTCATACAGGTTTACTGAATTTTAGTCCAGAAAAAACTTGTGCATAACACAGGTCCTAAGGTCTCAGATGATTTCTGCATCAACTATGGAACTTCTGACTGAGGTGAAATCTCACCTATTTCCTTTAGAAAGACACCCATTCAGTAAAGGGTGAAGACTATATCCAGGCTGAATCTGGTTCTGTGGCTAAAATCCTAACTGTGAAAAACGTACGGGTCATTCACAGTCTGTGTGTCTCTAGTTTGCACAGGAGATGCAAAAACCGTGCTCCCACCGGAGTGTGTCTGCCTTTGACTCACTTTCTCTCTTTCCCTATTGCCATATGCCCAAGGAACCTTTAAAGTACTTGATGCTGTATCTTCAGGACCTCATAGTGTCATATGCAGTAATTCTGTAGAAAGCTACTGGATTTCATTTGGGCAGCAACATGGATCCTGATTTCTATTACAGTCTTCTGGAGTAACACTGATAAACTCACTCAAGGGTGGGAGTTTCCAAAGGAACCTAAAGGAATTAGAAGGTGCTAAAAATGAAGGACAACTAGTTATATCTTCTTTTCTTTGGTTGCCTCTGTCTCACTGTCTACCACAGTAAAAATGGGGATTTAGTGATACTTTCTTTTAGCATGAACAGAAATAGTTGATTGTAAAACAAACCCAATGAAATATTCAGGAACAAAATGGTCAAGTCACTAAATAATGCATTCAGCTGGCTCTAGTGGATGACCTTTGCAAAATTCTTGGAGGTGAAGTACAAACTGCCTTTTTTTTTTTTTTGGATGGTGCATTCCTGGGGAAACAGTGCTATGAGAACTCTATTTCACAATGAAAGCAGCTCATTTTTTAGCATTAATTATACATATTCTTCAGTAGGTGGCCGCCTTCTTTCTTAGTAGGTACCAAATCAATACCTGTGCATAGTGCTAATGGGCACTGTGCTACTTGAGGTGCCATCTTTCAGAAGAGACGCTGAAAGCAAGATCTTGTCTCTGTGATTTTGATGGCTCCTGTGGCAATTCTGCCTCCCTCCCCC
>VZZY01007278.1:0-132109 GCA_013400335.1 Eurystomus gularis | reverse complement strand
CATCAGTGCCTTGGCCACAGTCCAAGTTGGGTAATTACATTGTCTCGCTAAATTTTGCTTTGTGCAGTTTTAATTTAATATGGTGCTCTTCTCTTCCTGCCCTAAGTTGTTTTGTGTCATTGCTGGGCACTATTAAATAACCTCCATATTTCCCCTGAGACAGCTGCATTTAAGCTGTGGGTAAGACAAAGCCTGCACATGAAATCTGTGAACCATTCCCAGAGAAGGAAACACAAGCTCGCCTCAATTATTACATGCCAATATTTACCTGGACAAACTCCAGCTTTTCTGCTCCTCTCCAGTAGTTTACTTTCATTTGGAATTTAACTACCCAAATGAAAACAGCAGCTGTAGGGAACACTGTCCCTTCTTAAGAGGTCACAAGGCTCATGCCTGGGAGGACTTTTTCAGCAGGCAAAGCAGTTCTATCCTCTGCTCACAAACATAAGCTGCTACAAGCAGCCTTCTACAACAGCATGTAGTATTTAGCCACAGACTGCAGAGGGATGTTGGGGCAGAGTCAGTCCTAGTCAGGCAGCTGCCTTGCCCCTGTCTCGTCCCTCTTGGAGGGTCACTTTGTCCTCCCAGGGCAACTGAACAGGCCCATGATCTCACTCCTGCTCAGTCCTCAGGGCTACCCCTCCAATGAACAAATTCAAACAGGCTGTACACAGGAGACTAGAAACAAAGTTAATGCCAGCACATTTTACAGTTGACAAAGTGACCTTCCTGATGATTTTAAGTGAAACTAAACTCAATACATTGCAGTTTAGTATTATGACTCTGAGAAGATACAAGAGCAGTGCTGAAAGGAATAGCTGCTATTACAATATAACAGGTAGGTTGGGCTGGTACAGTAGGAATCCTGAAAGGGGAAGGAGCTGAAATTGCTCCTCATAACAAGCAAGAGTAATGCAACCTCTGCCATGAACACAGAGAGCTGGACCTGAAGCTCCCATGAACATGGACAAGAAGATCTTGCCTATGGCACAGGAATTGTGTTCCTTTGCCTGAGTGACCCCAGAGCAGCAGGGGCCAGACAGTGCTCTGCATTGCTGTGGGCAGCTCCTGCCAAGAGCATTTACGTGCAATAGTTTTATTGACTGAAGAGTCTGTAAGAAAACCTGGCAGTTGCCTGGGAAAGGCTCTGGATTGGAGCCTCCTGGAACGAGGAGAACTGCTTTTGGCAACACATGGAGAGTGGAAAGGCCAAGTCCTTGAAAGGCTTTGAGAGAGGCACTGACAGAGGTCATGGCGCAGCTGTTGGGTTTATGCTCGTGGCAAGGAGACTAGCTAGAGCTCCAGGGCAAATGCTCCATGTGCTATATTGCCTGTGCTCCTCTCAAATACTGCATATTGAATGCTCTAGAAAACCTAGTATCTGGAAGTAAGTGCATCTAGGAGACATCTATATTAGACACTATTAATCCAGAGAAGCAAAAGGCTTGAATCTAACATGATTTTTCATTGGTATGAAGCCTTTCTTGTGTAGACATTGCTGCTCAGGACTGAAGTCAATCTCTTGAGCATCACTGTCATGAGTTTTTTTTCAATTTTACATGCTTTTGGATGCTATAAGAGAGATGGGGTTAAAAACAGGGATAATATTACAACGCAAAACGCTAGTGATGTTATGGCACAAATCCTTCTAAGGGTGTAAATAAAGGTAGGCAGGTCTTCATCAGCTTGATTGAAAAGTAGGCTGAAAGTAAATACTAAAAATACAAAGCATCAAGTGCAAGCTGTGTAACCAGAGCCATGCAAAATAGGATTATGGCTTGACCTTTTTTTCTTTTTAATTTTATGTATTTGAAGTCTTAACTTGAAAATAAAATCATAGGAGCAAAACTCTATTGCTATAAATCAGCAAGACTCCACAGATTTTCCAATTTACTCTATTTGAGTAATCTTAACTATATATTATCTTCCTTGGCTTGAAAACATTGTCAGAACTTCAGGCTTTGAGGCTTTTTGTATTCTTGCTCTTACTTCCACCCATCTTTTTTTTCATTTTTAAATACAGCATACTTTTATTGTTTAATGTGAAGCTATTCAACCTTTCCTCCTGTTATCCAAAGACATTCTGCATGTAAAAACAACAATTTGGACCCCAAATCACCACCATCTGCTTATTTATAGCAAGATCAAACAGTAAAAGGAGTCCTTATTAAGCCCTCAATGGGAGTCATGTGACTGCAATGAACTCAGTTTTCATTTTCCTAACAAAAACGAGATTGTTTCTTTACTGGTCCCTCTTATTATTATTTTGTGGTGTTCTGCAACAAAAACATTAAAAGAACTTTCATTTCTTGAGACCCATTCCCTTCACCCTGTCATGGCCATTTCTTTACCAGGTATGTAAATATTTGTCTGGTCCTGGCATGCCATTAGGTGCCAGAGTTGAATATCTTTACAAACTTGCTTTTATTCATCCAGTGTCTGAGGGACAAGGTGAGATAAGAAGTATGGTTCCTTTTCAAATTGCTGAGCTATCCTTAGTGTGACCCTCAGAAAGAAAAAACAACAAAACAAAACCCTGCAATACCAGGGTTTTAGTGGGGCAGCAAAACCAAACAGCTGAAGAAGAAATGAAGCCAGTCATTGCTGGTAGAAAGTGGAGATTAAATAATTCAAGAAACCTGCCTTGTGTAAGTATCAGTAGCAAGAAAAGGCTCAAATATGTTTTAAACTTGCATGAAGTTTCTCATAAACTATGATCCTGAGGGACTTTGACAATAGAGAAAACCTCTCTCTGTTCAAAGAAGAGTATGCAGGAAAGAGGAAAGTTGTTAAGTTGACATCCTACTTTGGGTGGATCACTTTTCCTTCTAATGAGGACATGTATTAATTGCAATGCAGCACAAAGGCAAGCTTCTGCTGCTCTGAGTTCACTTTGACCCTTAAAGTACAGTGTGTGGGGGCAGGAAGTTGTTTTTTACTTCAGAATGTTTTTAAAAATCTCATTGTTGCAGTCAAAACTATCCCAACACAGTTTTACAGACATTGCACTACAAAGATGCATTATTTTTTTTTTCTAACTTAGATCTGAAAGATAATTTATTGGCTTTCATTGAGGTGTATAACAAGTGCTCTAAGTTCATAGCACCAAATTCTGACATATCCCATACTAAAACCATGGGTAAAGTTCCTAGCATTTACTGTTTCAGTCACATATACACAGTTATACTAGAGGGTAGATTAAGAAAAACTAGGTCATTAACATGGAAAGTAGTAACTAGTTTTAATACAATTACATAGAAGTTCTGTCCAGAAAATTGGTCAAGTCTGTAGGGTTATGAGATGTTGCACTGCTTATCCTACTTGCCACTACAGCCCCATATGGAGATGACATGATACTCTAAGATGAATGCAAGAGGGGAAAAAATCAAGGGCATTTTCAAAGCAGACATTGATTGGCAGAAGGGGCTTTATTCCTGCTTAGCACACATGAGTTGAGATTTGTCTATCCAAATTACAAGCCTACAAAACCACTATCTGTATCTCAACTCTTTGGCTAGGGTCCTTTTACAGTCAAGAAGAGAGAAAAGACACGTTTCTAGATTTACCTCCTCCTAAGGTAGAAATTGAAGAAGCACAGATGGGTTATGCTGTAGTTATAGCTACTTTTATCCCTTGACTATGCAAGAGCATAGACCACTAGCTCAGAGAGAGGCATCCAACCATCAGTGTCTAGTTTACTACTTCATCACTCAGAAACCGGTGGCACCCAGCCACTGCTCTTTCTAGCTCATGCTAAATGCAACTTCTCTTTAGCCCTGTATAAAACTACTGAGTATGAAAGCAGCTAGGTGGTCTCTGACTACAAATGAGGAGGAAATCAGACAAGTCTATACAAAATGCAACCTACTCCAGAAAAAAGATGCACCTTACTTTACTTATGTGGTGGGTACTTCAGTTAGTTTGCTGGGAAAATGATTTTCAAAGAGACCATGTGTAGATCAATTTGAGTGAAATCCTGATTAAACCAAAATGAAACACAAAACACACAATCCCAAGCAGGCTCAGGACTTCAGCCTCTGTTTGAAGAAATGGCACATTTCTAATACAACTATCAAAACGGAAAGGACTTTGAGACTCTGGGATGCTTTTCGAGAAATGTTAAGAAGCTTAAGCCCATCTTGAGCTTACTGATTGTTCAGCCCACAGAATATAACAGGGATCACAGGTTGATGCACTTGAGTTATCCCAGGACTGGACTCGGTCTTATGCTCTCAAAAGGGTGACAAGTTTGAATGTTCCAGTGACAAAAGAGCTACAAGCAGCTCTCCCTTCTATCTCTGCAATGCACGGAAAGAAAACCAATTGTTATTTTTGCACTACCTCCCACAAGAAACAGTAGATGCTCTTTTAAATAGACTACATTGTTCAAGCCTATCCACTTCACAGTGTTCCTGCTCTGGCCACAAATCGGTCACTGCTTATCAACATTTGGACAATTCTGTCAGAATCTAATAATAGCCAGCAGTAGTGGGCAGCACAAAAGAAAAATCAGGTCGCGTAATTTTAGCTAGCCAGCTAATTTTGAGCTCTTGCAACAGTCAGCATGAAGAACTTTTAAGTAAACATCAAAGATATCTGATCTATGTGCAAACCATAGCCCGACACACAAAAGAATGTATGACCTTTATCTCCACGACACACCTGTCAGCCAGCTGTGCTAGGTAAGAATCTACATGCAGTGCCTGTGATATGTTGCGCCTCCTTTCAGGCCATCCAGGGTTTGTATCTTTTTTTCCCCAAATGTTAGAAAATGAATTGACTACAACCACAGCATTCATATAAAAGCAACGTATCTGATATGAGTGATACAGATAACAACACCATTCATCAAAAGATCCCAGGGGTACTGTGCATCTTATTCACAATATTTCCATTCCTGTAACAAATTCTTGCTTATATTTATGCACAAGCTGCTCCACTGAAATCTAATCATATGTGTAAGCCTTCTCAGAATCAGGGACTAGTACCACACAAGAATTATGTTTGTCTCTGCTGATAACAAAACTCTCTATAGGGTAAAATACAAAAAGAAACGCTGTTAACTGTTTGAATTCCTTGAGGAGTTTTGGATGCCAGATCTGGGTTTTGTCCAGACCACAAGGACCACCATCCTACTCTGGCTAATAATAGTCCATGTTATTTAATGACAGGAGATGAGCAGGATTTTGTGCATGTGAGAAGCTGAATACTCTGCTGGGAAGGTCTGAACTCTTAAATGAACTTTCTCAACCGGATGACTAATTCTCTAGCAAAGCCAGAAAAACAGCCCACAATACTGAGGCATTAGAGTGGGAGAAAGAGTGTCTGATGTTCTGACAGACCCTGTTTTTATATGCCATCTCCAGTGACCTCAGAGACAGAACACTACATAATGTGCCACCATGAAATTAAATAATGCCACCTTCCCCTAGACTGTGTTACTAATCTGCTGGGTCTCTATATCTGTACAGGTAAAGCCAGAAGCAATAGAGAACATTTTGTTAAAGAAAAATAACTGCTCTTGTAAACATATAAATAATGAAAAAGCTTTGAATCCCATTTTTATACAGACTGTCAGATAGCACTGGTTGCCAAGTCATGATCCCATCAAAAATATGTATCTAGAACATGCCACAAATGTAAGAGCAGTCTAAACCTGATTGCATAGCCTGTCTCATCACATGATTGTTCTGAATTTCACCAGAGTCTAGAATTTTGGTTTTGGTCAATGTCTGCTATCAGCAGAAGGGGATAAACTTCAGAGTTAAAGTGTTAGTGCTCTTTATGCTCAGATCTAGTAACTGCCATGTGGAGTGAGACCCACGGTCCATCCTGCCTCTCTACTAATCATGGTCTCTTGGCAGTATAGCCCCAATGCAAATAGCAAAGAGTGATGAAAAGTAAATTCAGATTTGTCTTCTGACTTTTGGAGATGTTCCAAATCTGTATTTGGACTCAGGTGGGACCCTATGCCAACATCACACCAAAGCAAACCTTAACCTGGGATTGTTACACTGATCGCTTTGAGAAAATACCAAAATGCAATTCTGTTTTCAATTAATCTTGAGATGGGCCACCTTTATTGAACTTCTAAAAAAACCATACTTCTAAATATACAAAATAATAAACACATGATAAATACATTACGATTGTTGCATCCTTTTCCTCTTCCCATGCATACCCCTTACAACAGTTTGCAAGAAGCACGGAAATATTCTTGCAATTATTGTAACACACTGAAGGTGAGTCCTTTGCAGTATAAATCCCATACAGCAAACCTGAGATGCAGCATACTTTCCTGTTCCACTCACACAAAGGAGGGCTGTTCTTGCCCACCTTATAATTCAGTTCAGGTAATGCCTCTTAAACAATACACAGTCCATTCCCAGGAGGCAGTAATTTATCAGTGTTATCAGATAACTGCTTATTTTGAGCTGTTAATGAAAATACCGTTGTCTGCCAAGTGTGGTAAAGCTTCTGC
Organism: Eurystomus gularis; assembly: GCA_013400335.1. NCBI lineage: Eukaryota > Metazoa > Chordata > Aves > Coraciiformes > Coraciidae > Eurystomus > Eurystomus gularis. The sequence goes on along the minus strand of VZZY01007278.1, from coordinate 125,628 downwards.
CATCTCTACAAGTTGAATTCAGCAAATCAAAATCTGGGGAAAGAGATCTAACTGCTAATGGTCTTCAGGGGAAAGTTTTTAGGGTTCTTTCAGAATCAGTGAAAGAGCTTGAACTATGCTATTTGGCAGCTTAAGCTCAGAGGAAGTGCAAAGTAAAAAAAAAAATCTTTGAAAAACAAGTAAGTTCAGACACATACCACTGCCAAATCCTCCTCACTTGGAATAAGTTTTAGGTAGCACACCTAACCTCTACTTCAAACTGCATACACTACAAAAAGTCAACCCAATCTCTAGATGTGGAAATCTTGAAATAGCATGAAATGAAAAGTTGTACCAATATTTTACCGCAAGTCTAAACCCACTTTTATGGCACCTAGCAATATTTTAAAATACTAGGACTTAGGTGGTGATAGCCTAAATGAACCATAATTTAATCTCTCCACCTATCTAGTTGCAATTCAGAAAATCAAACTGTCTTGTAAAACAAGATGGTTTTATGATCCCGTGTTTCCACAAACACAGAGAAAAGTCTCCTGTGCCTTTGGAAGAGAGTAAGGCAACACTTGCTCTTCACCCAGCCAGCGATGCAGACATACTCAGCAAACACTCAAATATGCCAGTGTGCCGCCACAAGACTGCTGCCCTCTCCATGCAGCTACACATGCAGACATTCACAAAAGGCACAGGAAAGAGCTCAGGCCCAGGCTGGCAAACAGGAGAAGCCAGAGCTGACTGCACACCTCTGGTCATTCACGGAGTTCCCTCAGCAGTCAGAAATCAGGCATTTGAAAATCACCCTGGCTCTCCAGTCCCCTCTCCCAGCCTGACACCTTCTCTACAAGGTGTGTCTCTACAATGTGCCAATTACTGCGGAAAGCCATATGCCACATGGGTCCCAAACATGTAGCCCAAGAAGTCCCGAGGTTGATGGCCAACCTGCTGGCTTCATCTTCAGTAGCACCAGGTCCTGCCAGCACAATGCAGAGCAATGGAATCCCTACTCTCCCAGCACCCCTACTCTCAGGATTATCATGTTCCTTCCCTGTCACCTTCCTAGGGAAGGTGGGAGATGCCAAGAGCTGGAAGCTTACCACCAGAAAGACCCCAGTATGCATGGAGGCAGTACTGAACAAGTCTCATAGGTCCACAGAGGCAGAAGCAGATTCTTCCACCTCCACCCCGAGGCTGGAAGGCCCATGCCTCCCTCTGCTCTATCCCCGGAAACTTTTACCCCAGTCCACTTTGGCCAGCAGAGCCTGTCCTCTTGGTACTCTGTTGCGGCAGTTTCCACACAACCATAATGCCTTCCAGGAGTAAGGGAGCAACAGAGGATCTGGCCTGTTGCATTTTGTTTCTCCATCCTGCAAAGTCTTTTAAATTGTTCTGCATCTAATAATCCACATCCCTGTCTTGTGCCCCACTTTCAGACTTGAATCCTTCTGATTCCTTCCACCAAATTGACAAGATGAACCACAATACTTCTTATATATATAGATATATATCTATCTATCTATATCTATCTATCTTTCATATGGAATATGCTCACTTGTGTCAGTGATCTGGAAAATATGCTTTGTCTTTCTTCCAGAGAACATGCACATTTTGGATTTCCCTTAAGCTTTCATATTTATTTCTGATCTCAATGGCTTTACTTTGTCAGCCCAGCTGATATCAACCAGATGAGAGCAATTATTTGAGGGTGGATTTTGTCTAGGAGGGAGCAGAGGACAAAACCAGCAATAAAATTCTGGTAATTTGTCATTTCATTGTAAAGACATGTCATGTGTATTTGCATATTCTGCCTGTGAAGTAAACAGAGCTATAATCAGATGATGTGGCAAGAAAGGCTTGAAATGCTATACAAGACTTAAGGTGTAAGTGTTTATTAAACAACTAACATTTTGTATGAAGAATGCTCAAAGGAAAGCATCTTATTAGGCACCTTGCTCAGTAACTTGAGCCTATTCTCACAAATACGATAAAGGCTGGGGTACTGAACATAGCAAGTTCCTATATATGAAGTGTCTGTATAGCACAGTGAATATGTACATGGCCTATTAGTTTATCTTGCAATCCCAGTAAATAAAAAGCTAGCTCCTGTAGAGCTCATGGCATGCTGAGAGAGCTGCTTTCAGCATTTCACTCAGCCCGATCGCTGCATACATCAGCTGGCCTCATAACGGAAGGGAAGACAAGATAGGAATTATCAGGATACAGCTTGTAATGGCTGAGTCGTAACACTAAATGTCTCTAACTCAAACTAAAAGGGTCATTTAGGAGGTATGACTTGCTGTGACACCTGCAGAAGAATAGAGGAAACTCTGGGTACTTAACATTTCAGAATAAAACTCAGTGTCCCTTCAGCTGCATTTAGTGTCTGAACAAACTCCAGGGCACAAACTCCAGTGCCAATTCAATATAGAATTCTATTTGCAGAAACTCATTAACATTGTGCACAACTGCTTAAAAAAAGGTTAAAGCCTTGGCAGAAAGCAGCAATAGCAGCCACAAATTCAACCCTAGGAACTCTTCAGCACTTACCCTAAGACTCACCAGCTGGGGAAACATTGAAGCATGGAGCATTTTTAAGCAGACACCAAAGCACAGAGCAGCCAGTGGCACAGAGGGGCTGCAAGCACAGGCAAGTCAGCAACCTGTCCCTGCACTCACCACTGTGTCCCCTACAGTGCCCACTGGTGCAGTCCGTGGGTGCAAAGCTGCGGGCATCCCAGTTAAGTGCCAGTAGTTCAAATCTGCTTATATACTTCCTGTAACTACATGCTTTAGTTCTTTATAAAGCAGGGCTTTAAAAATGACACACCACCACTTTGAAGGTCTTATTTTATAGTAGAATACTATGAATTTTCTCTCTTGTAGTTCCTTTGGATGTGAGGTTTAATTTTGACTGCTGCTTCCTTTGTAGATACTTGGGCTCAATTTAAGAAAAAAAAAAAAAAGAGGAAAGATTAAATAGAGATAAGTAAGTGCCAAAAGTGTTTTCTGCTCATTCATAACAACAGTGGCTTTAGAAGTGGGTTGGAAGGAACTCAGGAAAAACCTCCAATTCAATTAAAAATAATCCAGAAACAAACAAAAGCAAAAATGTTAACCTGGAGAGACACACATATTTTGATCAGGTGCTGGGCTTGATGGCCCTGGGTCACCTTTTATCACCTACACCTTCTTTTGCTTTAGACCTGTAGTATATAATAGAGATGTCCAAGTTCTCTCACTAAGATTATGAGCAGACACTATTTTAGAAGTTAATGAAACAGTTTGAGGGTGTGATTTGGTATGAAATGTTTCATCTCCCAAAGATCTCAAAGCACTTTACCATTCAAATGAAATAATACAGAAGACTCACACTGACACTGCTCAGCTGTAGCCAGCTGAGGAATGGGCTGCAAGAAACATGTAATAGCTCCCCTTTAACCCTACATAAATCTTTAGAAAAGTAATTCAGAGATATCTCTCTCAGTTGAAATAGGAAGGGGAATGTAGGTGGAAACAATTCAATTATCTCAGCTGCAATTTTACATGGGGAGTGTATCACACCTTCTTATTGTTAGATAACAGTCATCTGCTCTGAGCTCTGCACACAGCATATATGGCAAGCAGTCTGAAGTGCTACAGCCTGAACTTATTCCCTGTCCTGAAGAGATTCCTGTGGCAGGAAGACTGGTTTGTAATTAACACAACTTAGCACACTTGAAATCCTTCATTGTTTAAGGGGCATGGGAGAAATAGTAGGGGCCTCGATACTTTATTTGAAGGGCAGATGAGATGGTATGAGAGCTGCGTGCCCTTGGTCTGCTTCCCAGCCCTCCCATTGCAAAGCCACTAGTGAAACAACTCCTTAATAGGAGTCATGAAAAGCTCAGACATGGAGGACACCCTGATCACTGAAGGACTCTCAGAGAAGCAGAGGTAGGTTCTCAAGCTAAGGTACAGCTGCTCCCTATCTGCTGCCTGGAGGTACCAACAAGTGCCACTATAAAATTCACCAGCTACATTAATTCCTTCTATAGTTACTCCTTCCCCCCCAAAAAAAACCAAACCAAAACCAAACCCAAAACCATCCTAAGTGGAGAGACAGTAGCAGGCAGTGAGTTGAACCTGCAGTATTTATAGTGCTAGAATTGAAGAATAATGATGATACAAAGGATTTTGAAAGATCACAAAGTTTAAATTCCTGCCCCCAAACAGACTTAACTACACCTTATAGCATTTTTGGTGAAAATTAATCTGACCTGTTCTTAAAGCCCTTCAGTCCTGCTGAGACCACTTACCCAGAGCCTATCCCAGCATCTTCCCTTTCAGAAAGCATTTCCTCCTCTCTAATACGAATTCTCCTGTCCGCTGCAAAAATGTGGCTGTATGTACTAAGTGTTTCCAGTTAGGTCTAATGCTTTCTTTAGAAGACTGGAAGGAATAGGTGTTAGCCGGCACTGCATTTATGGAGAGAGGCAAAAAAAGGTCGTATTGGGAAAAGAAAGGAATGTAGCTGAAGTATTAGGCAAAAACAACAACAAAAATTATTAGTGAGTGATATTTTGTAGAGTAAAGGAATGCAGATTTAATGAAGAGCACAAGTAACATCCTTCAGGGTCAGCAGTGGAACCCTGTGTTAGGGTTCTGTATTAATGGCAGAGTTACAGCCAATTCTTCCTAATACTGCAGGAGCTCAACAGGAGGCCTACAGTACGCAACCAACCTGTTTCTCCCTCTCCCTTTCACACAGCCAGACACATACCGAGTGTTCCTGTACAGGTTCTCTCTCTTATGCATATGCATCCTCAGGCACACACAGACACAAATACATATAACCCATAGGACCTCTCCATTTGCCTCCTGTCCTTTTGCAACAGATACTACTTATCGGGTGCCTTGATTCAGAAGAAAGCAGGGTTAACATCCTCCTCTCAAGGAGTAAGAGACTGTCTAGCTTGCTGTGGTCAGTTGACAAAAGGAGGAAACAGAGTAATAGGTATATGCAGATTAATAGCTCACACTTTCATAGCTAGAGATGTCCCTGCTTATTGTAGGGGGTTTGGACTAGATGGCCTTTAGAGGTCCCTTCCAATCCAACACATTCTATGATTCTATGATAACACACATCTCTCAGCAGATGCCACAGGTAATTATGCAACTGAGGGTAGTGATTCTGGAAGCACTCATAAAATACAGCTTTTATCTCCTTGCTTCCAGCCCGTGTCTGGTAATGTATAAATAATGTTAACGGCATCCACACAGACTGACAAAGATTGGACGTGCACTGCATATATATGCTTGGTGAAATATAGATTTTGCTGCAAACTTGAGATGTGTTAGAAGAGAAAGGAAGACCTTTGCCTCTTAAAAAACGGGACTGATTCAAGATAGGTTATGAATATGGGGTGGCAGCTGCTTGACATGTGACTGGCTCCATGCAGCAAGCTGACAGCTTCATATGCCAAGAAATTTCAGTAATGTGACAGCTGTGATAAGCAGGAGACTCACTATACAACAGTACAGTTAACAACAGAATCCATTGTAAACGGGGCCAACATTATTGTAAAGATAGGTGTCAGCGTGCTTGGAAAAATAAGCAAAATTAATTTTTTGCGGCATTTGGTTTCCCATCCATGCATCACATCCTTCTATGTGTGTTTTGTACATGTCTCAGCCATACTGGGTTGCTACATAAGGCACCTTTCACATGTACAGTGAGCTTATCCCATTTTATTACCCACAGATTAGGGACACACTTTTGCTGCTTAAAATTCACTAAGCATACTTTGAATACCATACAAAAATTTGACGAGAAAACTGAGAAACAGAGGAGTTTTGAGGCAGGTATGCAACAAGAGAAAATGTCTGTGGAGGAGCTAAAACACACCAGTGAGGAAATGAACCACTGTTACTTTCCAAGGATAGTCACACATGGAGGGTCTGCTACAGCTCTTTTTTAGTTTTGGTTCTGTCCTTCAAACTCACTAAAATGAGAACAGTACTTGAGAGGAATGATTCTGCAAAACAGACCAACGTAGTTTTGTAAGTAAATTCCATTTGCGAAGATGGCTTTAGGTGCATTGAAATAAATCACATTGTTGTAGTTCATCGACAAATGTATGCAACATAACAGGTTTACGGTGGCTACAAAACTGAAAGGGATCCCATTATCTATAAAGAATTCTTCATTATATGTCACTGTTAGGAAGAGCAGACAGATAACGTGAGCTGAACAGAGGAAGGAAATTCAAAGGAGCAGAACTCGCTTTTAAATGGGGCAACTTGATAGAGTAAGGATGTTAAGAAACAATCAATCCAAAAAACTGACCCGCAGTCATTGCTGATACTGAAAACTGATGGTGATCACACATTGTTACTGTTATTTTCCTAATGATAAAAATGCTGGTTTCTGATCTGAACTTGAAACATTGCACTGCTTTCCACCACTTTTTCTAAATTTTCTATGGAAAGCTGTTCTGTGATGCAGCTTATATCACTTTATGTAAAAATACTGAAAAATTGTCACAATTATATCTTATGAAATATCAAGCTGCTTTGCCACTGTATGAAGAAAAAAACTGATCTAGAATATGGGAGATGTTTTACTAACATTTATCCATAATGCTTCATAAATAAAAATGTGTCACATGGCATATAATCAGTTTGTGACAGTACACTGCATCACTAACTAGAAAAAGCAATCCATAAAACTGTAAAAAACCTCAAAATAGGAAAGAATGAATGCATGAATGCACATTCTGAAGTAAGTTTTACTAAACCTCCTCACCTTTTTGTATTTTCTCTTTCATTTGTATTTCTCCAAAATAGAAGAAAAATATAAAATGCCAGCATTTCACACATCAGCAATTCTTAGCTTTGGTTAGGTTTCTTAAAAAAAAAAAACAAACATGAGAAAAGGAAGAACAGACTTTAATTTTTGTTTCACTTTAAAAAATATAGTCTATTGCACGGGTCCTCAAACTACGGCCCATGGGCCGGATACGGCATTCTTTTTCCTTTTTTTTTGTGCACTACTACAAATAAAATACGTGCAGCGTGCATAGGAATTCGTTCATTTTTTTCCAAACTATAGTCTGGCCCCTGACAGTGTCTGAGGGACAGTGAACTGGCCCCCTGTTTAAAACGTTTGAGGACCCCTGGTCTATTGTGTCTCTTAGTATCAAATTCTTCAAAAGTAATCATCCCGTCACATGGCTTTCCATAAAATTATTCACAGAATTACATGGGCACAAATATCAATATACTGAGGAGCTTAATTTTATGTTTGTGACACAAACATTTTCTAAAATATATTCTTACAGCTTTATAAGCATGGCCAATACTAGAAGTGCTGCTCTGGCATGACTAACAAGGTTGCAGTGTGTTGTTGTTAGCATATGTGATCCAATAATTGGATATCCTAAAGCATGTTGTGTATGGTAAGCTTTTAAGGGTGCACTAAATTCCAGGACATTTTGTATTCCATCCACCTATAACTAGTAAGTGTATAATAATTTCAGATTAAACTCAAGAAAACTGTGTCATGTCCATCTTCAGCATTTCAGTAGATCAGAGAAAATGTAAGAACCTCCCCCCCAGGATTTACAGCTGTAAATATAACCCTTGTAGAAGTGAAGTGAGGATGCTCTAGTTACAGAATTGTGAGCTGCTAACAGTTTTGGCCTACACTCTGGTTTTGGCTTGGCAGAAGTCAGTAGGAACCTATTGTCTCTTAAAAAAACCCCAAACAACTCCACATGGAATGAAATGTTCTCCATCTAGCTTCTAACAGCCCTCAATGTCAAAATCTGCCCTTAGTGGTAGTCAGCTTTCAGTAGAGATGAGAAGTACAGAGCTAGGTCTGGGATGTAACGAGTTCACGACTCCCAGAAGTCTCTGAGGAGCAACAGCACTGAACCTCACTGGGAGTACAATAAAGAGAAGCTTTGCTCTTTGCATGAAGGATTTGAATTTCCAGGGCTGTTTCTTTGGCCCCTTGATGGGTTCTAAATTCTTGCAGGAAACGGTTGCCCACATAACACTGCTCTCCGGGACCTTGGATGGCAGCTTCTCTCAGGCTGTGTTGAAATTAAATAGTAATAAAAAAGTAATCTCTGAAACCGAATACCAGTTTGAGTTAGAAAAGCCTTTGCCAAAATATGCTTTCAGAGCAGGCACATCACATATATTATTGAAAAGCTCTGTTTCTATATGGTGTGCCAAGTTGGCAGAAATGCAAATTTAAAATTTAGAAGTGATTGCTAGGGAGCTGGGCAAGAAGAAGGAACTAGAAAGAGAAGGAGGAATTAATAGCATTTATTTCTTTAAAAGAATAAATCTTGAGCTACTTTTCTATTTTATGGCAATCTTACATTATTTATCTGTCTTTCTAGGTCAGAAAATAGGAGTAAATTTTATATGTGACACTTTCTTGTAATCCAGTGGTACAAAATGGACTGTCACACAACACTGCAGTATTTTACTCTGCTGTCTTGGCACGTAGGGGGACACATTTTAGGGTCCTTTGTGGTTTGTGTGCTGATATTGTGCCTGGCAAAATCCTTGTGTCTTTTTGAGAAGGGGAAAATAAGAGAGCACAAAAATAATAGAGGAGTAAAACTAAGTTACATAGCCTCTATATCAAGGATATTAGAGACACTTCCCTAGGGAAAACTGCACTGATTTTTCATCCTCTTTGGAGTCTTTAATCTTTTTCAAAGTTTATCCACAGAACTTATTTAAAGGACAAGGCACTAAGGCTTTCAGGATGCACTACAGCAAATTTCAACTCATTACTAGGGGAAGGGGATGGGGAAGTAGGGCTGATAGCTGTAATTAAAAAAAAAACAAAACAAAATCACCACACACAACACTTTAATAATAATAATTTTAAAATGTAACTGAGCAACATTTAATTACTGCAGAGAAGTCATCTGATTAACATTATAAAAATTTGCAAGAAACTTCACCTGCTACCCTCAATCCTTTGTTCAATTATTACTCCTTCCTATACAAAGGGAAATAACAGTAGGAAGCATTTTCCAGCTCGTATGGATATAACTTTTAGCTCAGACTTCAAGAGAGGATAATATTTTTAAACTTAAGATGACTGCAACCAGGTATCATTCTCATGCTTTATCACCATGTATCACAGCAGCTTCTGCAAGGCTAAATCCAGGATGCTAGCCCCAGTGTTCACACCATAAGCAGAACATGGGAAAGCAAAACTTACATTAATGACATGCTAAGTCATGAATATTAAGATAGTTCTGCAACATCACACAAAAAATGCCTACAGCAGCACCATGACTCAATTCAGATATGCAAGTCTGTGCCAAAAAAAAACCCCAAACAACAAAATTCCAAGCTCAGGAAACTCCTTTCACCACTGCCAAGGAAGATTCGGTTTCAATATGGAAGATAGGAAGCTATCGTTTCAATACAATTCTCAGTACATACCAGCAAGACATGCTGTTTACACCCTGTGCTACAGCTTCCTTCTCTGCCTTTCCACTCTATGGATCCATAGAAGTGAGATACATAAGTTCCTGGCTCAGAATTGAAATATCTCTTGGATTCATTAGTGGCTCTGCCTGAAGAGTTTGCTGAGAGATAAGTATTAGGCTAAAAGTGATAGCAGATACTAAATCCAACATAGGATTCAGCTTGTGAGGCAAGTACTGTGGTGGTACTGTAGAAATCTGACTTCTGATGAGGTTCTTAAACCACAATTTAACACAAAATGCAATTTATCCGTGAAAGAAATAGTCACTATTTGCAAAATTGCCTAAAGAAGGCTCTGTCACCGAGGTCATCTGTGTTTGACCTCACCATAGCAGGCATTCAAAATGCTATCGATAGTATCAGGATTATCTGTTTTAACAAGTAAGTCCATTTAGCTTTTAGGTAGTAAGTATGAAGCCTCCAGAAATATATGGCAAGGTCCTTCCCATGTCAGTTTGCTTTAAATATCTGTAAAATTCTGGTCCTGTAAGGAGGGTAACAGGTCAGTACAACACTTACATTAATAAATAAAATAGCCATAATAAAAAGAGCTGTCTGGTTCCACACTTCCAGAACTGCATGGATTACATTATTCCCCCATCAAATGGAAGGGAGAATTAAAACTGGACCCACAAAATCCCCAGTGAGGAGCTGGCTGAAACCCAAACAGTTATGAATTTTATGGCCTAAGGTTTATTCACCAGTTAGACTTTCAATTTTTGACACACGAACAGCAGAGCTCAAGAACATGAGCCAGAAATTTTGGCATTGCTATGGCAGTTTGTCCTCTCTCTCCAGTTGCTCAAGTTCTGCTTGTCTTGATACAGTCTGGAGAGAACAGCTCTGTCTCCCCTGTGCACCTGAAGAGACAGACAAGCGAAATATTAAACAGCTACAGATGCTGAAAGAAAAGCAACTGTTCAGTCAGCTCTTCAAGTGTTTTTTCAAAGCCTTGCTTGCAGGACAAAAACTGATGAGAATGCCTGATGGTTAGTTAAAAAAAGAAAAAAAAGCAAAGAAAAAAAGCAAAGAAAATTTGTCAGATAGGAGCACAGCTAAAGCTTAATCTATTTATATAACAAAACAGAGGCAAACTGCTGTTCCTATGCTAGAGAGGCAAAGAAATTTCTGCTAATCTATTATCAGGGGACAAGCTGCTCTTCTGGCACAGTGAGGCACATCAAACTACCAGCCTGGCAACTCTTTTTGCTCAAATCCCTCACATCCCCCAGTCTTCGTAAGACAGGCACTCCTCACTTATCACACCCAAATGGTTGACACAGAACAGAGTGTGTCCTATTTCCCTTTTTTCTTTCTCAGGTATGGAGCTACAGCACAAGACTTTTCCTTTACAGTCAGTCAGTATACGGGGCATGGTTTCATCACAGTGGGAGCAGCTTTGCCCTACCAAGTAGGTTGAGAGAGGGCAGAGAATTGCTTTGCAGTTGGGGTAGGAGTTGGTGCTTATTGCTGAATTTACCTTGACAGAATGTTCTTGTCCAGCCTTCCTATACCTATGACCAACTCAACAGTTACTTTGTTTCATGCTATTCAATTAGACAATGCCAACTAAGGTTCACAGCACAGACTCAACATTCAATGTGGAAAAAAGCAAAGCCCTACAAATTTCTGCCAATGGAATAATACCACAGAACATGCCCGTATAGAAGGGCCAGCATTCTTTCCATCCAAACAAAAGAAAACCCCTTCCTTTAAACACATCACACAAAGACAAGGCTTCACATGAAAGTTCATAAAGTGCCAAGTTCCAGGCCATGACATTCATTTTTCCCATTTTTCTCAGCTTGGAAGAACACACAGAGTTTAATCGCAATTCACAGATCTCCATTCCTGATCACAAGAATAGACAGTGAAAAAAAAAGGGTTTCTTTCCCTATTACACTTAGGCTGCCCCACACTGCAGGCACGGAGCCTATTGCAACAGCAGTGCACTTCTTCAGTGCTGTTCTGATTAAACAGGCAAGAGAGTTACAGAAGTGCTATCTCCTAACCAGGTTTAGACACAGTGAAATCCACCTAGGTGTGGTCACTTTACCCTGCATTGTGGCTTTTCCAGAGCACGGGGTAACAACTAGCAGGAAGATCTAGATATTTTCTGTGCCATTTTTCAGGCCTAAAAGATGCAAGGGAGCTGGGTAAGAATCCACTGGGGTATCTTTGACAAATGCATAGGCAAGAAAACTTGCCAATGGACTGTTCTGTCAGTAGAGGTCAACACACCACAGGTCATAATGAGAAAAGGAGAAAGGGAGAAGTCACAGGACAACCAGCTATCACACAGACTGCAATAGCCTTAACAACTTGGGGAATAAAACGGAGCCCCTTATCCAGCCACAGGTTGTCCACTTTACGTTTTCTTACCTTTATAGCCATACTTTATAGATGTGTTCCCTGGATGTGTAGTAATTGTGTGGCTTAATTAGCAGCTGTGGAAAGTACACATTAAGGGATATGATTGTCAGGTCTTCTGCTCTGACTCCCTGGCTGTTGAATGAAGTACAGCCAGGGAACACAGACAAATCCATGTACTCGTGTAAAAGTTAAAGTACATCAGTAGCTTTTTTCCCAGCATCATTTTCAGCTGACATCCCCTGTCTAGGCGGTGCCATCTGTTAACCATGTTGCATCCATGATCTCTTGAAGGAGGCTAAAAGCTATAAACCATTCCAAAAGCAGAATAACGTTGATACTGGAAGGAGATCACTGCAGTGCACTGGCATCCTATGTTCAAATGACTTCACTTTCAGAGTGATGGCTATGAGCAGTGGGGTTGCCACGCAACTCTTCAGCTTGGCAAACCCTCAAAATGTTTCCAGTCTCATGCTCTGCGTTGTTCTAGTAAGACATTTACCTGTGTTGCCCCACTGAACTACACTCTTACACTTGATATGCGGCTCCACTTTTACAACATGGTGCTATGGGACTACTTGAAAAGAGTGAAAGCCCGCCAAATTCAAACCAAGTGCTGCTCTGCCCTTCTCCTGCAAAGAAGCAAATAGTTATCTCCTCTTCTGTTCTTCTCCTCTCCCTCCCACTAAGCTTTCTACTAAACACAATTACATGCAGCACTTGACAACAGAGCTGATAAATTATGTGCTGCTTGAATTGAAAATATGAAGGATAATAGGGATAAATATCAATGCATTCACTGATGACACACATCCATTTCATCACTTTTGAGGCTTTTTGGTTGTGCTTAGGGATGACTTGCATGAACTAATTCCTAAGTGCATTGTCTTAAAAAGCTCTAGAGGAAAAATGGACTATGCCTAAGAGATAGCTGACAGAAATGAGGAAAAACAATGAAGCTCCCGGAAACTCCACAGGGAAACATTTTAGGGGCATGAAAATCTCTGAGCTGAGAAGTTGAGTTGAAAATTTTCCAGTTTCACTGAAACTGGAAATCGAATCTAACTTTCAGGTAACTACAATTTATTCTCATCTAACTGAGATTTATGTGCTGCCAGAAATACTGTCTTATGACTTATCTGTAATTATTACAGGTGAACAATTCTGCAACAAGAGGAGTCTTATTGTTGGCTTCCATTAAAAACGGAAGTCAGTCATCTAAAAGCCATGGCAGACTGCTGTCTCTTGTAGACACTATCATTTCTGAGGGAAATAGCAATTTGAGCAATCCATAACCCTTAGTTTAAAACTCTAATGTAGCTCTATTATAATTCTCTGGTATTAAACCAGTAATTTTCCCAGAAATCTCTCCAGTGTAAAAAACAGACAGAAATCTCAATTTAGCTATAGAAGTTGCTAATGGAAAACTTCAGAGAACACATGCTAGCACAGAGAATGCTCTGAGATCAAACCTCTGAATTTAAACTGAGAGGTGCAGAGGGTTTCATCACTGCTTTGAGCTTGGTTTAGAGTCCTGCATATTTCTTCCTCCATGCCTGTGTGAAGAGCTCTGGACAGTACTCCACAGGCTCTCACAGATGTCCTGTGCAATTCTCAGCTATTGTGTTAACCTTTGAAACTTAAAGGCATCAAAGAGCACCTTTCAGTTGCTAGCACTAGACACCTCCTAGCATCTCTAAGAAATGGAACAACAACCTGCCCAGGCACAATATCACACTGATAGACCAATAGCGCAATGTAAGGGGAACCCAGACCTAGCAGGGGATGGAAAGAGGTATGGAAAGAAAACTATAAAGTCACTCATCTGTCCTGAACCTTCTTGGATGAAAACACACGCTCTCTCCTTATGCTTCTCTAGCCCTCTCAGCCATCACTGTCGTGGCTCTTAGTCCCTCTCTAGGCTTTCTGATCTCGTGGTGTATTTCAGGGTCCCCCTATGTCTTTGGAGGCCTGATGTGAACTCTGATACGTTTTGCTGCCACCTCTCCCCACCTTCATTCAGCCGCAGAAGCAGACTGAACAACTTCTGAAAGAGAAGCCACTCTTCACTACTAGTAACCCAGAGGCAGGAAAACAATTGGAACTACAGAGAAGTTGTATACATTCATGTGTTTTTAACAGGACTTGGGTACAGATAGGCTTTAGGCTATGGTCACAGAGCCACTTCTGGTGCTAGCCCAAGTGTGGTTTGGGCCTAAGTGAGAACGCAGGGTTGCCTAGTAATCAACTGCATCGCAGAATCCTTTTAAGGATGAGAATTTGGTTCACAAGGAACAACCATCACAAGTGCTTGATTTTACAGATAAATCTAATCCTGGTTGTGCTGGCAGATTTCCTTTCGACTAGTTGGACGTACATGGCTGACTCCTCAGCAAGGAGGTACCAACTTACTGTTTGTTAGAAACATGCAGCTGCGGTGCAGGACCTGAGGTCGCCCTCCCCTGACACACAATGGTCTGGCACTGGCACAGGTGAAATCTGAAAAGCAACTGTGGAAAACTTGTCCTGTGAAAACTGCTTACCGTTTATTCTTCAGCGCCCCACTTTCAAGATGAGCAAAGCCAAAGCCACACAGTCAGGCCACTCACTGCTCAGTGCGGCAGTGAGTTATGCCATGAAATTTCTAGCAACCCTGAACATATTGCGGTGCAGCTGGGGGACGGAGAACTCGGTGTGCCTCGCTGAACTGCTCAGAGAAACAGAAGACAAAAAAAAGAGCCAAGCCAAATGGTTTCCTTCTCTGCAACTCGTATGACAAGCAAACATTTTGAGGTCAGGAAAAGTTGATCTTTTCCAGCCTAGAGGCAACCAGTTGCTTTCTATTAACATGTCATTTTGTAAAGAGTCCTGTGCAAATTGGAGTGAAACCAGATTATCATTAAGGTCCCTTCTAACCTGCTATTCTAGATTCTATGAATTCTAGACATTTTGAAGAAAAAAAAGGAAGCATTGAAGAAAATTATGTACGTATACTTGCTATGTACTGATCCAAACTAAACCATATTTACATCTTCAAGAGTGAAAAATGTATTATTTGTATGATTTATCACCCAGAAAAAACCTGTGAGGTATATTTATGGCATGAATTCTTTAGTTTTGAATAAACGACAAATAGTATTAGAGATGGAGCTGAGCTGCATAATAAGTAATGAGGCATTAAAGTGCACTTTTTGCCTGTTGACATCTCTTTTTAAGGATAGAAATTAAAATGTTGCAAATAGAAAGCATCAATATTCTTGAAGGTTATATCCAAAGGGCTCAGCAACTGCATGTAAACAGAGAATTAATGTCATAATGTAGATAAAACCCCCTCACATTTCTAGAGGACAAAGCTTGGAAAGCAAATAAGATGTGTGTGCGCTTGTTCATTAAAACTTAATTAGCACAGCATAATATTAAGGACCAACAGAAATGCTGAATGTAAACTGACGACTATGTGTGTGGGTATATCTGTACTTTATATATAACAAGAGTAATTGCCAATATGATAAGTGTTGAAATAAAGACTGTTGAAATACCTCTGGGATTTAAATTAAGCAGTAATATCACCATTTTAAACCTTGCTTCAAAATCTCTTTTACTATTCTGAGAAGAAAAAAAAACCCTGAATATAAAAGTTTGACTTAAATCTTTCCTCAAAATTCCAGTTTTTCCTTACTGAGCTGGGGAATGGAAGAGAAGGAAGAAGGCACATTTTCTGGAAGTTTCTGCATTTCTCACTGGTATTTTTTAAGTGAAAGGCATCTAGGTGTTTGTAGGTACCACATGCAATAAAGGCTTGTTAAATTATGCACTATGTGAAGTAGCTGACACCCCACAGATGTAAAGACAGGTAATGATCAATGCTGACAAGCCCACACCAGATCTCTTCTAACCAATGCAGGGGGCAGCAGTACAAACCATGTTGCCAAAAAAGCTTGTCCCCATGAGATCTGCAGCTCAGCTGTGCAGACGAAGATCACCTGCCTGTGCCTCAGCAGTTGCATCTTAGGATTGCTAAAACTCCCAGCACTGTTGTTATTGCACCAGATAACACAACCCTTTTGATTTTCATTTATGAGGAAGAAATATTTTTTTCTTCTGTATCATTCACAAAATGTTTGTCTTACATAGCCATACACTATGTGTTAAGGATCATTTAACCCTTATTCAGTAAATACACTGCACAATATACTTTTGATATTAGTCTGATAAAATGTCAGATAGAAATGATGGGAAACTACACGACATGAGAATGTCCCTCTCTGTTGTTTTGCACTAGCATTCACCATTGCATCAAGTAATACAGAAATAACCACAAAGGGTTGAAGAGAAACAAGCCATGTGCCTCTCAAACATCTGAACAGACACTTATTTTTCCAGACCCTACATGCAGCCAATTATCTGATTCACCTCGCTGGCCTGTTCTAGGATGTTTTGATGCCATTTTAACATTTTATTATAGCTGGCAGTAGCATGCTTATAATGCAAGTGACCCCAGAGGTAGCAATGGACAAGACACACAGAAGTAAAGAATATTTTTGGCTCTTATGAGTTAGAGCAATACAGTCTGGCAGAGAGATGGTGATAGCACTTCAACAAGGAAGATCAGAACACAATTATACATGGCCAGAAATGTATTCCGTAATGATCCATCATGCTGTCTGTGGCTGCTTTACATGCAGAAAGATCATCTGCTTTAATCTCCCTAGTCTCCAGATCCACACGGAGCATCATGTATTATGCAAAAAGGTACTCTGGGTGGCAGCATTGAGTTCACCATTGCAGCAAGCTGTATCGCTCTAAGGGTCTGGGGTTTTTTGTGCGGTTCCCCCCCACCTCCCTTGCTAAGTCTATACTAAGCACCCCCCTTCACAAAAATGTCTTGCCGTCTCGGAGGAGAGGTTCTTGCTCTCGCTGTTTCTCCTCGTACTGTGCAGCCTGCACCCACATACGGAGATCCTGATTCCACCATGCTCACGTAGACGCCTCTGTCCATCACTGCCTTTCTGCTGTGCTGCAGACCCGGTGAGCTCCTTCAGTGCACAAAAGCAACCAGCATGATGCAGACTTTTTCATTCCCTTCTGGTTGAATGATTTAATAAATTCACCCTGGATGGCACTTGATTTTTTTTTTTTTTTCCCCTCTTAAAATCCATCTCTACTGGACACAATGCGTGTGTGGGAGAGAAAAAGAGTGTCCTTCAGCAGAACTCAGGGGGTTTTCACCACTGAAAAGAAAAGCATTTTCTGCAAGCAAGTATGCTTGACAATGCTCTATGCTAAAAGGAGGAGCTGGGTGGAGGTGAAAGACAGTCTTGGGCTCATTACAGGCTTCTCTCTCATCCAAAGTCCTGTAGCTGCTGCTGGCAGAAGGTTGAGGAACAGATGCCTGTCTGGTCCCAGCAGACTTGGGGACAGATCCTCATGTTGAGTAAATAAACAGTTCCCTGTGAGTTTAAGGCATTGCACAGTGCTACACCTGGTGAGGAGCTAGCCCAAGTTCTTGCTTCTTTTTCTTCTGAGCCACATAAATTTATTTGACATATCCATAAAATTGCGTGTGAGAACAGAGTGCAGCTTCATTGACTTCCACAGAGATGCACCAAATTTTCAAGGACAGGAGAAGAATCAGTGCCTGACTCCTCACTGGCTTGAATTGTTTTGCCTGTGCAGAATGAACTCCCCTGTGTGTGTAAATGAAACAACCTGCCTTGCACCCACACGGGACAAATGGAAGTGACTTGCCAGGGGCCAAAGGAGTATGGAGCTTGGCTCAGAGCCACACATGCTGAAATGCAGCCTCTGCCAGGCTTCCTACCTGCCTCCTTCAACAAGGACAGCTTGACTCAGGAGCTGATTTTGTTGTTGTTGTATTAGCAGGGAGCTAAAGGCTCCTGAGAGACTGTTTATAGAAAGTGCTTTTGAATGCATGCTTCAGCATAGATAGCTCCCATTTAAAACTGAAGATGGACCTTTTATCAAAAGATGTGACAGGCTATCTTAAGGGTACTGTCACAGGTGGAGGTATAAAAAGAAGAAAAAACCCTTTTCTCTATTGTTTTGCTTTCCTTGTAATTTTACCAAGCATTTAGAAGGTGAGATAATGTCAGCTATATCTGTCTTTGGCATTTTTAGGTATGTATCACCTTGGGATCTAAGTGGTAAGGCAATATGTGATAACACCCTGGAATACTTGCATCTCCTCAAGTTTCTCTCTCATCTTTCTTTTATTTAATCTCCAATGAGTTCAAGTAACTTCTGCTCTTGCGTTCAGATCTGAGGTACAGAAGAAAAAGTAGGCTTCTATAATTTAGCAATTGGTAATAACTTTACAAGCATAGTTCAAATCTTTAAGTCAGGATGAGCACTGAATTAAGAAACCAAGGAATAAATGCTCATAATTTTCTGAGTGTTAGTATTTCAAATGATCACATCACTGTTACTTTTCTTGTGTATACTCTGTTCATCGAAGGGAATATCTGGAAATCTAGCTGTCCTTAAAATTATACAGAACAGTAAGTCCACCTGCATGTAATGATCAAATATCAGTGTAAGATCACAACCAGAAGGGTTACTGTGCCCTCACACAAGGAGCCATCTGACTCCTATAGAAAAAAGAAAAATTAACAGATTCTCCCCCGCCATGCCATAACACACCAAAATTCCAGCAATGCTGCTGAGAGAAAAAACATGATCTTGTAGAGGATTAACTTCCATAGACTTGAAAACTGCCAGCAGGACAGGCAGTAGCTTGTGCTTTAATAGAGACAGAAATTTCTCTGACACTGCAAAGACAACTGTCATTCAGCAGGAGATCAGAGTATGTTCAGCTGGTCCTTTTCAGGTGAACGCATGCAAGCTCTTCCAAGTTACCAGAAACTGTGTGGAGACTCTTGGATATATAATTTTAAATTTAGTGTTCTGCTAATACAACAGCATAGCTGCCAACTGGCTCAGTGTGGGTCAAGCCTGTTCACATCAAACAAATCAGATGGCTTAAAGCAGACAAGAAATAAATGGCCCAGATACAAATGTGCCTCGTGTTTGAGTTTTAGACCTTAACTTGGCCTATTCAAAAACATAAATATCACTTTGCACCTTTGGTTTGGATCCAAACCATCCTAAAGCACACAGATTTTCAGCAGGATTTTGAAATGGAAGTCTCCTTTAGCAACTGAGTAAGCTAGATAACATATACCTGCAATCATAAGGGCAGGGACACCACCAAGTGACTGTTGTAAGTCCTTTCCAGACATATTTACTGTGACTTTTTCTTTGATGAATTCTGCATTTTGCATTACTTTAATTACAGATGTTACTGCACAATTTGGCTGGCTTTATCCTCCCTCCTGTGCTTGACAAAATGGCTACCCTGCAGAAAGCATATCTATAAAAAAAATATCATATATCTGTGATGCTGTTAACATCTTTATTTGAAAATAAACCTTTAGCCAAATAAGTGCTGGCCTCCTACTAACTTTTAACCTCAGTTATTTATTTCTATCTCTTACCTGAAGCACTTAGCATTAGTTTATTTGCAGGACAAAGGCTTCAGTAAACTCTAACAAGTACCCTGGGTGAAGAAATGAGAAGAAACTCACTTCTTCAGAGTCTGCAGTTCAGGTGTGCTGCTGTTTCCCTCTTTCTTTTTCCCAGGGACCACATCTGCTTATGGGCTGACTTGGTCCCTACCTTCTAGGCAGAGCACTTTAGCAGTGTTACACCTGCATAACAAGGTATGAGTGAAACTTGACTGTAGTTACAGACCTAATCTTCTTACAAAAAAAAAAAAAAAAAAAAAAAAAAATTACTTAACCTTCTGCACAGAGGAGGCAACACTGTTTTAGTTTTCAAAGAAAGTGAAAATCCCACAGAGTGACTTGAATTTATCCCTCACGATCTCTGAGACCAGCCAACCCATGTGACACCCAGTGTCACAGAAGAGCTGCAAAGCGCTGGCTGAACCAGGGAGTGGGAAGGGAAGTCAGAGAGGTTTAACCCCAAACAATCAATGCAGATCATACTTCCTGCCATTAAACTCAGTAACAACGTTCAACAGCAAATGCTCAAGTTCATTTTAGGTTAGTTATGAATATAGCATGAAACAAAAGTACATTTGGATGTACTGTACAAATGGGAAAATAGAGATACTTAAGTGGTTATGGCTGGTCTCTCCCTATATAAATGATACATTATAAGATCCAAGTTTCAATGTTCAAAGAGAAAGCGGTAATTCTTGTAAAAGATGTTAAACAACACTGAACCAGAAACCTAGTTCATCCCAAAACCTCAAGTGTTTTTCTCCTTGGAGACAAACAAAAACCTCAAGGAGAGTGCAATAAACACCCCTCATAATGAGCGGAAAGCCACACTATTACTAAGAGAGTAAAATGCCATACTTAATATATTGTGCAAACTTAAAAATAATATGGTGCTGGGCTGATGAGTGAGCCTTTCCCCTCCAGAGGGGATTTCCCCATTTTTGTTCTCTCAAACACAGTGAAGCGCTGGGCTTTCCCACTGATGTTTGCCTGTGGCACACTGTGCGCTTGGCTGGCCTGACAGCTCATGTGGCAAAAATCCTCAGTAAGGTGGACAGAGGGTTACTTCAGTAACATGCATGTTTGTATATACTCATCTTAATATGGGCTATTTTCTTTGGCTTGAGAAAGAAGTAATGGATTAAAAAAATGCAAGTGTGGTGATGAAGCACTTCATTTATCCTAAGCCTCTCTGTATTCCCTCAAGGCCCAGACTAGCATGTTGCCACCTTTCAGACAGTTCTCATCGCAGGATGTATTACACATACACTACCTTATATATTCCATCAGTACTTAACTGGGAAAACCCTTCCATCTGATATGGAGGAATCACAAGGTGAATGCTATTAAAAATATGGTCAATGTGGAGCACACGATGGTATGTCCAGTACCACAGGAAGCTAAACGTATGTTACGCACCTGAAGCCTGATACTGGCCCTCATTTTACCATTCCATACATTTATGATTTACATTGAGGTACTTCTGTAGCGGCTAGGGCAAGTGAGATCACAACAAATCTAGACAATAACAGGAGATTAGTAACCTTTGCATCTGCCCAGATAGCTCTATAGCTCATACGTACAATGGAAAAAAAAACAAACCAAAACAAGCAGCAAGACCTGCTGTGTTCTACTAAACAAAGGATTGGACCCATTACTCTTCTGGTGTTTACCTAGCTAGATCACACATATATGATATTTTCCACACTATCCAGTACACCAGTTGGAAACTGCTCTCCTCTGGGGAAAGAAGTCAAGTATCTTCTCTGTCTTACATTATTTGTGCTGATGGGGTCAGATGTTAAAACACTGGAGCACTGGCTGCTTGAAGTACATTCATTATGGATATCATCTTGCCAAAGGCCAGGGCTCGATAAAGGTCAGTTGACCTTCCTGAGAATACTTCAAGCAGCAGAGGTAGCAAAGAGAAACAAACCCACACAAATTCACAATTCTTTTACTGGAGTTATTTGCCAGGAGATACAATACTGTTTGCTGGGAGGAAACACTTCCTCTGCAAAAAACTCTCAAAGCTCTAGAAAACCACTGTTCTGATAAAGGAAGGTTGTTTATAAAACATTACTCCCAGACAAGGATTGCAGAGGGATGTAAGGATGTACATTTGAAACCTACTTCCTAACTGGAATGGAACAAAGACCTGAGGAGAATGACTGCATGAGATAAGCTCTTGGTAACAGAAGAAAGGTGCAGTCACTCAGCATTCTGGAGACAAAGCCAGTTTTCTCTGCCTACACCTGTCCAGAGCCTGCCAAGATCAGTGCAGAGACTCCCATTGACTGTGGCAGGCTGTAACCCATGGATCCAAATGAGCGTTGCACTTCAGAAGATGCATTATTTAATGTTTTAATGCAATATAAACAGTAAAATAAAATAAAAAGCACTAACAGAGTAAGATAATTCTACTTTTAGAAACATTTGCTTTCATGCAACAGCAATTGCCCGTACCTGAAAGCTTCAATTGCTGCTTATGTGAATTACTAGTGTCTGTATACTAACATTAATTTAATTCTCCCAGTGTGGCATTTGGATATCTTACTGAAGTGGCTGGATTGAAAGAGAGCTCACTATCTGCTGAGAACAATGTGCATCTTACATGAGCTGAAAGTTTTGTAAAAGAAGTCTTGCTTTTTCTGCCAACAGATTAATATGCCCATGTGCGCAAAGATCCAACGACATCATGGGGAAGGCAAAAGGATTGGTAGCTTTGGCACTGTATCTGGATACAAGTGCTGCAATGGACACTTAAGAAGAGGGAGAAAACCCCTCAAAATTTCTAGAAATCTGCCCTGAACTGGCAAGAGCATTCTCCCCAGAGTTAGAGATAGCAGGTACAAAACAAGCTAGGCAATGACATAAAGAAGTATCTAGGCTAATTCAGAAGTATTTACTAATTGCCAGTTAGAGATCTAGGTGGCAAGGCAGGATCTTTCCTATTTGAAGATGTCTCTCAATCATCTCCATAATCTTTATAGCTTTTTTTGTTCGACAAGCTAAACTAGCTAAACTACAGTCTGGCTGCTGAAGGATGACAGAGACCCAAACTGTCATAACAGGCAAACATGCATTACAACAACAATAGCAAAAGACCACAATAATTGCTGTTGCTGTCAGTATCACACAAAGTTGAGCACTCCACCAGCATTGCAACAAAATGTACATTCTTTACAGGGCAGTCTGTATGACATCCTCACTGTGTTTTCCTTTTT
The DNA here is from genome assembly GCA_013400335.1 of Eurystomus gularis. NCBI lineage: Eukaryota > Metazoa > Chordata > Aves > Coraciiformes > Coraciidae > Eurystomus > Eurystomus gularis. Next base: position 102,992 of record VZZY01007278.1, on the reverse strand, counting down.
TCTGTGTATGCCAATAGAAACTTATCAATAGTTTCAATTAACAGCCACTTGATTTGGGAGGGCAAAGTCTTAAAAACCTCCTTCTCCCATTTTGCTGTATCCATGGGGACTAGGTTTAACTCTGTTCCAAACAACAGAGCACGATGGAGCATTTCTAAATGCACTCTATCTTTTGTAAATAAATCTGACAGCATTAGAAATAAATCCACAGTCCCCTGAGGGCAAGATCAGTGCACAGTTGCATGCTTGTACGAGTGCACACCTACCATTAGTCTGAAAAATCGGAACCTACTGACATAATGGGTAGTTGTGATCAAGGCAGAATAAAGCTTTCTACCCAGTTCCTGAATTTTTCTGTCACTGTTAATCATCTGTGTTTGGAACAATGTTTCTTGTTTACTAGCAAATGACCGCCTGTAGACAGGCTAAATATTTCTCTATCAATGCTACAGTACACTCATACCAGGATTCAAACCTGAAGTGCCAGCAAGAGAGATGCTGTTTCTCCCTTCTCTCTCCCACAAACTCACGGTGACTTCTGTAAAGCTGTCTTTCCCTGACATAGAGCAGCAGGTCTTGCCTAAGGACTCTGACCTAAGGGTCTCCCATTTTCTTTATACAGGCTTGAATTAATGAGCAGTCCCCCTACACTAAGCAAGCATAATTAATCAGCATCACTAGAGGTTGCCAGCACCTGCTAAGGTGCACTACCAAGGTCACAGCCCTGCTGTGCATCCTGACGGGGAAAGAGAAAAGCACAGAATATTACTCTGGTGAAAGCCGGAGCTTTGAAACCCTGCTTCTTGCAGGTGTTCTGCTGAAGGTATCTATCTTCCTGCTTGCACTGAGCTGTGCTGATAAACAACACACCTCAGAGAGCTGGAGGACAACGGTGGAAGACTAAAACTGAAACAGAGTACAGCTGATGTTACAATGGCAGCTCTCTGGCAGCTGCCTTTGGAGGTTAATTACCCTTCTAAAGAGTAACGATTCATCTTTTCACCTATACCATAATATCCTGCAATGCTAATTTTCATTTTGAAGACAGGAAAACTAATGACAGAGAAAAGGTTTAATATATATAACTCAAAAGAAAGAATAAATTTGCCATAACAGGGTACTAGACTCCATCAATAAAAACCTCATACCAAAAGATCACAACTCAGAGTATTCCCAGAACATAAATAATTTCTAGGATACACCATCATTAGCAAAACCCATCAAGCTTTTGTTTCGATAAACAGCATCTGCCAGGAGCATCTTCTCTGAAAGAGACAATATTAAAACTTTGGTACCTCATTTATTAAAGGGGCAGACTTCTGGGCTGGTGTCTCGGGAGACTTCTGAATGCATTAAAAAACAAAAAGAGGCCTTTTGAAAGAGGCTGATCTCATTTGATGCAAGACTTTCCATCTTAAATACTCCATACTTAAAAACAGGTGTTATGAAAGCACTAATGTTCTGGAATTGCTGAATATCATTTTACAAAAAACATCCTTACTTACTCCTGAACCCCTCAGCTATACTAAGCAACTACATAGCCACCTTCCTGTCTTAGCAACAGAAAGTGACTCTCATTTTATTGCTGTTAAAGAAAGTAAGTAAATGAACTGAGGAAAACCAGCTGTGAAGGGACTTGGGTATGCAGGGTTTGGTGTAGGAGCAATGCATTCTATCCACATCCCAGCCTATCAGTGAGAGTAAAGGCCAGCCCTAGCCAGATACTTGGGCTCCTGAAAGAGTCTGCTTCCAGCATGGTGGAAAAGGGCACCTGGAAAAATCTCTTCCTCCCTCCCTGTGAGATGCATAGAAATAAGCAAATAGCAAGTAGCTGACGCAGGGTAACTGCTACTCTTGGCAGGGGCTGAACCAGTGATCCCAAAATACAGGGTTTCTTCTCTCATGACCAGTTCCATAAGTTACTTAATTTTGTACTCATTGTTTGGTTAAAACACCCATTAGCTTCTATTCTGCTCAGTCTCACCCTGACTCTGCTTAGTGGTGTTTAAAAAAAAGAAAAAGTTAGGAGCCAAAACGTAAGGAAACCCAGTGTCATGACATGCTTTATGTCAAATATATATAGGCGGAATGATATCAGGTTTTCCCCCAAGCTTGTTTTTTGGATGGGTTTGTTCTGTCCTCACTGTGCTGCTGTTATGATGTACAGCTCCATTGCTAAAGGGCATTGTTATCTTTATCATAGAAGTGCAGGGCTGTTGGGTTGGAAGGGACCTTAAAGATCACCTTTAAGGCAAGGACAGTTTCCAGTAGACCAGGTTGCTCAAAGCCCCATCCAACCTGGCCTTGAACACTACCAGGGAGAGGGGGCATGCACAACTTCTCTAGGCAACTTGTTCCAGTGCCTCACCACTTTCATAGTGGAAAAATTTCTTCCTCATAAACCTACCCTCTTTCAGTATAAAGCCATTACCCCTTGTCCTATCACTACACTCCCTGATAAAAAGTCCCTCCCCATCTTTCCTGTGGACCCCTTTAAGTACTGGAAGGCTGCTATAAAGTCTCCCTGGAGCCTTCTCTTCTCCAGGCTGAACAACCCCACCTCTCTCAGCCTGTCCTCATAGGGAAGGTGTTCCAGCACTCTGGTCATCTTCATGGCCTTTCTCTGGACCTGTTCTAACAGGTTCATGTCCTTCTTGTGCTGAGGGCTCCAGAGCCGGACACAGTACTCTAGGTGAGGTCTCACCATGGAGTAGAGGGGCAGAATCATCTCTCCAGTTTAGAGATAAGCATGTTGTGCAGGTCTGTGTCGAATGCTTTGCACAAGTTCAGGTAGATGAAGTCAGCTGCTCTTCCCTTCTCCAGCAATGCTGAAACGCCATCATAGAAGGCTACCAGATTTTTCAGGCATGATTTGCCCTTAGTGAAGCCATGCTGGCTGTCACCAACTGCCTCCTTGTTTTCCATGTGCCTTAGCATAGTTTCCAGGAGGATCTGCTCCATGATTTTGCTGGGCACAGAGCTGAGACTGACTGGCCTGTAGTTCCTCAGGTCTTGCTCTTTTCCCTTGTTAAAAATGGGGGTTATGTTTCCCCTTTTCCAGTCAGTGGGAACTTCATTGGACTGCCACAACTTCTCAAATATGATGGATAGTGGCTTAGTAGCTTCAACTACCAGTTCCCCCAGGCAGGATCCACAGATGCATCTCATCAGGCCACACGGACTTGTGCACCTTTGGGTTCCTTTGACGGTCTCAAACCCAGTCCCTGCCTTTGCCTTCTGCGAATTGGGTGGTGTGGCTGGAGCACTTGCCAAAGAAGAATGAGGCAAAAAGAAGTTGTTGATTACCTCAGTCTTCTCCATATCCCAGGTAACCAGGTCTCCCATTTCTCCCCTGGAAAGGGCCCACATTCTCCTTACTCTTCCTGTTATCATTTTTTTTATTTTATTGTATTTTTTATGTTTTTAAAAAGATAGCTGAAATAAAGTAATCCTTAGAGGACCTTTGAAATACTTTGTTCAACTAACTTTAGCCATGCCGAAATAGCCACTGCAATACCACAGGCAAACTGCTTTACCCTTTTCAGATACTGAAGCAGCAGAAGTGAAACGTCCTCTAGCTCATTGCTGAAGATGATAGAAAAATCAATGCAAACTTAGTGAAGAAAAGGCAGTCCCATTACAAGAAAGTCATTTTCAGGCTCTCCCAGGGTACTAGCTTCCAGAAAGCAAGACACAGCATGTGGTGGGTAATGCTCTGCCAATTGAAAAATGTTATGGCAAATATTCCCTTTAGAAATTTGTTTTACATTAAATGTGATATATGGAGAGAAGCTGGAAAGACATGGTATCATATCCAAGCACTTCCCTGGATTTTCAGAGCAAGCATGCTAAGGCCAGACCTGTACCCCTGAGAAAACTGTGAGAAATGAAACAAAAAAAGCAAAAGCCAAACATTTCAGCAGTGCCTATTGATTTTTCTCTGCCTCAGGATTTGTTGGTCCCTGCCAGGGGGATGTCAACAGTGCCAGCTGATAGCAGCGCTATCCTGTCAGCCTCACCCCAAGGCCTCTCTGACTTGCTACTTCTGCATGCCTGGACCTGGATGACCAGATCACAACAGAGCCAATAGCACTGCGGAGAACAAAACCCAAACTTTTCAGATTTAGTAGTAACTAAGACAGCTGATCTACAGCTTGTGTCTTTGCAAGATGTCTTTCTGCGCAGTTTTCTTCCCTACGCTTTAGCTACCTGTGCCTTTCAAAAGGACATTCCAGTCTCAGCACAGCAGAAAAGCTTGCCTTGGATGCTGCTTTCATAACTTTTCACAATGGTCTGACTTCCTTCACGGATGTGTGAATCAACAGGTCTCCTTTCTGAGGCACAGGGGAATATCAGCAGCGACTTCTCCAGCATTAACTCTTTCTGCCTTTGCACGCACTCCAAATATAACAGACAGGAGCTTTCATCCAGTTCTGCAAATGAATTAGCAAGCAGAAGCTCCTGAATATTTTAAATTCAAATGATATTAAACTCAGGTTAAACTCACTGCTGCAGAAAGTCAATAACGTTTTCCCATCTTTGATTTCTCTTTCCTCTCATTTCATTCCTCTCCTACAGCTGCTGCAGGGATACTGACTGCAGTTGGCAGTATAACCTTACTTATGACATGCTCAAGAACAGATGTTTTTCTTCACATCTACCCCTCCTCTCCTACCTTTGGAGCAGAATAATGAGATACTCAACAGCTCTGGTTCAGAGCATGGTTATTAAACAGCTAGGGAAAATGATGCTGGCATGGCAAACTCTGTATTGCTGAATTACTATGAAACATGGTGTTGAGAAAATAGATCTGCTTTGAAGGAGAAAAATGGCCTGTTTTCAGTCAAGAGCTCTTTCCTGTTAACCAGCCCAGCCCATCAGTGAAGGATTAGATAGTGTACACAGCAATTTGTAGGCCACATGGAGGGCAACAGTTTGTGCCTAGAAGCTGTCGCTTACCTCCCTGGATGGATGTATCTACCTAAGGGCCATTCAGATGATGAAGAATTTATGAGCTGTGATTATTAGGGATTTGTTGTTTGTTTTTTGTTTGTTGGTTTTTTTTTTTCTTCCCTGCTACTCTTTAGAGCAATGGAGCAAAATAATACAGTTTTCCTGCAGTTTCCTCTGTGCTGGATGTTGATTAAAGCCCTGTAGCTCAGGGAGACAAAGTCTTACCAGGTCCTTCCTGTATGCCTATTCTTGACAGGCAGAGCACTGCTTCCCAGAGACACTGGCTAATTGCTTTGCTCTGTGGTTTATTTTGCATTCTATAGAAAATGACTGCATCAGAAGCGAGGGAAAGGATGACTTGCATAAGCCCCTAAGTATCTCACCTAAACACAGAAACTTTTGGGAAATAACTAATGTCTCCATCTCTGCCGTCACAGGAAATCCATCACCTGTAGTAATACCTTTGAGGTAATTTTATGAGGTTCTGTGGTATAGGAGATTTCATTTTCTTAGGTGAATGGTCTCCTGAAGGAAGCGGTCTTAGAAGAACCTCTTTGACGCTTCTTGACAAAAGCAAGCTTCTGCTTGCTTCTGGGCTTCTGTTTCCTCACTGTAATCACCAAGCACAGAAACTCGAGAAGCCCATGAGCAGAAAAACATGGACCTTCCTATTCTTAGCATGCTGGCTTTGTCATTACTGCCAGGGAAATCTGCTCAGTGATGACACAGCATATAGAACCAGAGGACTTTTTTAATTCTCACCCATTCACAATGGGAAGCCACAGACCTAGATCCTTGTCCCCTATGGCCCAGGATCGCACACAAAGACTGTCTGTGGCTTCTCTGATCCCTGGGACTACCCAGGAGGGCAGGAAGGGAAGTTTGAAGAGCAAGTTTTCAACTTGAGTCAAGTAAGCAAATTACTTGGAATTTCCTTCCCACTGTCAGTCCTGTGACACTGATACTCAACACAAAGAATGATGTAGTTGTGGGCACTAGCATGTTGTCTCTCTCACCTATTGTGGTTTTTATCATGAACTATTTGCACCTTCCCACCTGTAAGATAAGGGCAGCTCTGACAACAATAAGTGACTTGTTAAGTGCCACACAGGTCTGCATTACAGTCATTCTTTAGCCCCAAGACCATCCCCCCTTTCTGCATTTGAAACAGGAGCTGAATAGACTAAGTCTGCCTGTATCCTAGACAACAGCTTCAATGGACTACAGCTGCAGGCAGGGAAAGATGAACTCGGACCTGTACCCAACTTAAAATGCATTTGGTTCAGCTCTCCTCTGCATAAGCCTTACCCAGTGCCTAGTCTCTCTGGGAGCATTTCTTTATCGGTTCATATACGAATCTTATGCAACCCGCCAAGAACACCAGGCTATATATCTCAGTTTAGGAGATTATAAATAAATAGAAGTGCCTCATTCTGCACTTTCAGACAGAAACAAACAAACAAAAAGAGCAGAAGAATTAGTACTGTTCTGTGGCAAGTTAGGAGGAGTGCCGCCAAAACTAATTCCAAACAAAACCCTAAATCTCATTCTTAACCTAATCAAAGAACATAAATTATCCTTTTTCCTTATCCCTACATCAACCACCAGACCACAAGATTTATTTTGCAAGTGTCTCTTTGTTTTCCTAGCATCTATAGCCACTGCAGTTATGTTCTTGAGGTATTCTGTGCAAGACTAAAAATGTGTGTTTTTATAAGAACAGAGATCCGTACATGATTTCTTCGCTCCAAGAATAAAATTTAAGAAAAATTCTAAGACATGGGATAGAATCAATAGAACTGCTTTAGAATGGTTATTATAAGGGATGAACTTGGAGATCTGAAAGCAGAATAACTTCTTAAATAGGAACTTTGATTTAAGACATCCTCAAGGAAAATCTTAGGATTCAGGACTAAAAAAGTAACATTATTCTTCATTTGGAAGGAGAAATTGAGAAAAAAAAAAATCCCAATGTACTCTATTGACTGGTTCATTTGAGCTGATGTGGTGAAGGATCTAAGTGCCACTAGAGTCATTTTACAGTGACAGTGTAACAGACAATGGACAGTCAGAAGTCTCCATAAAGCAGATGTGTCAGAAATAAATTGCACCTTTTTATCCCTTCCTATAAAAGAAACATGCTTTTCACTAGTCCTCTATTTTAGAAGGTGATAGGCTTTTTTCCAGATGTACATTTAATCACATATGTTAAATATTCAATTATGTATCTTTTTAAAATTTATTTTTTGCAGTAATGGGTGCTGGACATGTTGTATTCTATTGTTTACTAGCATACCAATTAAGGAGCCAATCATTCTTTCACAGGCATTTCCTTTCTTACATACCTTAATCTAGATTCAGTGTGTTTGGGAGACTAAAGTGCTACTGCTCCTTTGATAATCAGCCAGTTGTTACTGCATTAGAGGTGGCCTATTTATTAAAGCTAAGAGCTGGCACTAACCTAAATGTAAGCAGAAGGCATATTATTGGGTTACAAGGTAGATGCAATGGACAGCTATAAAGGAAAGGAAACAATATGAACTTTCTTTTCAAACTATATTATTATTTTGAAGAGTGAGGTAGGCAGACCATTTGGAACTGCCAAAACAGAAGGAGAACTAATGGATTTACTGAAACACATTTACACAAGGAAGAACTGCACAGAAAAATGCAGGATGTCAGATGATGTAGGGGGAAAAATACCCCAAAAGCCCCAGCAAAAAACAAGCTCCTCCACAAAATTCCCCACAAAACCTTAATTCTATAATGAAGTGGGAGACAGGAGAAATACTTGGCCCTTGGGCTCAATTGAGCTAAACACTGTTTTTCCCTTAACGTCAAAACCTACAGTCACATTTGTCCATGCCTATCTGTAGGTGCCAGTCTCTTATTAAACTTTGGCCAAATTCTCTGTCATTTTAAATTGAACAGTTTTCTTAAATCATCAGCAGCCTTGATGAACTGTGTACAAATTCAGACGTGCTTTGTAAATAGTAGCTTTGTGATAGCAGTTTCTCTGTTGCCTTTCTTTTTGACTGTTCATCTGACAAGCTCCACTTAACTAAGGGTTAGGGAAATAAGACAATGTTTTCATAGAAGTCGATGCATCTGCCACGTGGACAGAGTTGGACTTCAATAGCAGTACTAAAAGTGAAGTTACACTACTTGCTTCTCCGTGCAAGCTTAAATCATCAGCCTTGAGTAGAGATGACATGAAAGACGATACCCTTGCAGTGCTGACCCAGACCCAGTCCCCCTCTTTCCCCTCATGGTTCTCCTCACTGTGTGGTCGCTGCTGATCTTGCTGGGCCATGCACTCCATAGGCACTGTGAGGACAACGGTGCAACCACAAAAGGCCTTGCTGTCTCCCACTGCGTATCTAAGGTAAGAGGTACCATCAACACAGAGCAAAGTACTAGCTGTTTGTTGGCTGCCAGCTTCTTTCCCTGCTGGGGGAAGCTTGGTGTATTAAATCCAGAACTTTGTGGCAGCTCCTGTCAGCCTCTTCCAGTGTGAAGTACAATCATGTTGGCAACTCCAGGTGACACTGCCTGGTTAGCATCCCCTGGACTGCAGGGAGATAGGAGGCTGAGCAGCAAACTGCACAGGTCACACAGGTGTGCCACTCACACAGTCACGCTCGCTCTGCTTGTAATCTTGCATTGACTGACTGCAATGCAGCAATAACTCTCTGAAGCTGTGGAGTTATACCAATGTATCTAGACGTGCTCCAAAAGTCTACCCTTACTTCCCTGTCTGACCTGACAGAAAAAGCCAATGTGTAGTTGTTTGTGGTGTCACTTCTAGACAATTTAACACTGGATGCAGTAAAACACACCAAGCTTTTTTGCAGAGGACAAACTGGCTTTGTCTGAAGAACACAGTGTGCAGCGCAACCCAGTATGTCATTTTGCTTTCTAATTTCTAGGAAGACATGAGAAACAGCAAAAAAAATATCCCTAGCCATTATCCATGTATTATCTGGTACAGAGGCAAAACAAAGCACACATTATCCAGGAATGTGAATAAAATCCTCCAGAGACAAAACCCTACTGCCTGTTGCACCCTCAAAGGCATGACTTTGCTGCAGACCAGCTCAGTGCCTCCATGTTCTCTGTGGACAGTCAATCAGGCAGCTCCACTCCCACCTCCATGAGGATCAGCTGCTCTCTCTACAGTATCTGTCATCTCTGACAATGAATGAGAAGAGGCCTTGGCAAAAAAAATAAAAATCACTTGGGGGCACGGATGTTCAGGATATAATAGACCTGACAGCAAGCAGCTGCACAGGCAGGATCCATATATTTTAATAGCACATAAAATAGAGGGTGAATTGTCTTGGATGTCTCATAACACATTTTACCAGCCAGAATTTCACTGAGCCTGAGAAGGAAAAATAATAAGAAAAATTTAAGAAAAACCACAACAAAAAAACCCAACAAACAACCCCAAAATGCCAAACCAAACAACCTGGATAGAGAAATGAACCTAGAATGGAATCCGCTCTCCACAAATCATGTTAAATTACCTCTAATTGGCTTTGGAGTATGACTTCTTCTCCCTCATGTTCCCAGAGACTTTTTTCCTCCACTCAAAATGCAGGCTGCCTAGAACTAAGCAACTACAGAAATACCTGTATCACTTGTTCCTCACCACTGTGCTTCCCAGGTGACCAGCATACTTTTAAAGTAGCTGTTCCAGCACATGGGTTCCCCCATCCCTTCCACAAAATACAGGATGCTTTTTACCACTTTTTTTTTTTAAATCATGGGTTTCTTTTCTTGTTTGTAAAGGGAAAAGGGACAGCGAGAGGAAAAGCATGATCTGTGGGGAATATGAAGAAGAAAAGGAAAAATAGGTTGAAGAAAGCAATCTCACTTGTACAATCTGAAGAGGAGACCTTCTTGGGCCAGCAGTAAAGGAGAAGGTGAGAATAGAGAAGTAGGTGAGAGAGAGAAAATAATTTCAGAAGCAATGCTCACGAACTAGTTACCTTCAGGGTATTTGGCAATGCTTAAGAACAGGGAGAAAGTGGATACAAACCGGCAACAGTAATTAGAATAAAATTCTGTGACAGAGAAGGACATTCTGCAGTGATTAACCAGACAGAGGCTGATCTCAAAGCCTGTGATGTCTGTTCACAGAGCACTCAGGCCAGGGTAAGCTTTGAAGTAAGATGACTGTTCTGTCTTTCCTTCAAGATTCGCTGCTGGCTCCAAGTCCTCCAGAACCTCTGCCTTATACCCTCACTTGCAGTGGTTCAGAGGAAGCAAGAAGTGGATGTACATGGCACTAGAAAGTGATTTTCCACAATGGCTTTGCAAAGCTATAAATGACTGTGCAAGTGAAAAATCATCAGGAAAAATGTCTATCATAAAATGGATTTTTTATAACCAGGACTCACAGTAATTACGAAATTATGTTTTCTCAAGTGACATTCATCTGGCTATATAGATCTGAAGGAGGTGAACACGAGCATCTTAAAACCAACCAAGCTGCGCGGCTAGAAATCTCTCTGATGTGTGAGCTGAATATCACGAACGAAGGCCTAATCCAAAGCCACTGAAATCTCTGGCAGTCTTTCCATGGTTTATACAGATTTGGGAACAGACTTTTGATTAACATAAGTCCCCAATCCTGCAATTATACTTTGGCAGAGGTCTGTCTCCACAGAGCCAATGTCAATCCTGCTGCTGGGCAGTATTTCAGAAGAGTCAAGTGAGAATTTATGACCAAGACAAACCTTTACGGTAACCAAAAGACTCTGAGAGGAAGTGAAAGGGATCTGTGCCTCAGCCTCTTTGCCTGTCTGTGGAAGAGCAGATTGTATTGCTCTGTTGGGTTTCTCACAAGTTCAAAACAGAATTCTTCATTTCATTAAGCGTCCAGTACCCTTACAAGAGGCAGCAAAATTGGAAGTTTCCTTTAATTTATGCTTGTTCTGTGATTAATGTCTCTGCTCACTATCCACACTGCCAACTTAGATTGGCAACGAATGTGTGAGCATTCCAGAGCAGTAGATCCTCAAACACTTTTTCCCTTCCTCATCTTCCTCACACTTAGTACTATTGAATTGGATTAGACCTGAGAACAGTGCACATCCAGTTCAAAGTATCCTGTCTTGAGACCTCTGTATGCTCAGTCTTCGTCTGGAGTTCTTACAAATAGTTACATGTACAGCTTTGCTCTCTTTTTTTGCATGTCTCTGTAACAGGATGGAATAGCACTTGTGGTATTACTCTCTCCATTGCTGAATATGCAGTGCTGAGGATGGAAGAGCATTTCTCCATCCTTCTTTGCCTCCATATAGAAACTTCCCTAGAGGACTCAAATATGACATGTCATATGAGACTTATTTGAGCAAAAGACCCTTGCCATAAACTGCCAATCACTAGTAAGACCTGAACGGCCCAGAACTGAGCTGTTGTGAGTCAGGGATCTTCACCTGTTACTGTTTGTTGATCCATAGATCACTCATCATTAATAACCTGCTTGAAACTTTATTAATTGGTGACATGGACAGTGGGATTGAGTGCACCCTCAGCAAGTTTGTGGACAACACCAAGATCTGTGGTGTGATCTATATGCTGGAGGGAAGAGATGCCGTCCAGAGAGACCTTGTCAGGCTTGAGAAGTGGGCCCATGACAACCTCATGCAGTTTAACAGGGCCAAGTGCGAGGTCCTGCACCTGGGTTGTGGCAATCCCAGGCACAAATACAGGTTGGGCAAGGAGTGGATAGAGAGCAGCCCTGAGGAGAAAGACTTGGGGGTGCTGGTTGATGAAAAGCTTAACATGAGCCAGCAACATGCCAGTGCAGCCCAGAAAGCCAGCTGTATCTTGGGCTGGATTAAAAGAAGTGGGGCCAGTAGGTCAAGGGAGGCAATTCTGCCCCTCTACTCAGCTCTTGTGAGACCCCACCTGGAGTACTGTGTCCAGCTCTAGAGCCCCCAGCACAAGAAGGACATGGACCTGTTGGAGAGGGTCCAGAGGAGGGCTACAAGGATGATTAGAGGGCTGGAACACCTCTCCTATTAAGATAGGCTGAGAGAGTTGGGCTTGTTCAGCCTAGAGAAGAGAAGGCTCAGGGAAGACCTTATTGCAGCCTTCCAGTATCTGAATGGGGCCTACAAGAAGGCTAGGGAGGGACATTTCACAAAGGCCTGTAGTGATAGGACGAGGGGTAATGGCTTTAAACTGGAAAAGAGGAGATTTAGATTGGAAATTAGAAGGAAATTTGTTACCCTGAGGGTGGTGAGACACTGGAACAGGTTGCCCGGGGTAGTTGTGGATGCTCCATCCCTGGAGGCGTTCAAGGCCAGGTTGGATGGGGCCTTGAGCAACCCAGTCTAGTGGGAGGTGTCCCTGCCATGGCAGGGGGGTTGGAACTTGATGATCTTTGAAGTCCCTTCCAACCCAACCCATTCTATGAGTGTATGAAACTCTCGTCCCTCCAAAAAGTCTCCCTACATTTTGGAATCTTTCCCATCCATATCTGGTCATACTTCACTTTTGATCAGAAGTACTGGCACCAACTGTCAGAAGATAATTCTCTTTTTCTGTAAATATGACACTGTCTATTTCAGCAGCTTTCCTTTGAGAGAAGCACTTCCTGTGCCAGGCTGACAAACCCAAAATGCCTCTAGACTGGTTTTCATTTACTTAATTACACAACTTGCCTACTACATTTTGTAGCATGGCTTTAGGACAGGGATCCTCAAACTACGGCCCGTGGGCCGGATACGGCATTCTTTTTCCTTTTTTTTTCCTTTTTTTTTGTGCACTACTACAAATAAAATATGTGCAGTGTGCATAGGAATTCGTTCATTTTTTTCCAAACTATAGTCCGGCCCCTGACAGTGTCTGAGGGACAGTGAACCGGCCCCCTGTTCAAAAAGTTTGAGGACCCCTGCTTTAGGAGAACACAGAGCCTGAGGAAAAAGCCCAGAGTGGACTGCAGCTGTGAAAGCTCTCCCATTGACCACTGGTATGTCTTACCCCTCCATTGCATCTCCCTGGCAGTCACGCACCCTTTCTGGCCTTTCAGTCCTGTGTACAGTGAATCTTGCAGCAACATTGCCAATTAGTGGAGATGACCACAGCCCTTTTTTTCCCCTCATATATTTCAGTGAAAGAAAAAAAAAAAAAAAATCTACCAAGGGCTAGCAGCCAGCCTGCACTTTCTTTTTCATCTTACTGTGCACCATAAATAACTACCTACACTTATGTTCTGCTGCTCAGCAACAACTTGCAGCTTTCCTGCTGTCTTGCAGCAAAGCTTAATGCTTTTGTCCCATTCTCCAAAGGAGATGTCTGGATTCCCAAGCTCAGCTCACCCTTCTCTCTTGCCTTGACAACCACCTCATTGCTCCCCTATCTATTGTCAATACACCTTTCTGCCTTCTCTTCACGGCTCTTAAGATGAATCCTTGACAAATTAATCAGTACCTTGTCCCTTCTGTAGAAGTGACTGTCAACAAAGCAGATGGTGCTGTCCTTCGCAGCACCTTGTCTCTTATATCTCTCTTTTTGAGTCCTCCGGTTTTCTGGCAAGGCTTGTTGCATGGCTAATTTTATTTTTTTTTAATAATACTGAAGCAACAGACTGTTGCCAGAGCACATTGCTCACCTGATCACAAAGATGACAATACAAAGTTGAAAGAAGTATGCAAAAGAATAGAAAAGTACCAAGAACTCTGTCCTTCTGGAAATGCCTGAGGATGATCAACAGTCTGTTGAAATGGAGAAATTCTCAGATTAAAAAGAATACTAGGAAATAGGATTCATGAGGACCACTCAGTGTCCATGGCTCCTCCTCAGGCTGGTGTGACTCGTACAATAACGGAACTGTCACCCTTCCCCAAAATGGCCTTTAGTTTTCTAACTGAACCTTCAAAATCTAGTGATCACAAAGCTAAAGCATTGAAAATGCCTCATGATGACTATGAATTTCCCAGTTTACCAGGAATTTGAGCCCTTGCTTCCCCCTACATTCCCTGAAAAGAATGAAAACAGCCCAACGAACACAAAACTGGAAAACTTTCCACCAGCTAACTTTTCTTTCTCCTGTACTGTTTATTCCAATACACCCCAAACTCCCATTTCCAGGGCTAACTTTTGAAAATGGGATTTATTAATGACAGATTTCATTTGGAAAAGTCATTCAAGTTGGAAACAGCAAATACCAACAGTTCACACCCTCCCTGCGCCACCTCATTTTGATCTGCCATTTCATAATAGACACTTAGATTTCAGTGGAAACTGCTGGGAAAAGAAATTAAGAAACCCTTTGATGTAGAACACCTACTCCAAACCCACACATCAAGTCCTCACAGACCCACAGAGAAGCTTCGGTTGAAAAAAAAAACAACAACCCAACAGAACTCCATTGAGACCATCCACCTTACATCAGCCAACATCAGCTTATTCCGCTGGTATCAGACACCAGAGCTACTGAAGAACTGTGTAGGAAAGGCTCATTACTAATGCTTCTAGCTTAGGCTGATGAATCAATATCTGTGATAAGATCATGTCATCCATGAATGAGATTTCTGCTGTGGCATACATTAACAAGAAGCTGTGAAATGGTGCTATGAACTCTGTGTGTCACTGAAACACCTACACCACATCCCTGAGTGGGCAGGGAAGAATGGCATAGACTTCACTATTTCTTTTATGTGAATTTGAATGTAAGAGTGGCTATGCCATCTACAAAGTGCATATTCATTTAATATGCTGATTTTGCTACAGCATTGGTGCCTATATAGAAAGGGCTTCAGCCATCTTTCCCCACTCATTGGGTCTGGCTACGTAGCATTTCTAATCTTCATGATCCTGAAGGATGCCAATATACCCAAGCAGAGTGAGCTGAGATTCAGTCAGTTGATGTGATGACTGTGGTGCTTAGGCTCATCACCAGAACCAGCCAAAAGCTTTTCACCAATGTAAGCAAAACTAAACTTTGGAATGACAAAGCTGGGACAGAGAGTCAGAAACAGCCACAGGGAGTCTGGTAGGCTGCTCCTGCCACCAGAGAAAGAAAAGCCTTACTTACCATTGTGAAAGAGAACTCTTCTCTCCTGTTAATATATATGCCAACGGCTGCTCTCTCAAACACCCCTCAGCTTCTCCCTTAATAACTGTGACTAGACTTTATTTATGGGGCTTCAGGTCATGGTCTTTTTCCTTCTACTAACAACACGCTACCCTAGATGACGGTTGGTTTTGGCTACATGTAGAGCCAACTACCCTGATGCTGCTTTTAGCCTGGAATCAGCCTTCTGTTTGGGGATGGACTTTGAGCTGGGGAAAACAGAAAAATGCTCAGGACAGACTGCAAAAGTTTCAGTCATAACTGAAGTGTTAGCTTTTCCCCCTCCTGCTCAGCTAAAGCTCTGGACTGGATACAACACATAAGAGACCTAAGTCCTGCAGGAACAGCCCAGTGATCTGCCAAAGTAGCTATTAATCAAGGAACCAGGGCCAGATCTAGCAAAAAAAAAATAAATTAGTATTTCCCATGAACAGCAGTACTTTCCATGCAAATATAACATTCCTCCTCTGCCCCCCAACTCTTCCCATACATAAACCCCCCCTTCCTTGACGTTGTATCCAAGAGTCTTGGCACTGTCCTATACAAGAAAGCTTTCACTTCATTCTTTCAGCAATTCCTTGCACTTCAAGAGGTCTGAAGACAGCCACGGTGTTAGACAGGGACAAATGCAAATGCCTAGGGCCAGACCTGTTTAGATTTCAGCATAAATATAAATCACCTCTGATTCTGTTTTTATTTGCCGCCTTAAGCTAGTCATTAACACATTGAAAACAATCTGGGTGCAATCATTTTCCTCTGATCCAGCTCCTTTCCCCTGTAATCAGCACTCCAGGAGAACATATGGGCTTCTTCTGTCACTTGGCTCCTGATTTACACCAGTGTAAATCTACTGAAGTCAACAGAATTCCCCAGGAACCACACTTGGCTTTGTGGCATGTGAGCAATTGCTGAAATCAAATGAGCACCTGATGCCACAAAGAGGTTGCCTTGTACAACTATTCCTCAACCTGTAGAGGATGCACCCAGTGATGAGAGGGTGCAAACACCTCTGCCCCACACCTCCAACACACTGACAGTGTTGAAAATCCACTTCCACATGTAAGAGCTTAACTTCTCAAGTGGCACCAAGTGCTTCAGAAAGCTGAAAACCACATCTAGTTTGGGAGAAAGAACTTCAAGAGGCCCTTTTCAATTTTCAAGAGTGTGTGTGTGTGCGCGTTTGTGGAGGGAAGGTTAAACATTTTTTAGAGTATCCTAGGTGAAGAAGAAATTATCAGGAGGCCAACAAGGACTGAAAGCTCTGCAAGAGAAGTGCACTGTAGGTTTAAAATGCAGGTCAGTCAGTGCTGTCCCTGAGAACAGCTTTCTCATCTAGTGTTCATTATTAGTGTTAATTCAGGTTTCAGCAGCACAGTCAATCACTTCAAATGGTCTCTGGTTGGGATTTCTGCCAAGCTCCTCCTTCAGAGGCAATTCCTATTCTGCTTCCCTGTTTACACCAGGTTTGTTTATAGTCATCTGTTACTGTCAGCAAATCCAAGCCAGCTAAAACAGCTAAGAGGGCAAGACCTTTCCTCCTTGATCTTCATTCACCATGTTACAAATTGCTGCAGTTTTAGAAAGATTTAGAGTTTCCTCCTATCAAACCTTCTAGAAGAAAAATACACTGACATCTCCACCACTGCCATCTCCACTTGTAAAACAGGTACAGAGATAGTATGAATATGACACTGCTAATCCTCAGCATTTCCAAATAAATCAACTCCTTTTCTTCAAAAAGCATAGTATTCTCTGAAGCTGATACCTGCAACTTTCTTATTACTGATCCTCAGTTTAAGTCTTCCAGGATAAAAGAAATCTTTCTAGAACTGCTTCTAATTAGGTGACAGGAAGTTAATGGAATCTGAAATTCACTTAGACCGTGACAGCAGTAAGACAGTTTTTAGGAAATCATAAAACAAACCTGGTGAGTTTTGTGGTAGAACTGGAAATGGGTAGGCCAGGAAAGGCAGAGTTTAGGCTTACTCATGAAAGTCTGGACCTGCACCATTCCACCTTATCCTCTTCAATTTGAAAATCTGGTTTTATGAACATGTACCTTGCAATACATGGCTGTTAGATCTGTGCAAGTGTCAAAAGGAGACTGAGAACTACATTTTCATTGCTGCAAGAATTAACAGAATTTAGGCCCAGATTTGTACATGTAAGAAATGCCATACACTCCACTAATCTCAAGCAACAGGATAGCAAAAGGGGTAAAAGAAATAGTCCTCAGCATCCTATTATAAACAGCAGGACTAGCTAAGGGAGACTCTTTCTAACCCTTGGCCTGTGCTGAGGGTTTATCATGGGAAATGAACACATCCCCAGAGATCCCATCCTCTCAGAAGGAAACAGAGCTTAAGAACTACTCTGAGAAGACAGCCATCAGCCATCTTCCCAGTGAGGTTCTTCATTCAGGCTCATGGCCTGGCTGCCCAGACCCAGTAAGAGATTGCTTTGTACTATAACCCTTAAAATTGTGCAGGAAACTGAGAGTCATACACAGCTCTATGTACCTCTCCATCTCATCAAATCAGATCTATGGTTTGTGGCACTTTTCATGCTCAGATGGATCAGAAAGCTAAGAAACTACAAGCTTGGGCTTCAGAGTTGGGCAGCCTATATCTGCTGACGACTACTGAAGGGGTAAGTAGCAGACAGGCAGCCAAATGGTGTGGGTGGTATACTTCAGACAAAGACCAATGGAGCAGAGGTTAGGTTTTAGCCAAGGACCATTAGGAACACCTTTTCACTTAGCAAAGGCACCACAGGGTCTTTGCTACCTTTGCAGGGCAGAGGGCAACGAATTGCACCATCTGAACCAAGTGGTATTGGTGGCAGCAACCAGAAAAGGTTAGTTAGAGGTCTCTCAAAGTGATCTCCGGAGCCAGACTTTTGGCAGATGTAAATCAGCAGAGCTGCTTTGAAGTCAATCAATGCTTATTGATATAAGCAGTAGAGGCAACCTCCTTGCTCTGGAGAAGGTCCTGAAGACCACTTTTCCCTCGGGGGGAACTAGATTTACAAATGCTGACAAATCTAAGTTATTGTGACAGAAATTTTATAAACTGTGAACCAATGCTGATTTACTCATCGTCATCCCACTACTGACCTTATAGAAATATCCTACTGGTGAAAATCAATTTTTAATTTTTAAAACAGCATATTTAATTATTATCCATATTGATTTAAAACTATCTTAAATTGCATTGATGTTACTCAGAAAAAAATAGGAGACAAGAGTGATCCTTCCTGCAGTAAGCACTCTTACATGGTGCAGGCACTTCAGATTGGGCAGGTTTTCCCACTGAAGGGCTTTTCCTCAGGAATGCAAACCAAATGCTTGCTGGATAGCACGTGTATTATCCCAGGAGTTATTTAGCTTCAAAATAATGCTTTGTCACTTCTCTTGGGTAGTAATTACAATTGTGATAAAATATTAGTCTAATCCCTTCTATTTTTTTATTTTCTATTGATATTATGTGTAAGGACTCAGAGACATGTGAATGGGCTGTCACAAGCTTTTAGGGAGGGAGCACCGAGCTGGTGGAACTCCCTTCCATGAGCTCTGCTGGTCCTCTAAGCAGAAGCAAAGCGTGTGCCCTTTCCTCCTGCTGCTTCTCTGACAGAGCAGCTAACCAGGCAGCAGTGGGGAGGCTGCCTCTCCTCAAGGCAACTCTTGTGTGCCCAGGTTGCAGTTACTGGATGTACTCCAAGTACATCTCCAGGCTCTCTGTGGCAAGGTGGGAATGTGCAGAGGCCTCATTCCAGTGCATCTAGTTTGAAAAGACTTGTCCTTAACCTCTAGGTAAGTTTTTTATTTATAAGCTATTTATTTGTTGTGGTTTTTAATGATATATTGAATGCTCCAGCAACCATACTTTCTACTATGTTAAGCAGGAAGTCACTGTGCTAAAACAAAACAAAGTAGTAAGAAAGAAACACAACAGATTTCCACTTCAGGGAAAAAAAAAAAATTAAACATCTGTACTGGCATGCATTTCCCTGCTTTCCCTTCATTTGATGATTTTAAATGGTTGGTCATTACCTTATTGGCTGGCTGTGTTCACATTAAATAGGAAAGGCCCCCCACAAATCTAAAAAGGAAGGCTCCTTTGTCCCTACATCATGTGATGAATATGTAAAATCCAGTTGGACCAAGTCAGCCCACTGCAATCCCACATATCTGCGTGTTTATTGGCTTGTCAGCTGAAACCCAGGCAAAAGCTCTCAACCAGGGAGCCTGCTGATGACTGCCTTAGAGATATTTTAAGTGAAATTGAGACCTCCTGTCCTTATGCATTTCTAGCTAAATACACAATACCTTAACTATTCTAGGTAACAGGGGAAGAATGACTGGCTCCCTAGGATAAAAGTAAATCACCTTTTGCATTAATAAGCAGCCAGGAAAGGAACTGTTTTCTCAGTAAATTATACAGCTATCCATTGATACAGGAAGTCTGACTGCTTGTCTAAATACTAGGGATCACAGTACAAAATGTTAATGAAAATAAGCAAAATATATCTGAGGTAGGAGTGTATCTATCTTCACGTAGAAATATGAAAAAATGAAAGTGTAAAGGTTGCAAGTCTGCTGCTTTGGAATTACCACTTTGGAGCTACCATATATCAAAGGTCAGTGGAAGGAAAATTACAATAATTGTCCACCTCAAGATTCCCTGAATTTTCTCACTCTGGATTTTGTGGGAGAAGAGATTTCCCCCCCAGTTCATACAACAGCAGCATCGGGGTACTCACAACTCTGAAGAAAACAGCCCTTAAGGACCAATGAGGAATGAGAGCATTCAGAAAGCTCTTCTTTGCCAAAAAACTGCATCTTCTGTTCACCATCCAAAACCTAGCAACGATACTGCCAATTCACGAGTGTCAGCCTTTTTGCCAGTTCTCTGCCTTACACATCAGCAAATCCCTCACCTCCCCACTGGAGGTGAGAAATGAAGTTGTCTCACACACCTGTTAAATCACCATAAAGAAGTACTGCTGTAAATATTGTTTAAGGCATCTTTTCCCCATGCCCTCTTAAAAAAAAAAAAATTCAAAGTCAACAACTAACCAAAATAATACAAGAGAAGAATCTGGAGGTCTTTGACTCATCTCAATCTGAGGGAATTCACTAACATATTTATTACCTTCCTTGTCCTGCTCTAATTTTTAATTGAAGACCCAGCCATGAAATAGAAAGAGTAATGCAAGCTGGTGTTAACAGACTTCATAGCCACTGTGTGCAAAAAAGTGTTAGCGGTCTCCTGAGGAAACTCTTCTCATCACACAGCCGCATATTTAGAGTCAGTTGTTCCAGAAATTCTACAAAATCATTTGAATTACCAGATAATTTTTTCAAGCAAAATTGTGTTTTCTCTTCATTCCTATGAGACCTTTATGTGCCTGTATTTAAGAATCCATTAGTAGGACAAATAAAATAGAAAGAGAAGTATTTTGACAGTAAGAAAGACCTGTGAAAGACATGTACTACTACTTCATACAGTCAGCAGAAGATCTCCTGAGTGAACAGAAGCCTTACCTTCCAACCAACGCATGCTTAGGAAACATGCCCACATGCCTTTGTCTCTCTCCATTGCAGGCCCTTGCATTTTTTTTTGCACAGAGCTTCCCCCAGATCTCTGAGCTATGCCAGACACAGCAGCTCTCGTGAGACCCAGCATGTGCCAACTCTGCTTTTACAAAATACAACCAAACCCTCATTAACAAAGCAGGTAAAAAGAAAGACACAGTGCACTCCCCAAGTATCCAGCTCTTCAAGGCAGTTCTGTTTTAGGAGATAAATATGCAATCTGCTAATTTTTTTTTAGGAATCAAAATTTACTTAAGAGTAACAATAGCTCTTCCGGGGCCTTTTAAGTTTATCATACCACTGTGATGCTAATCTCTCTTACTTTCTTAATGAAAATAAATTACTTCCCCTGAAGGATCAATCTTTTGGGCATGATTCTGATTTTGTTTGCACTGCTTTATTCCAGCAGCTGCAGCTAATGGAGTGTCTG
Source organism: Eurystomus gularis (assembly GCA_013400335.1). NCBI lineage: Eukaryota > Metazoa > Chordata > Aves > Coraciiformes > Coraciidae > Eurystomus > Eurystomus gularis. Next base: position 81,920 of record VZZY01007278.1, on the reverse strand, counting down.
CTGATTTACATCCACGATCAGAATAAACTTTTTTCAATTCACAGCAAGCACAGTGCATGTGTTATCACTGGAGTCCAAGTGATTTGGAATACAGCTGAGAGTACTCCCAGAGTCTTTCACTTTTTTGAACTTTTATATCATGCTGTTCCTGCTCACATAAGACAGAAAATGAAAGCACCATGCACTTGTGTAGTGTAACTAAGCAACAGGACACAGCAGGGAGAAACAGTTATCTAGTGCTAATCATACCCCAGGGATGTGAAGCTCATGAATTAAGGGCCATTTTAACGTTTATCATATTTCTTTTAATTTAAAAGAAAAAATAAATTATTTCTATAAACTGCTTTGATCCCTGGAAAATGTCTTCTGACATTAAATCCACTCCATCTGGCTCTCAGAGATTACTTTAGTGCATACCTAACTGCCACTCAAAATGCTCAGTCCAGAGTATTGCGTGGTTCAGATCACCAACCTATTTCAATTATCCCAGAGTAAAGCCACCTCCTCCCAGACCTGGGCTGTGCCATAAGGGCTCTGTATGTCACTTCTGCAAGTCCACAAGTCCTGTGCTAGCACCAGAGGGCAGCCAGAGAGCTCCTGATGCTGGGATGTAGGACCTATGGGTGGCTGCTTTCATGCCCACAAGGATTCCATGTTTACATGTCCCCAGGCAGTAATTAAAATATGTAATTTATCACAGTCTGCCAAACCTGCATTTTAGCTCTGTTGGAGATGGAAGCAGCCCAGAATTCCCATAGCAGGGTATGTACCAGCACATTTCTCCCCACACTCAAGAATGAGTGCAAAGAAAAACATGCATGAGAAAGTACTAAATGTAGCATGAGCAATTTTGGGCTCAGCTCAAACAGTGCCATCCTATCTTCTCACCCAAATTCCAGGACTACAAGGAACTCAGAGAAATGATGGCTTCATTCATTCCAATGGCACTATCAGCAAAGTAGTATCAGACACACAATGGCTGCAGGTGACAGCATCAAGCCTGAAACACTTTAATTAGTGCCATTATTCAGAACTTGTACTTAGCCATTCTGTGGATGAAAATAACACTTGAAAACTATTTGGGTTTTTATTTTATCCTGTCTCAAGGCAGGGGCTAAATGAACTAGTTAATGTCAGGCCCTTGCAACTAGACTGCTTCTGTGAGTATTTTAGTCTTTTTCAGGCCATTCGAGTCACAGCAAGTCATTCCGTCAAGGAAGTATGAAAAAGCAGAGAGAGCGCACCGGTGCTTGTGTAAGATCAGTGAATGGAGATTCTTCGGTGATGATACTAGCTGCAGCAGATGGCAGTTATGTGAAATGGAAGTATTAATCTTTGAGCTCAGTTATTAGGGATAGGAATGCCTACTGTTGAGCACATGCCTACACATGCAGCCAAAAGGTTTGTTGCACAGGCAATGCCAGAAGACAATTATGGCAATTAGGTGGTCTTTTTGACCCATTTTAAATAGACTAATAGCAGGGATTATTATCAGCTTGTATTTTGTTCCAGTGATGATCTGGATCCTCCTGCACTGAGGATTCAGCACAAGCTGTGCAAGCACAGAGATAATTTCTGTCTAATTTGGCATAATGCTGAGCTACAGGAGAAGAACATGGGACTGTAGGGCTGATAAGGAACTAAGACATGATCCCAGGTCCATGGATGACCAAGACTCACAAGCTAATAGCACAGCTGTCTGCCAGGGCTGTTTGTTTTCATGACCATGTAAGTAATGATAATACCAGCCGTTCACAGTTGCTGCTTTATCTCCATGCCTGATTTCTTGTGGCGTATGGAAGAAGGCAAGGGAATACAGCAGTGTGTAACTATCCTTCTCCATCCAAACACCTCCCTCTTACGCAAGAGCTGAATCCTAGTGTTGGGAGGTGGGCTTTTTTGTTAGCAGTGGATACCCTGAAAGCACAGACACTCGGAAGCAGAAGAGAGAGCTTATTTGAGCCAAGAGGTGGTCAGCTCTCTGCCCACCTTCCAGAAGCCTGTACTAATTAATGCCAGCATTGGTCCCCATGGCCCAAAGAGAGCACCTGACAAAGGAGGGGCAGGAAGTCATACACCAAAAAAGCTGATGGTCTGTTGGACTGGTTATACCAGCAAATGGATGAAATCATGCAGGAGAACAGCAAAGCCTTGGCCAAGTCCCTTTGTGCATTCCTTGGATCCTTCCCAACTAAATATTTAATAAAAACCAGTTCACTACAATGAACAAAGGGCCTGTAAGAGAACTTCCACCTACCTCTAGCTGATTGATCAGAAAAATCTAAGGTCTACAAATATGATCTCTCCTATCTTTCAGGGATCAGCAGCATTCCTATAAGAATGTTTACAGGGACTACTTCCAGTTTTCAAGAAAAAGCAGCAGAAAGCTGCTAGGTAGTAATCTGAGAGCAGGGATTTCTTATCAACATTGAGACAATGGCTCCGTTCAAAACAACTGGATGTTGTAAACTTTGAGAGGCCAGGCTACGTGTCCCTGTCCAACAACACATGGAAATATTGCGCAGACCACAGGCCACATCAGCAGAAATGCGACAAGGGTAACACTTCCCAAGGGAACTAGGAGAATGGACTAACAGAGTTAAATGCTCTTACTATTGCTTCTGCAGTGCTGACATACTGTGACCACCTCAGTACTGGCATGCAGAAGTAATAACTAGAGGCTTGCCAACATGAGGCGTGTCTTTGTCCTTGTGTGACTGCTTTCAGCTCTCTCCCTGGCATACCATGGCCCCTGCTTATCACCACAGGATGCTATAGAATGAGTTAATGCTTTCTGGAGTCCTGAGACACAAAGCTCAGCTTGCTCCTCTCCAGAAAGCTCCTCCACCATTGCTGCTCACAGGGCTGTTACTGGACACCTCCTTTAGGCTGGTACTACAACAGAGCTTGCTTTATATACTGATTGCCATTAAATCAGGCTGAACTGAGGACCCACCAGTAAATCAAGAGGAAGATCTTGGGAGTGCCTAGACATGGTCTTTGGTTTTTCAGATTATTTTCAGCTCCACTTTATGGATACACAAATTGCAGCGTGTGAATCATTAATACCCAATTTGGGGAAGTCACTGGAATGTAACTGCTGTGTAGGCAAATGAAAATATAAAGCTATCAGCAATACATTAATTTTGTAGTGCTCCACATGGAATGAGGAACAGTTGTTTATAGATACAAAACTTCCTTGCCTAGAAGGGCAGCCTTCCTTTTATCTAGATTAATTCCTAAGAAAAGCCTAATGCTACCTGGCACTTTTTAGATTAATTTGCTTATTTGAAAGACTGAGGACAGTTTCCTAGTAGTGGCAAGTGGAAAAAGCGCCTGAGGAACTGAGGTACCAAATCTAACTGCTCCACGTGTCACTTTGCATTTCTTTGGAGAGCACTATCTCAGATACCATTCCTGCTGTGCAGGGTACATAGAAGGCAAAACAATACACATTAAAAAAAACCAAATCTCTTCCTGCTTTGTGAGCCATTGTTCCTGAAAACTATTGGTCTTTTTCCAGAGTGGCGGGTAGCAATGATTGTTTTTTGACTGGGGTAGGTCCAATATGAACAAATATCCCAGAACAGTCAGAGGACAACTAGACATTCCATGAGAAGTCTTGCTTTCATTACATTTCATGGATCTGTACAAGGGATAGGCCAGACAATATCTTACCGAACAGGAAGAATAAAGATCCTCCAAGGAAATATGAACTGAAATGCAATTGGGCTTTTGGCTTTTAATATCCCAGTGTTTGCCATCTGTTATTTGATGTTCTGAATTCTTATTTAAACTCTGTTTGACAAACAGAGCTGAGAGAAGAAAAATTAGAAGTTCAAAATGAACACATAAGCTCCCATAGAAGTCTCATCTGTACATCTTCATCTACACTGATGTTACCTAGTGGAGCATAAACCTGATTTTGGCACAAAAAAAACCTCATGAAGTGTGATATCCCACCTGAAAGGAGGCTTCTGCTTACAAAGATTTTCCCAACATTTCAGGAGAAACCATTATCCTGTTTTATTTCTCATCCAAAAACATTGCAGAGGGCAGCTGTTTCCTTCTAAATCTTCAGTATGCTTTATTTCAAGGATATTTCAGGATTGCTTTGTGTGGGTTTAAAAGCATCTTCTAAATATACTTTCCTCACAGTTTCCAGAGGAGATGCATGGCCTTAATACCCCTTGCCTCACTTGGAGAAGTAGTTCAACTCAATAGCTCACACAGAGAAGCCTGATATTTTTAATGTTAGGGTTTCTTTGGGCCACATTTATTCCTTTCTGTACCTTTTGAGTAAGGTTATTTTCTTATGAAAAATGTGCTTGGAAAGTCTATCACAATAATTTAAATTCAGCATGATGCCAATGTGAAGTGAGAGTTTCTGGTAGTCTGGAATTGTGGGCAGAGGTAGGAAAAGATCCCAGATGAAAGTGGATCATTGGTAATTAAATACAGTGTCCTCTATTGGTCTAAATTTTGTAAGTAGATGTGTATGTAATAGATCTGTATTATTTTGTAAGCAAATCTGTTTTCAGACTAGCTGCACCTATAAAGGTCTCCTGTTTGCTCCCTATAGATCCCATTAGCTCTTCTCTACTAGTAGCATGACATCTACTTTTGAATTATACCAAGTCAGTATAGGTTTATTACCATACAGTGTTTCCCTTTTGATTACATCGCATCTACTATGAACACATACTTTCCTCCACTAATTCTTTGTCCCTAACATACACAAAAATAATAGATGAAAGTTCTGTCTGTCTGTATTAAAAAAAGAAGGCAAACATAAGATCTTTCAGTACATATAGGTTTTTGCATGAGCACCGTCTAGACTCAGCTGATAGGCAACACTGAAAATATACTGGCCGTCGTCCACAAAACACTGCAAGTTTTCCCTGTGACTTTGCACACACTATAGCTAGAGAGGCTGGTTATCAAGTCCCTTCAGGTCACCACCAGGGATTATTGTGTCTTAAAAGATAACCTATTTTCCTTAATTAAATGGGACTTCGCAATCCTGACCATCTTCTGCAAAAGGACAGATGCTTCCTTCTTGCTTTCTCAACAGCTTAGTAGCTCCATGAAATTCACTGTCTGTAGGGGGAGAGGGACAGTTTGTTACCGGTTGCCTTCTTGCCTTTCCCATGCCAGCTCTTGTTCTCCATCTTTTTGCCTTCCTACCACTGTTTTCCACAGGCCACCAGGAAGAAAGAGGATTAGCTTTAAGAGAAGTCTGATGGCATGAACAGACTATACATTGGCCCACGATGGGAAGAATTACAGTATATTCCTCTTCAGTCTTGCTTTTGAGCTGTTTAAGTAGTCATTGCACAAGGTTTGGAGCCAGCTTCCCCACCTCAGTACAGCACTGCCTAGCCAAGAGAACCCCAGACTGGGATGGGAAAATGTTTTGTTGTTGTTTTTTATTTTTTAAACCCAGTCATAACTCCCTCATTGACTACCACATGGTCATGGCACCTGACTTCGAGTTTCTCACTTTCTTACTTAATAGTGGGACAGATAAAAAGGAAGAGCAGCTCTCTCCCTCCCCTTCCACATGTGTGCACAGCATGGATTGCAGATGGGAATTCTGCAGGTATTGTTCCATTCACCTTCATTGTGGGCTATTCTTCCTGTCCTATATGGACCTTTGCAAGCTGAGGACGGACTTCAAAAGTTCACTTTAAAGGTGTTTTTTAGAGGACAGCTATGAAGTAGATAGCAGAAAATCTTTCCTGTGACCTTTTCTCAGTATTGTTTGGAAAGAACTATAAGTCCTTCACATGCATGCTGTTTACACTGCTTAGGTGTCTAGTGACACCATTAATCTCTAGGTAGACAGTGCGTCTTAGTAGAAATCTTATCTGTAGGTAACTGCCCCACACATTTCTGTGGTAGTGGAATCCTATAGCTTAGACAACTTATTAATAACTTCTTAAGAATGGAAAAGATTTTTTTTTTTTTAAAAAAAACCACATCAAGTAGCTAAGAACCTACTTCTTCTAGGTTCTTGTTTCAGGAAAAATATAACTCAGACATATTAAATTAATACCAGGGTGCTTCATACTTCACTAAAAAGTACCAGGTTCCTCAAGAAAGCTGCCAGATGACAAGTTTCCCTTGAGATGGTCACATTTAAGCAGAGCCAGGCAGTCATCCCAAAGACTATTTTTCATGCAGTGATACAGTGTTATCATTAACCATCACACAGTAAAAGCATAAAGAATCCTGCTCTGGCACATAAGAATCCCATTTTGGAAAAGCTCCAGTAACAGCTATTTAGCAATGGTATTAATGCCAAAAAACCCCATATCACATTCTACTCATGGAGCTGGAGGCCCAACAGAAGTTACCGACCCTGTATCATGAGATTAATGCACCCACTGAAGGGAACTGTGCATTTTTCTTGCTTCAACTCTATTGAGTGTCTTTCACATTGCCTTAAATATAATAAAAAAATATTACTTTGAGGCAAAGTAAAGCTGCAATGAAAGAAAAACCCCAGCTATTACTTTGTGTGGGTGAAATGAAATCTACCTAACAAAACTATGCATAGGAGATGACCTTGTTTGTCTTGTTTCTCTAACTTTGTCTCATTTAAGGAGTATGAAAATCAAATTCTTATTGCCTGGTAATGAATAACCAATACCAGAAGCCCTATGAGGGTTGTGAATGTCGTGGGAAATTGGTAATGGACTGTACGAATTTCCCTACTGGAACAGTACATCAATGACTCATTCAAATTGTCACCTGAGACCCCTAAAATTCAGGCCAGTGGCAAACACTCACTCCCTCTCCCCAGGTAAGTTTGTGATGAGGTCCTCATTGCCTCTTCATCAACTTTGGGCTGACAGTCCATCAGGTATAATCCAGCTGGTAACAGTAGGTGTCCATTAATACCTTAGACATCACTCTTACTTGGGCATGCCTGTCTCACGCCCCCAAATATAAGTCCTGGATTTTACAGAGCAAAATGAAATCATTATGTCTTTTCATCACTATCCCTAACGCCAGCAGGATCTGTGCAAAGTTACATGTGAAAAAAAGAGCAGACAAATGGTGTAAGAAAAAATTTCTACCATGCATTGGCTACATAACCTAAGAAGATCTCCTTGCTTTGTTTTGTATCCACTGCATTTGGCCAAATGTAACCAAACAAATTAGCCCCAGTGTGGACCAAACTGTTTGCAGATTTAAATCCTATTGCGGTCCATGAAACCAGATACTGATTTTAGCTGTATCATTGTCAGTGCACCTCACAGTTCAAATGAGATCACAAATGAGATCTACGTTTCCCAGAGCCACCGCGGCTGAAGTTAGCAGGGAATATAAACTCCAGTCTCAGTGATTTACATCTCATAGCAAACCAGAGGCAGAGCCTGTGGTCTGGGCTGAGTCCTTGTGTTACCCTCAAGCCCAGTTTTGCCTTGAGAAGGAAACTGTTGAATGTGAAACCCAGAAGCAGACTGAGGCTGGATGTTGGGCCCAGGAGCTGTGTCAATTTCACACACTGAGCTGTTTGGCTCACTTTAGAGTTGCTGAGCTGTGCTAGGAGGAAGCTCCTCAGACACGCCTCAGGCAGTCTCCATGAGGAACCTCTCTTCTTCTCATTTTCATTGGTTAGACTTGCCCCTTCTTTACGGTTTGCTGTACTCAAGAGATCAGATTTTCTGCTCCATGACTGAGGAACAGACCTTGTCTCCAGGACCACACCAGTCAGTAAGCAGGTAAAACCAGCTGCATTCAATTATCAGATAACTATGTGCCTTCAATGACACAACCAGGACATAATTTTCACAAAAAGCAAGATATCTCAGTCCAGCGTGGGAAGAAAATCTTAACATAAAACTAAGATTTCATTTAGGAATAATCTCAGTATTCTGTAATTGTTCAAATACCCAGAAAACCTCAGCCTGCTGCTTTCATTTCACAGAATCACAGAATTATTGAGGCTGGAATAGGCCTCGAAGATCATCAAGTCCAGCCCACGACCCAACACCATGACATCAGCTAGACCATGTCACTGAGTGCCACATCCAATCTTTCCTTAAACACCTCCAGGGATGGCGACTCCACCACCTCCCTGAGCAGTCCATTCCAGTGTCTAATTGCCTTTTCTGTGAGGAAGTGCTTCCTACTATCCAACCTAAACCTCCCCTCGCGCAGCTTCAGGCCAAGCTCTCTCCTCTGTCACTAGTTGCCTGGGAGAAGAGCCCGACCCCCACCTGACTACAACTTCCTTCCAGGTAGTTGTAGAGAGTGATCAGGTCTCCCCTAAGTCTCCTCTTCTCCAGGCAACTATCTGGTTACCATGCACACTTGCCATAACCATGAAAACACACTGATTACTTAATCTACTACTTGCAGTTCAGGATCAAGAGCTACATTCTCCATCTACCTATTTATGTACTCAAGCAGCTTCTTAAGTTTGCTCAGTTGTTTCTGTGCACTAGGAACTTGTGGACACTTTCAGTAGTGCTCTTGGCCCAAAATAAGCATCTCAATTATCAAAAGACATTAGCGTACTTTGAAATTCGACTCTTAGAGTTATGCATCAACCACAATAAGGGTTTCTTTGCTTTTCAGTTATCTGTCATGATGACTTCAATATTTCTTTGATACTATGATTGATGATATATTTGCCAGAGTGTTGGCATCAGGGATGGTTACAGCCTCCAATGTAAACTGGAAGGAGAAGGAGGAAGAGGCTGTGTAGGCAGACACACAGGCTACAAAGCACGTCATGCATTGTTAGACCAATGTACCTGCTGGTATGCTGGCAAGGTCTAAAACTCTCCTTCCCTCCCCTCCTGCTCTTCTATCATTTTAAGATGTATCTTTCTGATGAGCTCTGAGGTAATGTTAGAGAGCACTGCAAACTAGTATTCTGGGCTATTTCTGCAGACCTTGTAACAAATGATGGGCTAACAGGTAGCCCAGGAAGAGCCATTACAAAGGATTTAGCAGCTATATATTTGAATGCCAAAGCTCTGTTTTACCTTTACTTTTACTTGTATAGGCAGATAAAAGTAATGCTGTAGAAGGCTTCTACTACACCTCAGATACCTTCATCTTGATTACGGCGAGATCCCAACACTGCATCCCTAGAAGAGCATAATGCAATATGCATGTACCGTACACATGTATGGCATCTAATTATAGTAGCACTTCTTCTCATTAATACTTCGAGACCCTGTAGGTTATTTTCCCTGGGATACTGCTTACAAATTCCCTTCCTCCTCACCACCGTCCTCTTATGCTGACAATAGCTGAGAAAAGCTCCTGCTGCGTGTGGAATGCTAATAATTGCCTGAGTTATCAATCAAAACAGATGCAGACAAAAGTAATCAGCATCATCAGAACATCTCTGTGATGCAGCAAGGAGGTATTTTGAGCTCTGCCTAAATGAATGGGCCAAGCTAAGAGCTAGCTAGTGCCTGAGAATTACAATAATGTGATGTGACATTTGCTTAAAGCCAAGTCCTTCTGTTAATGAGTTTCAGAGTTCTCACAGCAAAGTCACAGCTACCGTTCAAGGTTCAGAAAATCTGCAGATGGCAGGTCAGAATAATAGCAAAAGTAAAAAGAAATAACAGTGAGATGCCACGGAAAAGGAAATCAGAGCAAGTCAAGTGTAACTTTCTAGAGGTTTTGCATTCAAAACAGTCTATAGGAGTGTGACTCTGCAGACACATCTCTGGCAAGCTGACTCAGTCATTCATCTGGACCAACACTTCACTTCAAAGATGTCATCTGTCCACATGCTGTACTGCTTAGCTTGTTCAGGCAGTACTTTGCATGTTGCAGCAATTCGTTCCTGAGTGGAGGAGAAGTAGATTCATATCCTACAGCATGAGTCATTTAACCAAGCCATCTTTTAACAGGAGCCATCAGCCATTTAGAGTGCATCGCATCAATTTGGGCAGTGCAAAGATCTTCAGGACTTGCATCCCTGAGACATTGAGCAAAATTAAAATATATTTATTTAACTATTAATTGCCTTCCTTAAACATTCTGTGGTTGGTCTCAGATTACAGCATTTTTCTTTGTCAGTACTAGTCTCATCACATAGTAATTTCTCTGTCTTGTCTCAGACATAGTTGCATTTGTGTTTATGGATTTAAAAATTAAATAAAATAGTTAATTCAGGTCTGTATTATATTGGTTGATACAGTAGAAGCAGCTGTCAAAACCCCAATCTATTCCTAGGCTAGATGTCAAAAACTTCAGCAATCCCTGAGCCCCACTGCTGCCTCTCCCCAGTAGCCACACTGGCTGTGACTAGCTGGACCACTGTTCCTCAGCCTCTACAGTCTCTCAGGCTCCAACCCAAGTGTCTCCTGTGTCAAAAGCGAGGGAGGAAAGAACAGAAATAGTCCTTGCTGATCTCAGTCCCCCTGTTGCCATCATCAAGTTCCTTGTCCTGCCTCAGTATCATTTGACATTATTTTGACAGCTTTTTTCTTGTTAAATGTATAAAATGGCTTTTAAAGCCATTTTTAGCATGAAACTCCCCCCAACTTTAATGGAAACATATAACTAACAAAAAAAAATCTTACACATTTGGGTACTGCATCTCTAGAGAGCTTAAGGATTTAGCTAAACACTGTGAAGGTATCTGCAATCACCCTCCCTCTGAATCATTGTTTATAATCACTCCTAGTAAGCACTAATAGAAATTTTCTTTCCCATTTCAGACTGGATTCTTTCCCTATGTAAGTAACATCACTGACATCAGTAGGGTTACCAACTGGAGCAAACATTTCTTCAGCCATGGCATGCTATTTTAATTCCTTTTCCCTCCCTGAATTACTTACACATCTTTGTCAGTCCAAGATCACTCCCACTGATATAATGACACCATAGAGAAAAAAAAGTAATTGAATGTGTGTGCACTTGAAAGTGTACATATACACACAAATAAAAGTAAAGAAACACTACCAAAAATAGGCATAAAATTTAGAGCAAAAAAATGGAAAAAATTTACACTAGACCTGCTAACCCTAAGTGTTGCGCTTTAGTCATGACTTGTAGGTAACAAATGCTAGTAAGAGTACTTTGCTCTTACTATAAAGTCACCAAGTTTGTGTTTGTTTTTTGTTTTGTTTTTGGTTTTTTTTTTTTTTAATGTATGGTACTTTAGCTGGCAGGGGATGCAGAGCAGCTGAAGTGAAAGGGGGATACGAAAGACAGGTACAATACGCCAGGCTCCCGATGACAAATCCATGAAATATAAAGAAAAGCAAATTCATACATTTTATAAAAGCCATGTGCTACTCTGCCTAGTACCACATAAAGCTGTACATTTGCATTTTCCCATTTGCATCCTCACTTTTGCACTAATTTATTGGATACAAACAGCATATGACATGTCCAGACTGGAACAATATGGTCTATAGATTTTCGTAGGCTTCTGTGGAAACCTGGAACTATGAAGCTCAAACCAAGCAAAGGCAAAAGAACCTGAGAAACTAACGCAAGGCTAAGAAAGCTGTTTAATGTGCAGTTTCCAATTCTCTGCTTTGCCTTCTGGAAGAGGTCCAAGCAACAATACCCCCCCGCCAAGCATTTCAGACTTGGCTGCCTTGCAGGAACATGACAGATAACTCCATTTTGCAAGGCTGTGCTGAGGAAATGTCTTTATAGGCCCTGAAGCATCTTAAACACTAGGGCTTGCCTTCAGCCAAGCAAGTGAAGGTCCTTCTAATTATGCATCTCTCCATTTAGTCTTCTTTTTCTCTGTAATGTAGGAAATGCCCTATCATTTTAAAGGAACATTTGCTCTTTATATCAGGTAGATTAATCACACAATCACAGAATGGTAGGAGTTGGAAGGGACCTCTGGAGAACATCTAGTCCAACCCCAATGATTAATTCATTTAATTAGTTATTCACACAGCACTTTGAAGACATAAAGACATAAGAGCTTAAGGAGGTTTGCAATTATAAAGTCTAATATACAGATAACACCAGTTGCATTCAGTTTAACACTTGCTAAATACTTCTGCCTTAAGTATGTTCTAGAGACAGATGTGCTCTCCCATTTGCCCAGTCAAAACAGAACAGTCCAGTGGACAAAATGGAACAGTCATGCTACTGCACATCTTCATGAAAATAACTTCACTTAAGATTATCTGACCCTACTAGGGAGCATTCAATAGGTCCAAAAGGAACTGTGGCCCTGTGTTGTGTGTCTGAGACCATAAACTATGCTGTGCAGGAGCGGTCCAAGGAAGATCTCTCTGAATCCTCCTTGACAGTGAAAAAGCCTGTTACTGCTTTCAACGCACAGTGTCTTGGGCAGCTAAGAAATCTGTGGTGGTCACCAATGGCACTTGTGAGAAATGGACAGAACAGTCCTTTTCTGAGCAATGTTAACAAACCAATATTTGCAAAAATCCCAGCAAAAACCTAACCCCTTAAAACATGACTGTTCACCTTTAAGAATAAAAGAGCTTGGTTTTGCAGCAATTCAGAGTGAAATGGTAAAGAAGCATCATTTTGTATCTTAGTTTCTCAAGTTTAGCTTCAGACATTTCTGCATTTTTAGTATCCAAGCCATGAATTTTAATATGTCCAAGTAGGTGTGTCATTTTTAGATCATTTTAAGTCTAAACTATTATACTTACACTATTTAAACTATAAATCTCAGATCTTGATTATCAAGTACAATCTTGAGACAAAGTGTTATTCACATATCTCATTCAGTGGATAGCTTAAAAAATAACTTCTATTAGCTTCTAAGAGCTTAAAAAATTGCTTAGGCAATTTCTGGACCAACAGGAAAAAGGCAAATTTTGACAGACAAATGATTCATTGTGAATAATTCCCCTTGTTCTGCCAGAAACAGTGGCAAAAAAACTTCACACAACATGCAGAAAGTTTCTGTGCTGCCCAGGTTGTACTCTGATATGCAACACTATTTATCTGCCAGTTTTCATGGGCATTAAATGAATTTAGAAGTGGAAAGGACAAAAGAAAAAAGGTGACTTCTGAGAAGTTCTAGAGGTTAAAAAAAAAAAAAAAGAGAGAAAAATTCTCTAGCATGCATGTAAAAGAATATCTGTGTTACATCAAAATTACTAACTCCAGAAGAGATTAAAAATAAAAATGTTTTCCTGCTGAATTTTGAATATGAGAAGGAAGAATCCATGACATTCTTGGGTCACATTGTAATCCCAGTTTACCCTCACAATTACAGTCAGAAAATAAATTATGTATAGATAAAATGTACGTAGCTGAAAATATCCAAGGATAAGGAGGTATTACTTATTGCAGTTATCAGGCAGGCTGTGGATGCGAGCCGATGATACTGCACAAAAGAAGCCTCAGTGAACAGAATTACAAGTGCTACATTTGCCTGGGGTTTCTGCAACTGGAATGACCAGCCTGGACATTTTTAGGTAGGTGCCAACCTTCTCTCTCCTGCCAAGACACAAACCCTTCTGGCTGCATACAAGTGCACAACTTTAAGACCCTCTGGGTCTTTGAAACAGTTGCATTTAAGCAAAGCATGCAATGATCCTGACTGCTGATGTAGGCACCTGTATCTCTAAAAGTCACTCTTTCGCCACATGTGTCTGGCACCTGTAGAGGAAGGGACTGTCCACTGCAGCAGAGAGCACAGTGGGACCTCCTTTCCTCCCCTCTGCCCTCCCAAGAACACCGCATGTTCAGTTTCCCCTTCTCCAGGCATCTTTTTGTTCTTATAGCTGCTGCTCCTCTTCTCCAGCAGTCAGCTGTTAGAGAGCCTGAGGTGTAGTTCCTCCTGGTTGGTACAGCTCTTATATAAAGACTTGAGCTACAGCACAGTCATAAGACAAAAACAACAGAAACAAAACTCACGCTAATGTCAGAGGATATTTATATAGGCATATACTGGAAAAAGACCATATATAGCAGCTTCTTTATTCTATGCTATGTTGTCAGATCATCACAGTGTGTAGCCCCGCTGATGAGACATTAAAATTATACTGAATTTTCACAGGTGCTTCTGAAATCTAACCAGAGCTGAGCTGGCCCCATCACCTGCACCCTCATCTCATCTCTCTTCTCCTCTTGCCCCTCAAAAGGTAAAAAAGCAAGCACAAACAACTCCTTTCCAATTACCTTGCAAGGGAAGGAGCTCTTCAGAGAGCACAGGACCCATTCTAGCCACTGGCAAACTTATACATAAGTGCTCTGGCTTCTCAGGGTCCATCTGTCCCAAAGATCAGGAATTCCTCATTTTTTTTTCTGCCTTAAAAGAAACCTCCACATGCTGAAAATTAAGACAATATGCACTCATCCTATTTTCCTTCATTGCCCAACTAGGTTAGAAAAAATGGATCACGTGGAATGAGATGTGTTCATTGAAGTGTTTTAAAGTGCAAGCCACATGCTTTGTTTACATAGATCCTTGCAGGTTTTGCTTCCAAGAAAGAGATGCTTTCCCATTTACACTAGCGGAGTGCAAGTCCCCAGGTTGCAAGAATCATGCCAGTAACTGACATTCCCGGAGGGTTAAACCACTATTAACATTCATAGCTCAGCCTAAGACAAATTGGTAAGCATGATGTAACTATTAAAACAGTCTAGGAACCACAAAACATCATTAAACCAGAACAAGCATTAAATTCCTTAATTTTCTGCTTTTTGTTATGTTACTTTCCTTCAAAGTTGAAAACTGGTAGCTCTTTGAAGTCCTGACAGTCATTATTCTTAAAAAATGCTCTGCTCCATTTTCTAATTACTTTTTTATTCATGAGAAGTCAATTAAAAACCCCATAGATTGCATTACCAGCATTTCTAGCTTATCTGGCCAGTACAGGGAAACTGTTTGGATATTATGTCACACTCTTCTATTATTTGCCTGCCATCCATTGTTCAAAAAATAAAGTCTGTTAAGCCAAACAATTCAAAGGAGCAACAACTGTAGTTATCAATCTTTCTGTCCTTATCATCCCACCTCAGCTTTTATGTATCATTGAATCTTCTACACCTTTAATGTGTGGGCACACTATTACAAACCAACTGCAGTTCAAAAATAGCGCTCCCGAAATAAAAGCATTACAGCAGCTAGTCCCTCCAAATTTTTTGAAGCTGAAAATTTTTGAGAGCAGATTTTCACCTCGGTACTTTATCATAGTCAAAACAGTATAATTTTTTTAGAGGTTGTGTGTGAAACATTCATCAGCATCTCCATAAACAAGCAACAGAAGAATTCAAGCCTAGATGTTTAATAAATCCCATCATTTTTTTTATTCCTCAATTTTTTTTCTGGAAGATGTGCAGTTATGAAAAAAAAGTAACATCCTAAAATAATTTTTAAACCCTTGCTTTTGTGCATAGATAAAGTTATTGATTTCATGACTCTTAATTGCTGAAGAATATTTTAAAGACAAAAGTATTGCCAAAGAACATGTTTTTTTAAGAACACATAAATGAAACTGATAAAAGCTTTTCCCCAGTTTGCTTTCCATTGTAATTGGAACAACCAACTGAATCCAGATGCAAAAAATGAAATTAGTATCTGCCTAAAGGAATTCATGATCTATGGCTCTATCTACTAAGACACATTACTTAGAAAGTTTAAAAAGTTTTAAAGACACAAGGCTTAACAAAATAGTTCCTCCAAACGTTTCATTGGTGGAAAAAAAAAATATGTTCAACACCATTAGCAAATGTAGTGAACACATGAAAAGGTATTTTCAAAATGAAACCTACTTATTTTCTGATTCTAACTTCTTCAAAATTTGGATCAATTTCATTTGAAATAAAATAAACACCATTAGAGCACACAGTATAAAGAAATACCATGTTTCAGGCTGAATAAAGTTTGGCTTTTAGTTTCAATAAAAACTATGGAAACATTTCTCATGTAGAAAAGGTTTGAGAACATTCCTTGATGTTTTCTGAAAGAGCATCTATTATTTAG
This sequence comes from Eurystomus gularis, assembly GCA_013400335.1. Taxonomy (NCBI): domain Eukaryota; kingdom Metazoa; phylum Chordata; class Aves; order Coraciiformes; family Coraciidae; genus Eurystomus; species Eurystomus gularis. Next base: position 65,998 of record VZZY01007278.1, on the reverse strand, counting down.
ACAGCTACACAACAAGTCTTCTCAGATTTAGGTAGCCTCAAGTGAACCTGAGCACTCCCAGAGTACAAGTTAGTAAATAAAGAAACCATGACTGAAGGGAGGAGCTAAACAATTTTTTTTTTCCAAACAAATAGCAAAGTTTACTCCAAAATATTTTTAAGACATAGGGGAAAAATAGGGACTATTCAGCTTTCTGATATAATTGAGTGAATTGGTTCCATTAGTGGAGGAAGAGGAGAAAAAGTTTCCTTAACATATTCAAAATAATTTATTTCTTTAAAAAGTAGGGTTTGCATATTGTTTACCATTTAAAAAGTTGTGTATTTCAAGAAAAGAGAAAAAATGCCACTACTCCATACTAGCTTTCACACATTCTACAGCACTAAAGCAATTTTGTACCTTTTGGGGAGACAGATGCTGGTAGCTTTGGCTCCATGCTGAGAAGGGCTTTTCCACAGAGGCGTCTCAGGATGAACATGTTACACGAGGCAGAGAAGAGGCTGAAACCCCACTGCTGGTGGTTTCCATCCTGCAAACGGGAGTTTCTGAGGCAAACCAGGTTTTGCTGCAGGTGAAACCCCTTGAAGAATGCCAGGCTTCCCAGGGTGCTCTCTGACCACCTCATTTTAGCACGGGTGAGTATCTGTAATTAAAACAAGGACAACTAAAATGTCCACTTAGAAGGTGGCCTAATTCCTCCTCCACTGAGAGCTGATGCAAGGGCTTGGGCATCTGCTGCTTCCCAGCAGCTCAGCAAGACTGATATCAAACCCAAGATGCTGGTGTGAAGAAGCAAGAATGTGATAATAAATTTGAATTACTGCCTAAAGTATGTCATTTCTACTCCTCATATTGCAGAGAAATCCTTGTAGTCAGAGCTCTCACCTTAAGGAGAGCTCGTTGCAGGAGGGGTGAAATAATTTCTGCCATTCTCTAAACCCCAGTGAGTAACAGCTTTTCCTTTATTCATGTCTCTAGAGACTCCCTTTTTTGCTAGTTTTATTCAACAATACATTTAAAGACATTCACACAAGTATCCACACCTTCTTCCCACCCCACTTAAAGCCAGATGCTACCTATAAGCTCCCGTTAATCTTGGAGCAGCGAGGCATTTGTGAGCAGCTCTGCTTGGTGAGGAGGGCACGGGGCAGCACGGCACAGCCTGCCTGGCAGGCACAGGCGGCTGTGCCAGGTTTACAGAGAGGCACGCAGCAAAAGTACAGAGATAGGGCTTTCTATTCAGTGGGGGCTTCTATACTGCAGTGACAAGCTAGATTTGCAAGTCAGACTGTGCTCTCCAAGTTGTACATTTTATTACCTTTTTGTTGTTGTTTTGCTCTCACAGACAATCTGGAAAATAACAGGGGAATTTCCTCCAGCCTGTGCAATACTTAGGGCTCATGTGTGCTGGCGACATCAGCTGTTAGCTGAGGCTGCCTAATTTTGTGCTGCATAATGACCTTACAGCAGAGGAATGGGATCCACTCAGAATTCCTTGTAGTGCTCTTACAAATTTCATTTGCTTGTAAATTCAGGCAAGCAGCGGATGTACTAGCTGCCAAAGCGCTCTGTGCCACTGCGTATCTGCTCTACAATCAACAGCAGAGGTGTCCATTTCTGCCTGCCCAGGCTCAGTTAAAAAAGAGAAATCAAATGTGGTTTTGTCATTATCTCCCCCAGCTCTCCCCCTAGTCATTAAACAAATGTGACTTTTAGCCACAAAATAGACACAAACCACAGGTGTAGCAGTTTTGCAGTTTCTAAAAAAGCAGTTTTGTAGCCCTCCCTTGGAACAGTCTCTCTTGCTTATGAGCATGGCACAGTAAACAAGCCAGCTGTTTTGATGATGATTTTCAGTTCCCTGTGAACCCCAGTTTGCTGGGCTGGCATGTCACCTATCTCTGATGTGCCTTTCCTTTCCCTCATGGCTTTTCACTGTGCAATTACTTCCCCTAGGTTTGTGAGATTCACACAAAAAGTGCAGGAATGATTAGTGCAATGCCCATATTCAACTATGTGAGAGTACTTGAATCTCCCTCACCTTCACCTGTGTTTTCACCAACACCTGCAACCACAACACCTCCCTACAGACTGCAGAGCAAAGGGAGAGTTTTCTGCTGCTCCCATGCCAAAGGATGGGCAGAGAAAGCAGAGGTTTCACCCTAAGGTGATATGCACGCTCCTTCCAGCACTGGGCAAGCAGCCGCTGCAGCAGACACTCCCCAGCAGCTCTGTCCCCCAAACAGGTTCATTACACCACACAGAGCAGGCAGATGGAAGGGTGCTGGGCTTGCCCATAAGCTCCTGGAAAGCAAGGGTCTTTTTTTTATCGCAGTAAAATAAATGCCCTACTTAGTTACAGGTAGCCTCACCTCTTAGTGGAAAGTAGCACTAACATGGGCACTCATGTACACACTAAATGCAAGATATTGTGCTGCTGGAGCAGGATGTGTGTTTGATGCTTTCACAGAGGTGAGATCTCTCTTCTGCCCCTTTACAAGCCTTGGGGCACTGCACCAAATGATCTGCTCCCTCTGAAAGCATGCAGTGGAGGCAGTGCTTTGCTGAGCTAGGAGATGTAGGTTTCCAGCTCCCACTTAGTACAGACCTCAGTAACAGTTAAGTGCTTCAATAGCTACCTTTGAAGAAGATAAGACATTGTGCAACGCTCTTGCCTGTGAGTCACCAGAGACAGGAGTTGGGAGCCAGAAGCTGCCTCCCACCCACATTTCATACCACTTTTCTTTCAGTCTTGCTCCCTTGCCCATGGATCCATAGCCCTCACACATATATACCCAAAGAGGAACACTGATTTCATTGGGGTTTTTAGAAACCAGTTCTATTAGTGTCTTAGAGACATCAAATCCTGTGCATTTCTGCTATGCTAGGACCTTCAGAGAAGCAACTGTACTTGTCAGTGCTGGCTGTGCCTTCAGCTTCCCCATTATCAAGTAGGAGATCAGTTGGCACAGATTTTTGTCACTTGGCAAAATTCATGGGTTTCACAGATCACAGCAGTTTATTCTGTTACATATCAGTAGTCTAACCCTTCCATTAAAGCCTAAAGGATAGGCTTGTGAAGCCACAATAAAGATATGACAGCTATATTTGTTACTGTAGTTGAGATTTGGAGGAAAGAGAGCTTTGTTTCTTACAAAATGGCATCCACAGAAGAACTGTGATAAACCGGATGTGTTCCTGAAGACAGATGCAGATATAGATAAGGATTTATTAGTATTAAAGAATCAAAGATATCCTCTGATGAAGTCGGTAAAGATGGTGTCAGGGAAGAATTTGTGCTTTCATGCTGAAGAGATGAGTAAGGAATTCTTAGATCAGGCAAATGAGGAATGAATAATGATGAGTCTCATTGGGAGCCACAAAGAGCAGTCATTAAGGATATGGTCTCTTCTCAGGTAAGTCAAGGTCATAAGAATGTCTCCTTTATGTCTCCTAAGCTTAAGAAACACACCAGTGACTGTTCCCTTGCAGGCAGGAACAGCTACAAAACCTAAAGCAAAATGGTAGGAGAAAAGCAAAGAAGAGCTGGGAGTGAAAGTGGTTCAGAAAGGCTTCTGCTGTAGGAGGCACTGAGCAGAAAGCCTCAGGTGGTATGGGCTGTCCTGGGAAAAGATCTGCCTTGCTGCAGACAGGCTAAGATAGAAAGTGCTGCAACCCCGCTGAAGCATTTAGTGCAGTTTAAATCTAGGTGAGTGCTGTGGAATCACCACCTCTAAGCTGGTAGGTCATTGCATGACATTTTGTTTAAATCTTACATACCAAGAAAGGACTTCTAATGGGTCACAACAACATCCATTCCTAGCTCACAAGAAACTGAATAATGATTACAATTGTATTATGGTTACATTTTTATCATGAATTAAGTAGGCTGTGGTTCCCATTCGAATTAGTAGGAATATAGCCACCGACCTCAAGTACAAGCAGAATCAGGAAATACAGATTTTAAGCAATTTCATGATGTTGCGATTAGTATCACTAGCTGCAAGTGATTTGTTAAAAATCTTCTATTGGAGTACTTTTGGAGGAAATGCAGAACTTTGATTAAATTTTTTGTTTTATTATACTGAAAAGCCTGTACTTCCGTGGAAAGCTAAGATTTTCACTGAAAGCTGGTTTGCCCAAACCATTTTTTTTTCAGCCAGACACCTTCAAATTTTTGTTGTTTCTGTTTTGGCTGGGTCTGACCAAACCAAGGTGGCAGATATATCCAGTGAAGTGAAAGTACAAAATTCTGTTAGTATGTGCAAAAAAACCCTCTTAAAAATCCTAATTTTTGTTTGGTTTTTTTTTTTGTTACTATATAGTAACTATACAGACTATATAGCCTCCCAATATACACCCTAGATGCATTTCATTCCTTCCTACAGGACATTGTGTCAGAAGATAGTCCTACTGCTGACCTATCTTTCCCTGTATCTATGTTTGTGCTTGTTTTTGTGTTTTACTGTTTTTAATTAGCCATAAAAATTACATATGTTTTTGTAGCAAGAACAATTGGGTTGTGGCTTCCAGGAAAGACACCCTATGACTATCATCATGAAGTAAAGAAAAAAAAGAGTTAGTTTTAATTTTCTTAAAAATAGTGTTAGTACCTGGGTAATGGGAATGCACATCTCCGTGGATGAGACACGCCATTGCATAGCATCATGAACACAGGATAAAGAGGGTTTGTGTGAATCACCATGGATCAGTCACCCCTGGGGGATGCACTGCTGACAACAGGCTGCTCACAGATGCTGCTTGTACTGCGTGGCTGGGCAGGGATGAAGTGTGGGGCGTAAATAATGTCAAGGAATAAAAGGGAAGAGCTATAGCTCCTTTACTGTTGTCCCTGTAAATCCACACTTCATATTATTCCCCAAACCAACAGAGTAGCTGTAATTGAAATTATATTTGTCACCTTAGTACTGACAGGTGCCTGCTATAGTGAAGTAGTACATTGTAGGTGGGAGGGCAACCAGGGTAGAATGAAGTGCTCTGCTTCTCTGGACTGAATGAGCAAAATCCTTTCTTTCAGCAAGATTTAGTCCTCTGTGCATTTTACTCTCTGCACTCCATGCAAAGAAAATATGAAGCAATATTAATTCTCTCTGCTGCTTTATCTACTATAGCTGGACTCCATTTTCAAACTGCAAAGCAGCATACAAAATTAAAAACAGTGAACATCAAAACCCTTGGAGTTGGTAAAGAATGTGGTGGCATAAAGAAAGGAAGAAATAAAAATCTTCATTACATACCATTTTGACCAAAACCCCCTAATACTGGTTGCCAGAAAAAATCCTCACCAAACAAAAGCCACTGGCTTGATACAGTCACACAAAGAAATGTCCACAGCATGCATGCTAGAACAAACCCAGTTTTTATACAGTACAGGAACATTAACAGTACACTTACTGAAAATGTATACATTGCATTTGGCCACAGTATTTTCTGCTGTACATGACAGGGTACTAATCTACCTCTTGTAACAGTGAGTGCTAAACACAGAAGATTTTGTCATCCAAAGCAACTGCAATAGCTAACAACACAGCAGAAGTACGAATACTGATGCAAACCTTAACTGTAAAAAGCTATTTGCAATCTGCGTCAGCGAGTGAAGCACAGATGAGCTAACAAGGGTCATTACCGGGATGTCATGCTAACCTTCTTCCCATCTTCTCTCAAACCTTTCTCAGTCAGGTGTTCTATTAGAGAGCTGGCTCATCTGGCAGGCTAAAACTGAATTCAACTCCTGCTTTTAATACAGTGAGTTCAGATCCTGGTTTCCTGTATAGAAAGATCTTTCTGAGGATCTTTCCAAAGCAAGTAATCACATAATCCCCCCAGGACCTTCCCACAGCCCCCTCCTGCCCAGCTCTTCCAGCAATTTGGGCAAGAGGATTGGGTGTGTGTAAAGAATCAGAAAGCAGTTATGCGTATTATAGCATAAACATCTGCCACATTTGCTGCTAGAGATCCCAGTAGCACTTGTGTTGGAATTGGTAGGAAGGAGGACAAAACTGTCTTGACAGAATTTAGGAGTGTCAGCTCCCATCCACTGGAGGCCAGTCAAGTGACGTAAACCTTCACTAACTTCTTAGAGAACCTATGTCCTCAGACAGTAGACACCTACAGAAGCATACCCATAGAATGATGGCTATTTGATGAGCATTAGTGAGGATGCCATTCAATGCTAAATAAAACTTAGGCCTCTGAGGACAAACCATGGTCATATAACTGTGGAAACTGAGATCTCTTTCCCCCTGCAGTAAAGGATCATGTAATTAATGCAAGCGCTAATTAAAATTTAAATAATTGATAATATTATTACTAAATAAGTATATATAGCTGTGTCAAGGGGCCTAGAAAATCTAGCAGTAATTGAATTAACTGTGTCTAAGGAGTAGCACTAAGCAATCTTCTCACATGCATACCCAAAACAAACAGTGCCTGTCCCAGCAACATCTGTAACAGAGGCAACGGTGCAGGAGAGAACAGATTAACGTTAAATAAGGAATGGCCTAAAGTTATTAATCAGAAGAGCCACAAGCAACTGAGCTGCATGAAATGAAGGTAGTAATTTGTGCCATGCAAAGCACTGGAACAGATGATGACTATAATGAGCGCAAAGAACATTTTAGAATATCTGAAACGGAATGGAAACTTCAGCTGTGGATTTGAAATGAGTGTAAAACTACCCTGCCCATCACATTAGGTCTTTAACATGTGAATAGTTGGGTAGTGCTGACAACCAGCCTACATAGCAACAAGGTGGAGTTAATGACTAAATCATCTGGAGGAAGGGAGGCCATAGCAATGGCCACAGGGAGATAATCAACAGGATATTGTCTTGATATGTTTGTTAATGAAAGGCCAAGCTGAAGTTGCCAAAGCAGAGAAATTCAACAAGCCTCATGTTGTTTCAAGACCACTGCAATACTGTCCAAAAGCTGAGAGCGTTCACAGGCCCCCAGAGCTCTATCTTGTGTCTCTCTGAACACTCCTCCCTTGTTCAAGAATTACTTATTTAACCTGCTCTGTATCCCACAGCTTCTTTCCCGTTTTCTAACATCAGGAATCTGACAGTGAAACCTCTTGCCGTTGTCTGCAAGGCTCTTTCTCTGTCTGGCATTCGTACGTGATTGCATATGGAATGAAGGCTCTTAGGAGTGGGGAGAGGTACAAGAAATTCTGTTATTGGTGATCATCATGAACAATTTACATGGGAACTTAGAGCAGTGCTGCTCAGACCCAGGCTCCCGTCACTATTAAAAAGAATTACTATTTAATGAGCTCCTGTTTTCATTAATGGTGTGAGATTAAGGCTGCTTGCCACCAGGTGAATACTAATAGACAATCTTTAAGCAAATGAGGCTCTCATTTCCTTAATTTTAATATATGATAGAATAAAACATGCTTTCTTATTTTCCATTTTGTTATGCAGAAGCTTCACTGCAGACTCCTTACTTCAGCAGTTGAAAGCATTTGGTTTTTCTTTGTACCCTTTTCCTTTACGATTTTATTTGGATGAAAAAGTTTAATGATAAAAAAATGAAAAGAAACATTACGGTGAAATAATTAACTGCACAGAAAGCTCTTTTCGGTTTAAATATTCCACTGCAGTGTGGGAACTGAGGGAGAACTAGAGAAATAAGCCTAGCTCAAAGCAAACGTGAGGCTGACAGGTGAAGCTTGATGATGTGGCTATATGAACAAGCTACTGTGAGAAAAGCTGGAGGGGAGATTTCCAGCACATTAACTAAACCATGGGAACTGCCTGTGCACATGCCCCCTCTGGAGGTAAATGTGTAGCTTGCCCCCAGGTGAAAATGGATCTTGCCATTTCCAATACGCAGTCACTAGGCTGAAAGAGGTACCTGAAGGCAGATAATGAGGTCAAGCAGCAGAAGCTTATGACGGATTTCTCCTAAGGCCTGCTGATGACAGGAGGTATGAATATACTTATTTGGAAATCTAATATGTGGACAGAGTTTCTTGTGATTAGTCAAAGCAGGAACTGCACTCTAAGCACTGGATGGATGCAGAGAGGATCTCGAAAACCCACATATGAATTACAGAGTAGAGAAGATGGAACCAGGATGCACAGAGGAATATGACATAGTCAGCTGATGGATTGGACTAAAAAACCTTTATAGCAGCAGTTTGAGGAATGATTATATTTGTTGAGAACAAAGAAAATACTATTGCAACAATCAAACAGAGTGACAGAAATTGGATGAAAGCATTTCAGTTGTTAGGATGCACACAGTGGGCTTTATAATAAATACCTGAAGGTTCTAGAAATATCCAATATAAAATTATGTCTAATTAAGGTTTAAGTAAAAGGCTGGATATTAGTATTTTTCACAATAAAACAGGGGAGTAAGGAAGGCTTAAAAGGAGAAGATTAAGAGCTTTCTGTTAGCCATTGTCAGCTAGAGCTGATGGATAAAACACCCACAAGGGACGGTAGATTTTAATTTGAACTGAATGAATAATACATATCACAGTGGTCAGTCTCAGTCATCTGCACAGGTACTGTAACTGAATTTATATTTGTAGAGGGGGAATCAAATTCAGAACCTGCTGAAATCTCTGTGAAAATCTGGATGGGTTTAGCAGCACTTTCATATTGTTCAAAACCCTAAGCAAAACTGCAATCATTTCTTAAGCATTCTGAGCTAAAATGTCAGTTTAGAAGGCAGAATTTGTACAACCGTAGCTAAATTAATTGGTATGACAGAAAACATATTATGAGGTGTTTTTCAATTTTGAGTGTAATTACAATTTTCCTTTAACCCATCCCTTCCTCATAGTTGCATTACAAAGTTGCAAAATTCCAAAGTCAAAATATAATAATAAATTATAATCAGTTAAAGCACTGAGATTTTTTTTTCAAATGCACATATTCTAGAAACAATTATATTTTACTTTAAAAGCAAGAGCACTCAGTGCTCTACTTATTATTGGTGCTCAGAGCACAACAATCATATTTTATTCAGGATACTTACTGTCCCAGATAGGTGCCTGGCAAATTGTTCTGACCATTTTCTAGTGCAATTATGGACAGATTGCTTGAAGGTTGAGTCCAACAAACGGAATGGCATTGTGATATGGTTTGTGCTTATTTATAAGAAAATATAAACAGCTTTAAACCCCCTCTATCTAGTGGTGTGCAGAGTGATTAGAATATACAGTGGTTATCAACAGGTAGTTATATTTTTCTTTTTGTAATAAAGCTAGAAGGAACAAGCCATGAATGAATGACTAGAGAACGATGACATTTACTGACATTTTTAATTGTATACCACTAGTTGGTAACCTACAGCTTTTTAAATTACAGGTGGTGTTTTTCTTGTTTCATTCTACTCAGCGCTAATTCCTTAATCTAGCTGACTGCTACACTGCGTCTGCCAGCAGACAGAAGAGGCTGTATAGACTAAGAAATAGCAGGGAGGATAGAGCCACAGATTTTTTGGTAGGCCTGCAAGCTGAAAACCTTAAAAATATTTCCAGTAATATTCAGGAGCTTTCTCTCCTCCTCTCAGATTGCAGAAGCGATAAGATCCAACAGAGCAACTGGACATGGATTTAGCTAGTTTATCCGAACTTGGCTTGTGTCCATGTGCTTTCCTTCTCCCTCAGTATTGCATAGGGACAGCCACCATGATTTAGGAGAATTGTAACACTGGACTTTAATGGATGCCCTTGTAATTTTCCAAGAGGATCCTATTGATTCAGCTGCAGCTCCAGTGGAAGATGTATGATAAAGACTTGTATGATTTTTCTTTGTAATACACTTAGTCAAGAGATTTTTTTGTGCACTTGGGATCTATTAATATTTACAAATAAGTCAAAGCCACATCAGTGCACAGTTTCCTGTCAAATTCCACATGTGTTTTGATATGGAAGGCTGCTCAGGTGGTGGTCTGAATGTCTGGCTTAGGTTTCAAAGGAAATACACTTGCACAGATATAATTTGACAGTTCCTTGCCATATTCCCTTCAAGTGAAACTGCAAACTACAGTAGCTGCCTTTATATGAAGACATGAATTAAGATGAGGGATGATTATTCAGTTTTACAGTACCATAAATAACAATCAGTTAAAGAGGAAGAGACACTAAAGAGCCTAACACTGGCCCTTGTACACTAGTGAACAAGTACAGTGCAGTGAGACCCCATCCTCATTTTCACTTACAATATCCTTCAGAATCCAAACACAGACCCACACAACCCAAAAGACCCAAACACAAAGTTAATCTGACAGTTTGCTTTTTTTCCCCCTACAGTTCTGCATTTTATCCGAAGCTTCAGAGCTTGCCCTACCAATTTTGCTCTGGATTTCAAAAATCCTTCAGAATTTCTGCGAGCAAAACTTTACAGCAGCATTCAAAGCTTCCCTTAATTTCCAGCACTGATCAGGAGGGAAGCTGGCCCTGCAGGTATTAACTGGCAATTTGGATTAAAATGCCTCATTTAAAGAAATTACTCCATGGATGAATGGTTACCTTGCAGGAAGACAAAAATAAACTGAAAGACCATTGAGCTGGCATATGTTTGTGACCTGCAATAGAAAGTCTCTGGGAATAATTGCAAAAAAATGGCAAAAAAGAAGCCTACTTTGCAAAAGCAGCAGGATGAACAACAGGCATATCCCTGGTATAATTTCAGGGTAGATTTGGCCCAGACTTTTTCCTCCTTACTGGAGAGAGCTGTGAGAATCTGTGCTTTTATTTTAAATGCATAGCAGTCAGGAGTAAGGCTGGAGACCATTTTAACATGAAAATTAAAAGTGAAGCAAAGAAAGAGTAACATTCAGAGGGCATGATTTTCCTTATTCTAATACAGTTTCCCCTTTTTACTACGGAGGCGAGGTACAAGATGAGGGAGTGACAAGAGCCAGACTGTTTTTCAACAAGATTACAACATAAGTATACAAGGCACACAAAATGGAAAGGAGAATACTTCATTTCCATTTTGAAGGATGGTTAATTCAGGAACTATGAGATTCAGTGATTTTTTCAGAGGCAGCCTGTGCTACAGAGCAGGAAAATACTCAAAAAATCTTATGTTCATCCTCTCATTCTCCATGATTAATAGTATTACCCTGTTAAAAATTTTTAAATTGCTTTTCAAGGTCACCTGCAAAATGTTCTGGCCTCTGACTATTTTTTAATAAACATGTGAAAAGAAATTGCTTCTACACTGAAATAACTATGAAATCCTATACCAAGAAGGGCTGGTGAAAAGTAATTACAGAACTACTGTGTAGGTACCTTTTGTTAAGGCTTGTCAGATCTATGCTTGCAGGGCTCATGGGTCAAGTAAAGCCCCATAACGTTATTTCAGACCTGCATCTTACCTGAGCTCTGCTCCCCAAAAGTAGCTTCTAAGCAAGGTAGTGGCTCAGAGACTTGATTCACAGAGCAGGATATCTTGGTATGGCAAAAACCGTGGGTGCAGTGTTAAAAAGCAGTGCATGATGTAACATTGATGCAGTAAGCATTAGAGGAAGTTCTGCAACTTTTACAACAAATGCTTCTCAAAGCAGTATAGTCACACACCTCTTTCACCTTAAAAAGAGAAAAAAGTGCCCCGTTTCTAACACCAACCTATTTTAAACTACAATTTCCTGTGCCTGCTGGAAATGCACCTACCATATCATTTGGAAGGTCCCACCCGGTGCACAAAATGCAAAAAACTTCCCAAGTTTCCCAACACAATTAATCTCTACTGAATCTTCCTGATTAGCTTATTTTTGTAAGGTAATTAAGATCTTTAGCAAATTACGTGTTCAGGTTATAAATGTCATTTATTTAATAAGCCCTTTTTTAAAACTGCCAAATAATACTAAAAAAGATGTCATAGGAGACACCATCGTCAGTGCCACAGATAGGAAGCCAAGGGGAGAGAAAGGAAGAAGAACCAGGGAAAGAGAAACTGCAGAGCAATAGAGGGATACAGTGGAGGAAACTGGAGAGGAGAGAGAAAACCTGACCTGGAAAGGCAGTAAATAATAAGACAATAAGGTTATTCCTAGTAGCCCTGCCCATACTAGCCATCAAAACAAATGGGGTTCCTTTGAGCTCTGCAACTTCACATTACTCATGCCTGTAACCATCATGCCCATTTTTAAATAGGAGCCCCTACTTCCCTTTTTTCCACTCTCACTTACACTTCTCCACTCCAAGTGATGCTTCTCCAGGCTGAGACTGCCTCTTTATAATGCTCACAGAGGCCTCAATCTCCGTCAGTGCCCCTAAATGCTACTAGGAGACAAATTAAAGTAGGAGAGAAAGACAAGATAGAACTCCTAGTCCCAGGGCTTTTTCCCATCCATGTATATCATATATCTTTTTAAATAATACATTAATCCATTAAACAGGAATTTAAGAAAAAGATATGCTCTTGTTCTTTTTAAAGCAGTTTACACAACTGACATTTTTTTTCTCTGACCATTTCATTGCTCTGTTTATGGTTCTTTCACCACCCATAAAACTCAAACTTTTAAAATAAAATACTTGAGTTCCAGCAAAAGGATTTTTATCTCCTTAATGAATGCAAATGTCTCTAATCCACTTTACAAAACTTAAAACTTATAAAGGTACTGTGGGTGTTTGATGATGTTTGTCTCCAGCACTGCGATGTCTTTTCACCTTGGGTTTTAAACTCTTCTCTCTGGACCTTAATTGCCTGTGGATGGGCTTGGGATTGCAGTCCTCCCTCTTCCTGCTTGGCAGACTTTCACCAAGCTGGATGCTTTGGCAAACAGTTTGAGACCCATGTTTTCAGAAGGGAGGCACTGTCAAAATTGAATGTGTATCACTGAGCATTACTGCTGTGCCTGACAGTACCACAAATGTAGGGCCTATTTGCATGCTAGAAGATCCCAAAGCAGGCATGTCCTGAGCTGCAGCTGAATGCTTACAGCCAGCTTTTGCACTTCACTGATCCTCGATGTATCGGTGCAAAGCTGCGTGTCAAAAAACACATGGCATAAAACCTACATCAGTGCTGGTTGTCTGGAGTCCCAAAGGGCCCATCCAGCCACCACACTCTCTGGTGTCCCAAGCTTGGCCCCTTGTGGTGGCAGTGAGGAACTTACTGGGGTATCTCAACAGTTCCCAAGGGCTCCCACACCTCCCTGCAGTGAACTGACCCATTCATCTTAACAGGCAGGAACTTGGGTACTGGGTATGATGCTTCTTACACATCTAATCTTAAACGTCCCACTGTAAATCACTATTTTGAAATGGTTATTTTTCCTCTGAAAACAGATCAGAGATATGCTGCAAAAAATGAACATCCAAGGCAGCAGATTAGCAATATTCTCTGCCAAAATCAGCTGCCTTTTTGCTCAGAAGGAGGTTGTGGTTCTGCAGTTTTTCAGCATGCAGCAAATGCTCAGCAAGCGTTCATATCTCATCCACTGGGACAGCCAGCTCACATTTTGCTCCAGAACTGACTTGCGGGGTATTGCTCATCTCCCATCCTACTCAATGAGAAACAATTCCGGTGTGCCACTGGAGCCAGGACTTAAGTACCAGGGCTCCATTACCATTGCAGCATGTATTTATGAAAGCCAGCCTGAGGCAAGCACATTTTTCTGACTTAAAGAAATGTTGACTCCTATCTTGAGGGCAGACGGAACACACAGCAAGTACCACCAAATGAATTATTAATTGCTCAGGTAAAAGAATGACGCCAATTCCATCTTGAACTCCACCAGGATCCCTCAGGGCTCTCTAAGATATTGATAAGATGGGCATCAGATTTTGGAGCACTAATTTGCAGAGTTAGCCAAAGTGAAATTCAACTGTAAAAGTATTGTTGCAAGGACAAATTTCATGTTGTGAGATGCAAACACTGCTAATTATTTTACTGCCTATGTGAAAAGCAGTGCTTCGATGATACAAAATTTTTGTTAACCAGAAATGAGGGAACTGTCAGCAAAACCTAAGGCAAGGGAAACAGAGAAAGAGGTTACATTTTGCCAGTGTCTGTGAACCAAGTGGGACAGTGAGATATTCTTAAGTTTAGTTTAAGTCTTAACATGCATTTCATCAAGCTGCCAGAGAAATCTTGAGTTTTTCTTCTCCCTCTTTGATTTACTCCCCTCTACAGAATCACCGTGTAAATCTCCAGTTTTAGCTGCCTTGGAGACAAAGTCACACGACTGAGAAATGGTATATTGCCTAAGAATCGTAGTGCATCACAAAAGCTAACGTATCTAATACCCTGCTGAGTATTTGATTGCAGGTTACAAATGTGCAGTGATGCTAGGCCAAAGTTTACTGATGGATCCTGCCCACAGTGAGTTCTCTTCTATTTCCCTAGAGCCAATCCACAGCTTTTAACACTGTGGTACTGTCCATGCAGTTGAAAACCGTGATCCTTCTCTCATTTTTTTCCTCACAAATTAAAACCCCTGCAATTTGCTACTCTCAGGGTTAGTACATTTTTCACATTTGCTGAAAGCAACTTCAACCTGCAAGAAACAAAAGACAGACAGTTCTGAGTGCAATAACTGGTTGCACTCATGCCATCCGCATGCTATTCCTACCATTTTTACATCCTCCTTGCTGGGTGTGAGCTTGCTAAAGCTTCTTCAGCTTTGAATTGACCTCTAATAAGTGCTATGCAAGCATAAAGATGATTTGTACATGGTTCAGGAAAGAAGGAAACACATACTCAAAAAATTGGTGGTAGCTCTCCCTGCTTCATAGAATCACAGAACATTTCAGAGTCTTATGTTGGCTTCCAGCATACATGGGGTGCAATGAAAAATGCCAGAAAAGAAAAAGTAGCCATTCGCAATCCAAATGGAGAAGATAGAGCATTTTCATTCAAGTCTGCCATCAGGGGCAGGTGAACCACAGAGAAATAAATTTTGTAGTAAGATTCCATGTTCACTGTTAGAAGACAGTAATCTTTTCCCCCTCCTTATCACAGAGCTGGGGCCTTTTAGGCAACGACTGGAATTAGCAACCTATCCAAGTAGCTTCCATGTTCCAACATTAACATTTTTTCATTAAAACAACACAAAACAAAACCAAAATCAAAAGCAACAACTGCTTTGCCACTGGCCAAGAGTGAACAAAAGATTAAGTATGTCTTGAGACCAGTTCATAGCGATGTTGTGGTTTAGCCACCCCAATCACCACAAACTACTTCACAGCAATTCATTTTGCAGCTATGCCAGGTTCATGGTCTCACTTCATAAATAGAGGTTACTGCTCTGTATAATGCCAGTCCAGTATCTTTCAGTAGCATTAAACTCTCTTGAAAAGATTTTATGCTGTACCTAGGTACCTCATAGCAACAGCTATGTAGAAGGAAGCGAAGATTAGGAAAAATCAAAAGGCTTTTATACATAAATGATCAAGAGAAAACATACTGCACAACATGATAAATTTTGCCTCTAGAGCCAAAACAATTATTGAGAAGAGGTAAAACACCATAGAAGCGTCCCCAAGAGGTTAAAAGGAACTGATACAGACAGATGGGATTGTAAATAACGTCACTGACGTTATTTGCAGAAGAAGGTGAAATTCAGGTCCCAGTCTCACACACAGAAATACCCAGCCCACAGACCTCTCCTGCTCTGTCCCTGAATCCAGAGGGATAAGGCACAAACAGGACCAATGAGTAAGAAAAGGAAAGAGGGGGAACTTCATATGAAAAATATTTGCTCTGTATCTGAAGAGGCTCTATATTGATCAGAGCAGCACAATCAGAATCATAAGCAGAAGTAATAAAAGAGGAAAGAAAGGAGGCCTCTCTATCACCCCTGGCCCAGTGGGAGAAGTCAAATCTTTCAACTAGCAGTGAAATTCAACTCAATTAAAGAAGGACCTTAGGCACTGGCAATGTCTGTGTTCTGGAAGTTATCATCAGAGAATTACTGGGTTTTCAGGTATACCTCAAGCACTCTTTGCTTATTGTGGTGAATTAGACTATTTGCATGCTCTTCAGCCTACTTATAACATTTACTAAGCAATTACGACCATTAGCATGATCTAATACTCTTCAGTTGTTTAGAGAGCTCACAAAGGATTTTCCCGCTCCTCACGAGCTGCCTGAGAGCAGAGTGATATTCCAAGATGACACACCAGACACTTGGTCTGACTGTGTCTGCTACGTCTTACAGAAATGTCTTAAGGCAGACTGATTGCTAATCCTGGAAAAAGAAAACAACTTCTCACCTAATAAAACCTTTGCTTTTTTAAATTCCTCTGCAGCATGGGCATCTCACTACTGCTAACTCTCAGATAGCAAGAATTCTGGAACTTTGTCTGCTGTTGGCATCTCCTGTGCACAGGCACTGAGGCAACTACTGAAATGTGTTAGATATTAAGAAGCACCAAAGATTTCCAGAAAACCATTAGTGTTTTCTTCGAGGTCTAGGAAAGAAGAACTGCCACCTTACCAGTAGAGAACTTTCAAAACATACAGATCTTCCTCAGTTAAAAAGATAAACTAATAAGAGCCCATACTTCTTTTCTTACAAAGAGGTTTGTCAATAGTCTGCTTCTAGGACATCTAACATTATAAGACAGCCCTAATTGAAACCTACTACTGCTGTTACCACTTACCACTCAGTGAGGACTCTCTTACATGCCAGGTGAGTATGTCCAACCTCTAATGAGACTGTTCTAGAAGTCTTATGGCCATTTTGTCCAGATGGCTTTACAGCCTGCAATGAAAGCTTCTATCAGAAGGTCCATCTGAATAATCCTAGCTAACATATCTTTAAAAGTATAGCATAGGAAAAAAAACATATAAGTTACAGTAAAATAGTTGCTGTAAAGGAAAAACAGTTGGTTTATCATTCTCCCAATGCAGGTGATAAATCAAGTCTTATCACTTGATGATTCTTCCCAGTAAAAAATAACCTCTCCTCATGCTAGCTTAAGCACTTCATTTAATAAAACAAGTAACGAAAAGTGGATTAATCTGCTATTATACTTGCCAGACAGTTCACATATAAGACATGAATCTCAATACAGCAAGGACATGGGCAAGTTTATAATGACCTAATGTCACAGAAATAATGATAATTAATATTAATAAAACAATTGCTTTTGACATTAAGATGTATCCTATGCTTAATTGTCACTTTCTGGATCTTTATCCTTTCCTGAACTTAGTCGTCTATTCATCAATGGGAATTTTGGCCAAACGGAACTTTGATTTTGTAAAAATAGAAAAGGATTTCTCACTGGGTTAATGTGAAAGAGCAGAATAAATTGGAGAGTGTATTTTTGATGAATTAAAATAATATCAGCAATAATAACTTGCAATAACAAATGTTGATTTCACACTAGCATAGATTCAGTAGTTTACCTCCTTGTCATGTGGTTTAAGATTATTGGACCTGTAGATACTCAAGCAATGATTCAAAGTACTACCACCATTTCTCTTGTTCCCACAACCTCAGATTTCAGAGTTTGAATTATTGCCTCCTTGGTGTTGATGGGGTAAAAATTCACTTTAGTCTGCGAGACACAGCAGCAGTGCTGTTGAGAAGACAAAACAAAACTCACTTATATGAACAGTTGAGATATGGAGCACAACAGAATTTCTGTAGTGTTATAGGGAAGGAATTAAAACTAAAGACTTTTGTAAAAGAGTCATGGAAATTCCTGAACTGAAAATACCAGGTAACCTTCCCAAAATTAAAGCAGTTTACTTGCCATCCCCAATACAGGTTGGAGCTACTGCATGGCATGAGTTGCATTACACCAGTTCGTCACTGAAAGCACAGAAATATCTCCCAGACATTACCACTGGGGAAGACGTAAAGCTGCCAAACACATTTTGGCAGGTTGTAATGAAAAAATGAAAAGCTTTCTTTCATAGAGTGGATATTTTATCATTATGATTGGGCCTAGAATTCCTGGGAAGGAGGGGGGAAGGAATTTTGCCCTTTTATTAGCTCCAGATCAGTCACTTGTGATGGTGACAGCTACACCAGAACCAAGGCTGTGTCTACTGCTGAAGAGAGCTGTGACTCCTTTCCCTCCTTCTCTCTCCCTCCTCAGAGGTAATTTTCAGTGCAGGTAGTGATGTGAATAAGGTGAACAAACAGCCATTTTATGGATCATTTGTCATAGTTATGCCAAAGCAAGGAAACATTCAACTGCAGTTAAAGAAAGGTGAGAACTCTGGGAGGAGGCTTTAACACTTCTTCTACCTATTTGCTGCATGCATTCTACCTTTCCAGAGCCAGATTTAAAAAAAATAAGTATTCTTGAACTATTGGAAAACTCCTTAGCTCCAGGTGATGTATATCTTCCTACTAGAACTAAAACAGAAAATAACAAACCTTTCAATTTCTTGGAGCAAGGGCCACATATTGGAAGATAGTAAGCACAGCAGTAACATCACAAATTACTGTAAATTGAGTACCTAGCTGTAATTTTCATTTCATTCTTTTCTGATAGATATTAGGTTGAATTTGATTACATTTTGTGTGTACTAAAGTGAAGAGAGACTAAACATGCAGCTCCCTAAAGTAAGCACACAGCAGTTACAATAGGGAACAAGTTATTGAGGTTGCAGGCATCCATCAGCTAAGTGCACACCAGGAAAGTGACAAATGAGTCAGAGTTCCTGTCTATTCCTAATTATACCATTGATTCCCTATATGACTTTTGAAGTCATTTACAACATAGGTTTTTGCTAAGAATTTCAGTGTGTGCACACTTGAAGATCCCCAAAGTTTGGACATTAGTGCAAATTAATTTGTCATTACTGGAACGGGCAACTAAAGTAGGAGATATGGACATCGATTACACAAAAACATGTCAAGTTTAGCACATCATTGCCATCAGAGTGCAGTCCTTTCCAGAGTGGACACTCTCTGAGACATACCTTGTTCATCTGTTTTTCAGTGTTCCAGTGTGTGGAAGAATAGTAACATCTCTCTGGATAAAAAGCAGGAGTAGCAAGTTACTGTGTTCTTGTCCTGTAGTCCTCAGTGTTGGGAACAAAGAAGGGTACAGCCAAAACCTGCTGCCTACCTGCAGCTCTGACCTGACAGACCAGCCCTCACTGGTCCCAGGCATCCAGAAGCCATGTGAGAATAAAATTGTCTTTACAATTAACCAGACATTTTAAAAATTACAGAATTTTTATATGATTGCCTAGAATATACCAAGCAGTATCACCTACATAAATAGTTCTAAAATATCTCAGATGTCTTTTATTATAAGAAACATCTGTTATTTCCAGCTGAAATATACATCCTGCCCCAAATATCTTGTGCCTTATACCTTCTAAAGAAGCAGCAAAACTACATATTTATGGCCTGAACAACAGAAAACATGGCCTGCAAAATTTCAACCTAAGCAACCCAGCACAATGAAAGTTCAAAATATCTGTTGTGATGCTTCTTTGGACCAGGATCTTTTTCATGATGGCTCACGTGGCTTGGACTATCCTACCTGAGGAGGATACTCAGACATCCCATTTAGGCAACTCAACAATAGAAAAAGAATCTCTGTCATCTCTGCATGAAATGGGGTAAGAATCCATTTAAGGAGAAGATATAATGGGAAGTGAAAGAGAGAAGAAAGGTAGTGAAAGGAAATATATATTAGAGTAGCAGAAGGGTCACTTTTCCAGTGATGTGTGTTATGCTGGTTCAGCCATCATCATCATTTTATGCTGCCATCAGTTGCCTGATCACACAGGGCAATGCTGAACTCAGCCCCTCAGAAGTCATCTTTCAGACAGTCCTGCCATAGGTTCCTGTGGGCCCAGCTCCTCCGCTGCCCACTGTGGTGCCAGCATCACCTGCTGGACACAACAGACAAAGATGGCTCCCTCAGTGGTCCCTGGAAGGACACCACTGAAAGAGATCAGCAAGATGCCACACCCAACAGGAAGCTCCCCAACTGATTTAACAATGACCATGTTTAGTCATACACTGAAAAAGGTGATCACAATCTGGATCCAATTTTCCTTTAATTTAAACTCCAGGCTTAGTTTCAGCCTGCACACAACACCCTTGCCTGCATATAGTTTCCTAGTGCTTCATCCAGCAGCGATGTTTCAGTTGACACTATTGTGCTATATACTGTTGAGCACCTGCTACATCCCTTCGTTGGGGGTGACTCCATTTCTGTGGTGGGTGAAGTGATTCTCCTATCCAGTGTAATCTGTAAGCAGCTATTCCTCTTCCAGAATGAAAGGTTATATACAAATGTAAACAGTATTACAGTGCCGGTCTTTCACTTACTCTTGCAATGTAGAAGAGCATGTTTTCTTACAATGCATTTCATCTACAGAAAAAGCACTTTCCAAGACATCTTTTACCTTGCTGCTAACACATATTAGCATCTAAAGCAGAAAAGCCCTCCATTATTAATTTTTAAGTAACAAAAACACTATAGCTTCTCAAATCTGTCACCTGCTATAGATCTTAATCAGTTTCTGTCTCATTATGGCAATGCCTGCTGCAGTGAACCAGGGTTTGGAAAGAATTTGTCTCCCAGGGAGAAATTATTTTCTTTTCAGTGGGATCCACAGCATTAAAAAAAAAACAAAACAAACAAGCCCAAAACAGCATATGCCCTCTGATATATTTTATTGAATGCTAAATGTTGGAAATGTACATAAACCAAATCCTGGACAGTTTTCAGCTTCCCATTAAAGTTCTGCCTTGGAAGCATTACTAGGGCAGGTTGCCAGATACAAAAAGAGTAGATACACTCTTAGGAAGGACAATTTTTTCTGTCTTTTCCCTTTACAAAGTGGTTGCAGTCAAATGATGTGTGGCTGCTGGCACTTAAACAATGAAGCAGAAACTGGGGAGTTTTCTTTTTATTCTAAATCATCTTGCCCTCTCTCTGTCTCTAGTTAGCCAATGAACATTGTTACAGCAGATACACCTCTGAGACTCCCCTGAACTTTAGTATCATTTGTGGGTTATTTCTCCCCCTTCTAAGTTTCTTGATAATTTCAAAAACACCATACAGAAGAACACCTATAGAAAATAAAGTATTTGCACAAATGTTGGTTGCATTGCTGGAGGTTCCCTGTGATGCTCATGGGTCCTCTTCATCTATCTTCCTCATCCAGCTCACTCTCTTGCAGTTGGCAATATCCAGATCTTTTTGGCAAATCTGAAACCCAACCACACATTCTCAAGAGAGACAGAAGGATGTCATCTCTGAGACAGCAATGACTATTTGAAATC
Source organism: Eurystomus gularis (assembly GCA_013400335.1). NCBI lineage: Eukaryota > Metazoa > Chordata > Aves > Coraciiformes > Coraciidae > Eurystomus > Eurystomus gularis. The sequence continues at coordinate 44,792 of VZZY01007278.1, read as the reverse complement.
CCATTGCCTGTCATCACAGCACAACATCAAGGGTAGAAAAAAAAAAATAGAACTACTATTCTCCATTTTGCTAGTGGCTGGCAGAGTAGTCCTGGTAATTTCACCAAGTAACCCATGAGTGAATAATATAATTTCACTCAAGTCATCTTAGGTTGTGAAATGGGGGTGATAATTCCTATGTTTTTCAGTCCATTTTGAGACTCTAAGATCAAAGATGCTTTCAGTGCACATGCAAAATAGTTCCCACACCAACAGTTACAAAACCTTACGTCAATTAAACATAAGCCGCAAAATATTTTGGAATACGGGAAATAACCAGGTTGAAACTTAAAGTGTTTCTGGCTCTAATGAAAAATGCCAACATCCTAAGTGTCCTGGGGGTAGATGTGCTTGGAGATATGAAGATATTTTTGTCACTGGAGCTCTCCTTGTAGCTGAGACCCCACACAAAGTGCCTGGATGGGCAAACACCTGAATAGGGAAGTAGATGTTGCTGTATGACATACATTATTCACCCTCTATGAAATTGGCATATTTGGATAAAAAACAAAAGGATCGGAAACCCTATTCTTGCATTCAGTATCAGTAATCACCTGTCATTAAATGAACTGACAAAAGGAACCTGCAGCCCTGACACATCACTGCATGCCACGTTTGCACTATGGCATTACTTCATTGTAGACTGAAAGTGAAGGGCAAGGTGATTGCAAATATATTAAATCCAACACACACTGTTCTGATCCCTTCTTTTGGTAAAGTATCTCACTCTCTTTTTTGATCTGAGAACTGTTGAAAGCATCACCATGTAACTAAGCTTCTAAAAAGATGAAAATAACTGTTCAAGCAAAGACACTTAAGACCAATCTCCTTCCTTGTACGACCAGCATGCACATGCACACAAGTAAGAAAGTGACTCAAATACTTCACATTAACCCTATCTCCTTTCCTTTAGATAATGATGTAACTAATTTGTTCAATGCCTTCTCCTTCCATCTTCATATCTTTATTATTTTTTAAAATGTATTAATTTAGGTCATTTTATAATGACCCTGAAGTTCTGACAACTGCTGCCTCCAGTCTTCTGAAGAAGGATGGCCAGACACATGATGCTGGTATGCAAGAGCATGAACCTTTCAGGCACAAAGAGTCTCCTAATGAGACTAGCAGGCAGCAACATCTGCCTCTCTAGATGCAGAAACAGAAGGTAAAAATCCGTTGCTGAAGAATTCTTTGCTCCAGATGACAAAGCGGTACCTCCCCCCTTCCTCCCAGACACTCAGCTGGGCAAGAGGGGCAGCACCCATTACACAGGCTGGTTTCTTAAAGGAGGCAGGACTTCAAAGGAGGCCACTTAAGAAGAACAAGGAAAGAGACCAGAAGGTAGGCCCGCTCTGCATATGGCACTGCTGGTTCTGTTTCTGCCATTGCTCCAGTGAGCTAAATGCCTTTTCCATTCCCCCCGGTGTCCTGCAAAAACTTCTCTGCCCTGGTAAGCAACCTCTTTTTTCTTCCCAGTGCATGCTCAGACAAGCAACGCCCTGCAACTGTTGCCACTCTTGCTGCTGCTCTGTATTAGCATGAACACCTTTGCTGTCATTACTGCAGTTCTCTGACCGCATGTTTCTCCTTGTCACAGTTGTAGTAAAGCCAGTGCCACCTCTTTGCTGGAAGTGCATGCTCAGCACTTTGCTAGCTATTAGTACATGATAAGGAACTTCCAGCCCTGCCAGAGTGCCTCATGTTCAAAGCATGGTCTGTGAGCAGAGCATTTCTAGTCAAGCCACTTCTGTGCTACAGATGCATCCCTGTGATCATCTTTGCTCTTCTCTCATCCTCACTACTGCATTGATCACAGTGTATTTCCTTCAAGAGAGGTAATAGCTTAACAGACTTCAAGCTAAGGGAGATAAATGAGTTTAAATCCACTGAAAATGTGGCCCTTTGTCAAGGAAAGTGAATGATCACAGATTCTTCCTCACCTCCAAATATCTCTTCCCACATGATGCAAGTTACAAGGAGCAATATGGCCTAGGTTCTCTCAAGCAGCTAAAGCTAAAATGAGTATTAATTTCTTTTCCTAGTTGCTCTTATTGCTTGTGATTCACTACTAATCACACTGCTCAGAAATGAAGTAGTCCTTAAAACTTATATGCAATACATAGCCATGCCAAAATTGTAAATACAAAATCACTTAAAATATACACAGACATCTATAAATAATGGGAATAATACTGATCCCTAGGGTAACTCTATGAATATATATGGCACCTCTGGAGATTGCATATGGCTACAAACTCATGTTTCTGCTCACAGATGGACTTTTGCTGAGAATCAGGGCAGAAAGGATATATCTATAAAGGAAGCCCAAATTTGCTTGCTTTCTACCTCACCAAAATTTTGACCCACACAATATGTTCTTAGTAATCTAGTTCTATTTAATAGTAAAATGCTTAAAAAAAAAAAAAAAAAAAAAGTGAAACTGATCCAGGAGAGAGGATCTGGTTTCATTTTTCATGTCTTCTCTATTTCTCAGGTCCTTTGCTTGCCTTCTTGTAGCACAGCAGTGTTCTTTACTTTTCTATACCTTATTTTATATACCTTTCACAGATCACTTGTCACTTATACTGTACACTGGCATGACCTCACATTCTTATCCTCAATTTGCATCCTGTTCAAGGTTACAAAGATGCAGATAAATGCAGATATACCTCATTTTTCTGTGCTGATGGTAAAATACAGGCAAAACAATTTTGCTTGTATGTGAAGGAAATGTGTCCTAAAGATACCTTAACACTGATGCTTCACTGTTCTTTCAGGAGCCCTTTACCAATACCTTGCATTCCCTCAATTGCTCAGTTGGGCTCTATTAAAAAATAAATACCTAGCTACAGTAAAGTGTGGTTTTATATTTAACAATACTGGATTTTAATTATCTCTTCCACTATTCCCCTTAATTTTAACTATCTTATTGTTTATCTTGATGAATTAACTGTTCTTTTCTCCATTTACCTACTATCTCTCCAGCTAATTGTTATTATGCATTACTTGCTACTTGTACTACAGCTACCTTTTTGACTTCCCCTGTTACTAATTACTTTTAAACTCTCTCTTGCTAAACATTTCTTCTCCAAGAGGATCCAGCTTAATACCCTGTGTAAGCAACTGGGTGCCATAACTGAAATGAGACTGCATTTTGCCCCTCAGAGAGACAAAATACTTTCCCAAATTTCTGGCCTGACCTTTAAAAGAAAGTTTGCTAGAAAATAAAGACATGGGCTATGAATTACACACAAATTTATACACAAGATGACTCACCTCATCTGTACAATATGGCTTCCCAGTTGGTTTGGCAGCAGCCTGAAAATGCAAAACAAGAACAGCATCTGGACATCTTTTCAATATTATCAGTAAAAGCACTTCTCTGTAGATGGAGAGCTCATAAGCTCCATCTCAGCAGGGCTGACCTCATTCAGAACTGAGCGCTAGCTCATCCCACAGAAATGAATTTTACTTCCTACAGTTTGGAGACACTGAGTTGCTTCTGCTCCCAGCCATGCTCTTTCTCTGCCCAAAGCCACCATGAGCCAACCCATATGAAGTTCAAAGGAATAGACTGACATTGTCCTTCCTCTTGATAATAGCTTTGGATCACTTTGATGGGTTTTCAGCTTCTCTGTGCTTAAAGTAAAATTTCCCACCAACAGATTGGTGAAGTGCAGCATTTTCTCTGCTCAGGTCTTTCAAGATAAATAAAAATGTCAATGACCCTGTCTTCCTTATGGGTTAATTTCTCCATGTACTTTAGCATATATTACTGATGACTACAGGCCTTCCTAGCCTTACTTCTGTTGCACTGTTGTACCTGAGTAAACTTCTCAGAGTCTCCACTTCCCGTCTGCACTTTGCTATAGTGCCTAGTAAACTCACTTCACTCCTGCAAAATGCAATGGAGATTATTAAACTTTCTATTGCTTGACCAAGCCTGTCTGGATACTCTATGTTCACAGTTAATGCCAGGGACGTTCCTGAGGAAAATGCAAACTTAAGTGAAGCCAAAGGCAAGTGCATACTATAAACATTTTCCTAAGCTGATAACAACTATGATATTGTACTCCCGGAATAAAGATGTTTGTGTTTACTTGAAGCAACTGCTGTAGATGAACACCATAAATTTTGCCAGCTTGGAAGGGGACTATGGGAAACAAGCAGAACTTTACACTGTGGTTTCATGAGAGCTGATTGTCACATGTGGGTCTGGAAACATGGCAGACAAAATTATCTGAGATCAGCTTACAGACAGAAACAGTTACGACTCATGTTAGAGAGGGTTTACTGCTTGAATCAGACTTGACTCTGAAGAGGCTAGAGCCACTGCTAGTCAACTGAGTCAGCAATGGCAGAAGTGAAATGGTAAGTCAGGGCACAGCAAACACTGTTCAAGCTGTGCAGCTGTCCTAGATGGGGGCTTAAGGCACAGCCTGTGGAAAAATTATGATAACTGCAGACAAAGGCTCAGCAGACTCCAAATACACAGGGAAAACTTTGCTGCTATAGTGTCTCCATACAGTACATTAGAAATTATGCTGGATGTCCTACAAGAGAAATCCAGTGCAAACACTGCATGAAATTGGACATTTTGTAAGAGTATGTCCTAGTGCTCCAAATGAGCAATAGGTGTGTGAAATTACTTGTGCCAGAGGTTACTGTTATGAGTGCCGATAGAAACAGCCCTAGATTCACTGCACACATAGCTACATATACTGTTAATGTTGCTGTTGTATCAGGAGAGCCACAAGCCACTGAATTGATGCCAGTCACAAGTCTCTATACTACCTGAATCTGCTTATTTGTAAAAACACTGGAATTCTGCCAGTTACAGACCTGAGGTTATGCCTAGTGAGCTGGCTATGGCACTGAGCTCTTCTGCTTGGTTACCTGCTTGTAGATATGACTTTGGGTTCTGCAGCTGCTGAACACACTACTGTATTTAGCAGCAATGCTAAAGGCAGACAGCTTCCTGTGCTGTAAATCATAAATAGGTATATTACTTCAAAACCAAATATTAGTATGTTACAGGCTGCAGTTCTACCAATTTTTATTCTGAGAGTACTGGAAAGTACTGTGCAAAACATTTGTTTCCAGAATTCCAGTTCAGCATCATATATCGCCTGTACAATGAAACTGTATCACTTGCTATTTTCCATCAGAGGTGCTGCATCACAAAAGCTTGAAACAAATGTCTAGGATGACATTATCAACAAAAGCAAAACTTCTAACTGGTGCTCATCAACAGTGATGACATGGAAGAAGACTGGAGAGATCTGTCTCTGCATGGACTTGAAAGATAATCTAAGTTGTAGTGATTGATAGTCATTCACCTGAACACTGAGAAGCTGTATTTGCAGAGCTCAGTAGTACAAAGGGCCTCTCTACCCTTAATCTGTGGTATGGATGAAGAATATTACAGGAGAACAGAGACCTCACAACAGTCAACACATGCTGGATTTTACTCCCATTTTATACATGCACATTAATAAGCATGTATCTACACCCATTTTTTATCACAGAACAATGCCCATAATGCTCAGCTATCAGCCTTGCAGTTATACTGTAATGGAAGAGCAGAAGCTGAGTTTTACCGAGTGCCCCTTCAGCAGACAGCGAATGTCTTTGTCTTTTTCTCGGCACATCAACTTTCTCTGAGACTGAAACCTGATCTAGACAATGCCATTCTCCTTCAAGAAGTGTCATCACCACAAGCCTCACATTTCTAACTCTTCTATCATGGTATGAGACATTGTATCTTGACTGTGCTTTCTTGGTAGAGGCATTACAAGCACTGGTTTGAAGAACCTCATGCTTGTATCTGAAAATGCTGCATTAGTAGTTTCAAGATGTCTTGCAGAGGGATCTAGATAGATTGGACCATTGAGCAATGATTAATGGGATGAAATTTAACAAGTCAAAATGCCAGATTCTGCACCTAGGGTGGAGTAATGCTAGGCACAAATATAAATTGAGAGAGAAATGGCTGGAGAGCATCCCTGCAGAAGGATCTGGAGGTGCTGGTCAACAGCAGGCTCAATATGAGTCATCAGTGTGCCCTGGCAGCCAAGAGAGCAAACCACATTTTGGGCTTCATTAAATACAGTATAATCAGCCAGCTGAAAGAGGTGATTACCTTGCTGTAATTTAGTATCGGTGTGGCCTAACGCTGAGTACTGCGTGTAGTTCTGAATGCCACAATTCAAGGATTTTAAGGTACTTGAATACACCCATAGGAGGGAAACTATGAGGAGTGGCTAAGGACTTTGGGCTTGTCTAGTTGGGAGAAAAGGAGGCTAAGGGGTGACCTCACTGCTCTCTGCAGCTTCCTGAGGAGGGGAAGTGGAGATGGAAGTGCTGAGCTTTTCTCCCTGGTATCCAGTGAGAGGACATGTGGGAATGGCTCAAAGCTGCATCAGTGGAGGTTTAGACTGGACCTTGTGAAGAATTTCTTTACCAAGAAGATGGTCAAACACTGGAACAGGCTTCCTAGAGAGGTGGTCGATGCCCCAAGCCTGTCAGTGTTTAAGAGGCATTTGGACAATGCCACTAAAAAACATGCTTTAAGTTTTGTTGAGCTCTGAATTGGTCAGGCAGTTGGACTAGAAGCTCATTGTAGGTCTCTTCCAACAAAAATTCTATTCTTTTCTATTCTATTCTATTCTATGCTATGCTATCCTATTCTAGTGAAAGCCAGTTTTGAGAAAGTAGTGAAAGCACTTGTGTTACCTATGGTTGTGACTACAAATGCTGCAGGACTGTGTATTATCTACCTCTGTCTTAAAAGCACACACCACTGTATCTGCATACTTTGATAATCTTCATATTTGAATACTTACATAATGTTACAGAATGCATGTACTACAGAAAAATGCAGAAGTAATGTTTGGGGCCTTAAATTCAAATACCTTGCAGATCATCAGTCTTTGGTCAATCAGAAATGACTCGGGTAGGCGGGGATGTGAATTGTCTGATGATCAGCAAATGGATCTGTAAGGAAGGAACTGAACACAGTACTTTCCTCCTCTGCCCTAGTGCTCACTAGAGGCCTGGAGAGATGATAACCTGGTATCATCAGCTGCACAATTACCAACTCACTATCACAGCTGCAAGATAATGATTTAAAGGTGTTTGCTTAGTGGATAACAAAACTAAGTAACTTTACATCTTTAGCAATCCCCAATGATGCTGCTCCTAAGGATACTACCACAACACTTTACACTTCAGAGTTAAATTTCTGTATAAGATATGTGATTTAAAGTGATTGACTTACCATTGCTAAATGCTTAAGCAGGAAATCTCTTAAAGCCAGTACTAACAACTATTACCTCTACAGCTTCACAGCACAAGGACAGAAATGCCCACCACAAAAAGTAGCGGCCCCTGCTCTGTATGATAGGCACTGGACCTTTTGTCAAGGTTGATCCTGAGGAATCAGGTCTGTCCCTTCCATTTGCTTCTAAGGGCTTGCTGCCCCTGGGAACTAGGGACAGAGATGTTGCCCCTAACAGTTTTATCTGATTGTCCCCAGACATAACAGTAAGCAAGGAGTAATATGCTGCTCTGCTTATGGGACAGAGCAAAATATATGGTGACTTTTCTCGAGGCTTTGCAGTAGTGTCAGGTCCAGATTACAATCTGGCCAGAGGAGACAGTGCAGCCCTGAGTGCACCCTCAGCAAGTTTGCGGATGATACCAAGCTGGGGGGTGCTGTTGATATGTCAGAGGGAGAGGATGCTATCCAGAGGGACCTGGACAGGCTGGAGAGGTGGGCCCAGATGAACCTTATGAGGTTCAACAAGGCCANCCCCAGCACAAGAAGGATGTGGACATACTGGAGCGCGTCCAGAGAAGGGCCACCACAATGATCAGGGGAATGGAATATCTCTCGTATGAAGACAGGCTGAGAGAGCTGGGGCTGTTCAGCCTGGAGAAGGATCCCGGGAGACCTCATAGTGACCTTCCAGTACCTGAAGGGGGCCTACATGAAGGCAGGGAAAGGTCTGTTTAGAAGGGTTTGTAGTGATAGGACAAGGAGTAATGGTTTTAAGCTAGGAAAGGATAGATTTGGGCTGGATACTAGAAAAAATTTTTTTAACACGAGGCTGATAGATCACTGGAATGGGCTGCTGAGAGAGGTGGTGGAGGCCCCATCCCTGGAATCATTCAAGGTCAGGCTTGATGGGGCTCTGAGCAACCTGACCTAGGTAGAGATGTCCCTACTCGAGTAGGGAGGTTGGACCCCATGACCTCTAGAGGTCCCTTCCAGCCTAGAACTATGATTCTATGATTCTTCACAGAAACAGCAGGAGCAAAAGAGTCTTTTACAGAAGCAGCATTTTGACAAGTTTTACAGTATGGCACAAGGTCAGTCATCTGTGTTATCATGTAAATGAAAGAGAATTTTAATCATCTGCTCATATGTGCTGATGTTTGGGAAATTTAACAAAGGCTCAGAGCAGTACAATTAACTAAGGGAAAAAAATGAGAGCTTAGTTGCATTTAAATGAGATCTTAGTTGTATTTCAAAACAGAGCAACTGGCTGACTTCCTCCAGATGTTACTGAGGTTTTGCTCCAGCAGGTGTCCCTGTGATACAGGGTAGACCCACAAAGGGCCTGGCGTCTGTTTTCTCAGAGAAACTGGCATCCCTGCGCATTATGTAGCATTTTCTTGCATGTCAGCCCCAGCTGTAACATGGGTGAAGGCATTACAGAGTAGCTGGGGACAGACAGAGTGTTGTTTGCCTAATAAAGTCTACTTCCAGTAACTACCTCCAGGCTTGGAGCAACAAGGGCTCTCCACACTGCTCTCTCTAACAATAATTAACAAAAAAGTTTTAATCATCTGCCTGCAAAATATGTGCCATGATAACACATTTAACTGGAATGATAGTGTCTGCAGGATGCTTATGCCCAGTAGGGCAGCCCATGTGTGAGCTAGGCTATGATCCCCACCCCATTTGGTAAGGAGAGCTGCCTGGGGAGGATCAGGCTGCTCTGGTCCAGGAATCTGTTCTGTGCAGTCCCCTCTATGCCTCACGCAACAGCACGGGGATTACAAGATCCTGAACACATGGAATTATCTCAAGTTGTCCAACTGTACTCCTTCTAAATAAAACAAAACTGTAGTTGCTTAATCCATCGTTTGTACATGTACTCTGGTGCCTGCTTCTTGTTTGGAGTATCTGCCTCCTTTTTGGCCATGCAAGTTACTAAATGTATTTCATCAGCAAAGCAGCAGAAAATAGAGATCATGAAGTTGAGTATATATCCACGGTTAGGCTGCAAACAGGAACAGGCAGGCTAGATGGCTCTTCTTGGCCTCTGTTTCCTGATATGTCAATTAAGAACAGCAAGACCTGCTTTCCTACAGGCTAGAAGGTTAGATTTGGGCACAGAGTGCATAAAGCAGGCTGAGATGGATGCTGCCTTCATAGCTGCTCGCTGCCAGCATTGGCTGGGGATGCTGCCTCAGCAAGCGTAAGCAATGGCACGTGAGCCATAACGCGCCAAGATCTCACAGCACAAAATATGCTGTGAGTGCCTCAAATATAAGGAACTACAGAAATGGTAAGCAGTCTGCTCATACTAGATGTGACATGCTTATTTCTTTAGTGTTGAGGAAGAGATCTCACAGACACTGCAAAAACAACACAGGAAAAAGCAACCATAAACGTAAAGCTAAATGTAAGGCTAAATGTAAATCAACCCATCCCTACCAAGCTCTTGGGCCTCAGCTGCAGTTATACACATATGGCTAATGATGTTGATTTATGCCAGCTGCAGTATTGGCCCACAGTACCAGAAAGAGCTAAGGAAAATAATGAAATGGAGGCTTTTAACCTAGTATTTCTATTTTTCAGATTAAAAAATGGATTTAACCTAACCACAGCTGGATGTTTGCCCAATTTTACCAAGCAGATTTTACACAAATAGACCATTTCTGAGAACCAGCTGTACATAAGAGATACCCCCTTGATTCCCCTTCTTCCTTTGGGTTGATAACACAAAGTTTAATTTAATATTTAAGAAGAGGCATTTTAAGATTTCAAGATATTTTTCCTGTAATTAGAGGGGTTCCTATGTTTGCCACGAGGTCTGGTGCCACATGACTCAATGCCATGAGGAAATTATTTACTTCTCTGAGCTACCATGCAGTATTTCCTATGAAGTATGATAAACACACAAAAGAAGTAAAAGGGAAGGTTTTGCCGTCTGTCTCAGGCACTCCACAGCCACTGGCAAACTGCAGCAATCATCAGCTCTGGCTCAATTGGTATTCAGGACCTGTCACCATTCCTCCAGCCTCTGACTCTGGATACAATCTGCCATTTAGCCACCACAGTGGAGCATATTTCTCAAGCCATTACAGCAAGCTCTCAAGGCAAAGGGAAAGCTGGCTCATGAATACTAACATAACTCTCTGTCATATTGACCTGTCTGTGTTCCTGTAACCCAAGAAGAAAAAAAAAAATAAATCTTTACCCTCCAGGTATCTATTCACCATGTCATGTTTTCTTTTTGAAAGCTTTTCAAGGTAAGACATCCAATTTACTGCCATTTCTTTCTCTGCCACCTGATAAGAACTGATAAAATTACCAGGCACAAAGACTCTTATGAAATATTCCTATTTCTCAGCACACACAGGAGTTATGCAAGGACAAACAATTCTTAGCAAAAGTGTCACATCCTGGGGGACATCATGGTGCTTTGGGAGGCTATGAAAAAAGGAAAGCTGTATTTGATAAAACAACCCTACCTCTCATGCAATAAAGGGCTCTACAGGAATCTGGTCAGAGCCACCTGCACTTGATTCACAATGTTCTATGAGTTCAAATTTAGGCAGATAGAGTATTTTTTCCTTCGAAGACATCAAAGCAATTGAAAAAGCACTAGCGCTCACAATACTCCTAGGAAAAATGCATTTTCTCTACCTTGACATAAAGAGGAACTATGGTAATGAAAGGTCCAAGCAATGAAATGGTAAGGCATAAGGCTGGTATCTTGAATCTATCCTCTTTTGCCCTCTAAAGTAGGCTTTTTTTTATTTTTACAGTTTTTTGAACAAAGTAACTCCTTCCATGCCTGGGTACTCTGACAAAGTCTGTTCTTACCGTGTCTACTTCTGCTACTCAGAAGCTGAGAACATGGAGTATTCTGCAAAAAATGTCTCTGAAAGCAAGGTGTTTTCCACTCTCATTTGCAGTGTGCACAAATATTGGTTGAAAGCAGACACATTTTAGACAAACTGTTGGATTTTAGGTTTCTTACCCAAGCATTCGGTCAAATTCTGGAAGCTTTCTTCAAGTTAATCATCACATTCAAAGGCCTGTGATTCTGAAACCTGGGATAACTCATTTCATTCTCACATGGTCCTCACAGCCCAAAGGCTGGGCTCTGTGTTGTGAAGCTGACCCCAGTACTTCAATGCACACATGGGTCTTACTCCAAACTTAACTGACAGTTGAGTCTGACTACCCTGGAGCGTCATTTCAAAGAAATTACAGGACTTCTCCTTCGACTGTGGGAATGAAGGTTTGTGTCCCCAAAGCTCAGCATGTCTACAGAAGGTCACAGGTGAAAAGTTGGTGGAACAGTGTAAGTCAGCTTGGCACCTCTAGAGCTGGCAATTGATCCGAAGGGAGCTGGCGCTGGACCAGCCCAGGATCACAGTCCCAGACTGACCAGAATGTTTATAAAATCTTATAAGCTTTCTACCAACCCATCCCCTTACAGGTTTGATTTAATTATAATGTCATACTTATTAGAAATTTTGTATATACCTGAATATCTAAGGTCATTTTACTGCAGGGGATATTATTTATATGGTTTTGCTGCTGAAGTTGCATGGAAAGCATGCATGAAAATTAAATGCATTGGCAATGTTAATGAAATTATTAATTTTAGTTTTCCCTCAACAGGTCAGGATTTGATACTAGCTCTCCTGCAGTCATATAACATAACTTATTTTATGCACATTGCTTTAAATCAGCTTGGTTAAGATGAAAGTTTTTTAACTAAGCCCAACTTTGTATATGGCTTCTGGCAAAATCTGCTTGCTCTGCTTATGTAGTTTGACCCCGGTTTGAACGTTCCTGACCAGTTTGATCAGCAACACAGGAAAAAGAGTGGTTATGGAATCTGAATGCTGACTCATTTCTTTAAAGTCTGGATGCGGGACCCTTATTCAGATCCGTCTCTAATTTGTGGATAGCACAAGACAGATCCTCACACTGAAATATATGCTAAAGGAACTCCTTAAATCTCAATAAATAGCAATATTTTTTTAATGAAGAAGAATACATGACCAGGTATTTGGATTGATTGGAAAGCTTTGCTAATGTTTGATCAGATTATTTCTGGAAGAAACTCTCCTGGAAAAATAAACTTCAAAATGAAGACATTTGGTTTGATGCCTCCAAAATGAGAGGTTTAAATCTTTTTCTATTTTAAAGCATTTCTTGCTTTGCAAGGAACAAATTTTAGTTTAAGTTTGGCAATGATTTCATTTGAAGAAAATGTTTAACTCATTCTGAAATGTTATTATTTAATATTTGTTTAAAGCCAGCAAAATGAGAGAGCCAATTTGGGTCTTTCACAAATCCCTAAAAGATGTGTAAATATGATGCTTAGGGATATGGTTTAGTGGTGGACTTTGCAGTGTTGGGTTAATGGTTGGACTCAGTCTTGAAGGTCTTTTCCAACCTAAAGGATTCCATGATTCTATGTTGTTAAACAATATTTGACTTTTAAGCAATTAACTTTTGCTTTCTTCTCATAACACCACAATTGCTCCATACAAAATAAGTTAATTTGAATAAAGAAGCACTACCATTTTGAGGCAGAGAAGGAAGGGAACCAGCTACATTTGGAGCAGATGCCCAGATGCCACATTTTGATGATCTATTAATGTATTTTCAGTTTTGCAGTAGAGCAGCTAAGAGCCAAGAGACTTCATCACAGCCCAGCGTTATGAGTAACTGGAATAGGGACCCAGCCTCTAGAGTACCCTTCTGGTGCCTTATGGGGTGTTCTGCACAGAACTTACTTACCTTAGAAGTCACCTGTTCTAATTTATCATGATGCACAAAGACTTCCATTTTTATTGCAATTTGGGAGTCATGCTGAATGTTTTAGATTTAAAAGCAAACCACATGGTTGGTTCCAGTTTCTTATAATCACAGCTTCTTTATCCTTTATATCATTAACTAAACTGGGATTTTCTGGGATAGTAATGGGGTGCAAACCATACTGCCCACAGAGAGATTCTTCCATGGTTTTCTAACCGTGAAATGTTTGAGAGCAACAGAAAGAAGTGGGGAGGCAGGCAAATATATTTAAGTTCCGTGTCTCGGTTGGCTCCACCCTTTGCTCACAAGCAATGAAGATTTCAAGGAAGATGATGAGAAGCAGCAGTTCAGGACTGCACTAAGAATACTGCTTGCTGACACCAATTTTCAACAGGCTTTAAATCAATGCAGAAACATAAATAGGCTAACAAAGAATAAATGTAGCACCACTTCATCATCTAGTGTAAATCAGAGTATTCCTACTGAAGCAGAAGCACATATAAGGGTTATGCCTTGCAGAATTGGAAACATAACCTCAAGCCAGGAGCTACAAGCCCTGAGATAGTGATCATTTGCTGAAGGGATTTACAGCAGGAAAAGACACTCTGTTTTAATCTACTACAGGGATCCAGTTAGTTTTCAGCAACAATTCAGCTTGGTAATTATCATGTTGTGCTTTGCACATGACTACATGAAAAATAAAATAAAAACTAATTTTAGAGTCCTCAATCAAGCCCACAGTTAGTCCTAAATCTTGATGAGTAGCTCCAGTTATTATCTTCTATTTTTAAAATATTTTGATTGATTTTCCTATTCTAAAGAACTAAACTGTAAATCATTTTTGCTGGTTTCAAAGCTTTTTCTTTTAATCAGTATAAAACAAATGAGCTCTGACACAAAGAGTTCTCTCTTTGAGACTGAGTAAAACCAAGTTTTCCCTGTTACTGGAATTTTCTGTCTGAAGAAAGCACTCCTCTGTCAAATTGCTCAATATGAATCTTTTTCTGAAATAATGCTATTGCTCCATTGCTGTTCATTTATATTCTTTTTGGCTATTGTATCTGTCACAGTAGTGACTAACAGCTTTGGTCAACAAGGCATACAGAGGGGATCCCAAAGCATATTTATACATGCATGAGGGCCTGTCATGGCCAACAAATGTGCATGAGCCTGCAAACTGCAGAACAGTCCCCCACAGTACCCAGCATCCTGGCAGAATTGGTCTTATCCACTGCAGTAGTTACATGACTGCTGTACTCTGATGAGAATGCACACAATGAACACTGACCTCACTCACAGGCAAGAAAAAACATGGCAGAAAATGATTTTCTACTCATTATTGAAGTCTTCATCTGGTATTAAGAGTTATGTGAAAACTAGGTAGTGAAGATGGTGTTTGGGGTCCTAGACACCTTGGCCACAGGCATGGTGGGAGACATAGACATGTCTCCAGTACAAAATAGTTTGATGCTCCCCAGATGGGTGAGCAGAGGGGTCCTCACCTCAACGTGCTGTGTTGTCTCCTCATCTGACCCATTTTGAAAGGACGATGAGAGCAGAAGGAAGACAGGCACCTCCAGGAAGGAGCTCTGAGGCAGAAGCTGCATGGGAGCTCATGAGTCCCAATAGGAGTGGTGCCAAGGATATGCTTCTCTCACTATCAGTGACATTTCCCTGCAGGCTAGCACAAGTGGCTGATTTTTTTGGATGCCATTAGCAGCTGTTTAACCCTTCCTAGGCTTTTTCTGGGCCACACAAGTGGCTGTCTGCCAAATGGACGCTGTTCAGTTCAGCTGGAGTCTCTGTCATCATCCACTAGCACAGCTCCTGTCCTTCGCTGTTTTGTTTTTCTGGCCAACATAACAAAAAGTGGCTTGTAAGAGAAGGGTAAAGAGATTACTAAGTTAGGTTATCATTAATGCAAATGTCTTCATGGAGAGTTAGGGAAGCTTTGCTTGTCACCCTGCAATCAGAGACTTACTGGAAGGATGAAGAGGGCTGTAGCCTCTTGCTAAATGCAGTGTAATGTACAGTGCAATGCTTCCAGTGGTAGGGACCAGAGGGAAAAATACATAAATCACTGTGTACTGGGCTTTCCTCTGTCCCAAGGGAGCATCTCGCTCATCTGCAATGGCAGGGGTAGTGCCTTAGCCACATACCTCACTGTTCTTCTCTCACCTTTCCCATGGGATGGGGGCTTCCATGGCCTTAGCTCACCACAGGCTGACAGATGTGGGCTCTGTATTTTGTAGCAGGTCCTAAAGGCACAGAAGGGGTAAGTCCTTTCTTAATTTTTAGCTGCCTATCATCATAAGAAGGCCTAAGTGCCCCTAGAGTATTTGGGACAGAGAGAAGGGAACCACAGAAAACAAAGCTGAACTGCTAAAGCCAGTTTTCATGTCATTTTGAGATTTTCACTAGGGTTATTTCAATTTGTAAACTTCCAATTTTTTATAAAAGTAGCAATAACTCCACATTCCCTTTTCACTAAGTCAGCGGAATGTCTGACATTATTTGCTTTTTGGCTTTCTACTTTGCCTAGTTTATCCCAAACTATGACACCTCAAAGACATAAAGCATTATAAAAATAAACAGCACCACTAGCAAAACTGTCATTTTCACGAAGAACATTCGCCTCATTAAACTGCAGAATTTCCAAAACCAATGAAACACATCTTTACAAAAAAGTAGGAACTTCTGTTAATGAAAAGGGATGTGGAGAACCTTCTCTCCTAGATCATTAACGCCAGTCAATCTGCCAAGGATTTTCATCACAGACAATGAGGAAAGACATGACCTCTTCTCAGGAAAATCTGATCAGTGCAAGAACATAGTTCTGGGATACTCACACCTCCTGCAGCAAACCAGCTTATTCACTATGGGAACTTCAAACTGTGTGACCAGCATGGTCACAGCAAGGGTGACAAGGCTTTGAGGACTGATCACAAGATTAGAAGTACGTTAAAGTTTCCATATTTACTTGCTTTTGGTCTCAGAAAATGGGGGTACAGAAGTAATGTGAACAAGGCAACTAGCAGGGGAAAAGAAGCTAGACTTGCCTTCTCTTTCTCCAGTTAAACTGTACAAATGTGAATTTATGATGAAGTCCTTGGAATGAAAGAGCAGCTGGATCTGATTCTGGAACAATCCTCATACACAGCAGCACACCATCACCTTGCCTGTGTGTTAGAGGCAGACTAAAAAACCCAGACAGATCTTGAGATGTAATGCAAGGGGGAAGAGCTGGCTGGCTTACAACAACGGATGTAGAGCCATCTGAGGGAACAGCTTCTTTTCCTTGGAGTTCTGTGTGGCTTTACAATCTGTTAGTGCGCCGGCATGTGCCAAAATGCTCTGTTAATGTTCCTCAGACAGGATACACATTGCCTGAAATACTAAGTCTCATGCAAGATGACCATCTTACATGCTTATGCTAGAGCCAGGGAGGAAGAGAATAATGCTCTTCAGGTGGCAGCATCCAAAATGAACTCATCAGGCTCACTGTAACAAACAAAACATGCCTATCAAGGATTGGCTTTTGCCATTAAAATTTCAGGCATGCTCTGGGTTCATCCTTAACTGCTTGTTGCTTCCTGATGATTCCTTGCGCGAGACAAGCTCCAATCTGTGTTGCAGCATGAATCATAATTCACCACGCAGTTTATCCTCTGAGGCTTGTTTTTTTAATCCCACATATACTTGCTTCTACCCTCTTCTAGTAGTTTAAGGGCTTCTCATTCTTTAGGATTAAAAATGAAGGTTTGAACTCCCAAACACATTGCGGACAATACTAGTACAACAGCAAGAAATGAAATATAGCTTATTTTACCTATTCAGAGATTTAAATTCATTCTGCTTCCTTCACAAGATTACATGATGAAAGAGCCAAACATCCAACACTGAAAAATAGCTTAACTTGTGATAATGTGAAAAATACAATGAGCTGTAGAAGCTGTGTCTTGAAGCTCCCTGGGAACAGCAGCATATGGCATTTTGTCCCTCCCAAAATGCTGAACACTGATGTCTACCCAAAAAAGGTTGAAGAACCACACATTTTTCCCCATATAGAAGTGATCACCTTCTGAATCCTTCTGAAATCAGAAAGGGACTTAAGAAACCACAGTCAATAAACAGTTATACCTGAGAGTGTCAGACCCTTGACCTGGAGCAGCAAATAACATAAAGTAGACACATCTATGTCAAGGTTCCCTCATGATAACACAAGAACAGCCTGCACGTATTTTATTTATCTTTCTCCTGAGGAATAGGGCACCAGCGCCTGCCTAAGTGGCTGATGGTCCTAAGTGTTGCAGACTTGCTAAAGATTAGGTTTCAGCTCCTATTGCCTGTGCAATCTGTTCCTGTCCCTGCTGGCTCTGTTTCCGCCTCCTTTCTTGCTCTTGCAGCCTCTTGTGCTCTGGTACCACAGACTCAGCTTTCCACCTACCACTGTATTTTCTCACTCCCTTTTCTAGAAGCTAGGAGGTGATGCTGAACCATGCTGCCCTTTGGCTCTAAAGTGATAATTACCCTGTTGAGTGGCTTACAATGACTCTTTGACTTTGGGACTCCCATGTGAACTTTCACGTTATCTTCTGCATCTTTCCTGTCTCCTCAATATGCTGTGTAGGAAACCTGGAATAGGTACTTCCACCTGTGGGCAATCATGTAACTTTCTGGGCAAGACAGGCCGTCACAAGTCTATGAAAAGCCCATGAGCTAAATACTGAGGGACTGCATTTTTAGAATGCATAGGCTTTGTCTCTTGGTCCTTCACTGTCCCCACATTTTGCCACATCCCAAGGAAGAGAATTCCCTCTAATTCAAGGGTACCCATGTGACAGTTACACGGCTGCCCTGCCCTTCCAGTAACAGAGATGCAACCTCTGGTCATCTTGCCTCCTTTATTAGTCTCCCTGCTCACTTGGTGTACAAAGATACGTGCATATTCCTGCAGCTCTTCTTTCAAACCCAGCAGAGGTGCACAGGGGAGGGCTAGAAGCCCACTGAGCCAAGCAGCCATTCCCCACTGCCACAACCAAGCATGCTCCTACTCAAGTCACAGAGGAGTGAAAAGAAGACAATGACCCTAACTCTTCCTTGAGCCTCTTGTCTGCAACATTGGATTTGTTTGAGATTGAGAGGGCTCTTCAAGCTTTGGGACAGGTTTACCCAGGGCAATTGATGGGTTTGCGAGGGACAATTCTAGTATCATCCAAGCTGGGTAAAAACAGAGAAAAAAATAACAACAAAGAAAGCAACTTCACCCTGGACCTCCAAGCTGTGCACCCCATGACTGTAATTAAAAGCAGCTGCTGAATCCTTCTGCCCACTGATCTTATAACAGCATCTCTCACCAAAACCATGCAAAACCTTGCAGACCTGGAGCAGAGCTTGCAGCACAGACAGCTGCTTTGCTCCAAGCCTCAGGTAAGCATTAGACGCATATTTAACTTAGCCCTGTAGATTTACATTGATCATCCCAAAGAGGAACATAGTATATGGGGAAAAAATTAATTAGGGCCAGAAAACAACTGAGAGTGCAAACAAGAACAAGCACAAAACACAAGAAGCAGAGGCAGAATAGGACAGAAAGAGGTGGCTAGAAAGGAGATAACAGCCAATATGCCTGAATAGAGTGTTAACAGGTATAGGAGGGATAGCACCTGCTAACTGGCTAAGAGCAGCAATTCCAGTTCCCCTAAGTGGAAGAGGGTAGCTGGAACTCAAGTCCTGACAGTGGTCAAGGAGCTCATCCACACAAATTTCTCTTTTCTGCAGATCTGTTCCAATTTTCAAGTGAATGCAGGGCTCTTTTTTACCTGCATACTGGTAACAACATCACCACATATCCTTCCTTGCCCAGTGTCTGCTTAGCCTCACCACCTCTAAGCCACAATCCATGAACTTGATGCAGGGTCAGGACTTCCAGCTCTCTACAATTGAAGAACCACATTAAGCTGCACAAATTAAGCTCGAGATTTGGTCTTTATAGGTGTACACATTCCAGCAAACCAGTTCCCTGTTCTAGTCTAAGGATTAGAGTTCATATGGTCAGCACTGGGGACTATATTGAGCAGAAAGGAAACCACCACCAATTGCAAGAAATCATGAGAAAACCATGCTAAACCATGATCAAAGGGCAGAATATGCCTGCTAATAGAAGCATAGTTACAGAAGACATTAGGCTCCTCCTCTGGCCATTTTACATTTTGCACAGTTGGTGAAAATCCGGCCCTTCAAGAAAGAATAAATTTTTACCTGAGTATTCTCAAGTTTGGCCATTATTGTACACTGCTCTGTAGCGTGTTACGTGACAGTAGTCCCTATCTATGACAATAAACCTTAAAATTTCTTATTATGTATTATAGTGAAGTGAATAGAAGAGAGGTAATAAATATGATATACCTATGGGGAGTAAAAAGCAGAAACAAGGGAAAGCAATGGGAGGGAAAACATAGCTCCAAAGACTTTCGTTTTGAATGCTTCCTTGCTCCCTCTCTGCCTCCAAGATGTTGGGATTTGTTTGGATATGCCTCTGTGTTACACAGAGCTCAGTTAAAGTAGATCCCATGCATTTTTCTCCATACGTTACCACTAATCCCTAGACAGTTTTTCAGCAAGCCACACAGTTCACTAACAAACCTGATACTGCCATGGCAGTTGTGAACCTGTCCACAGCTCTATAACAAATAGCTATTCTGCTTCTAGAAAGGCCAAACAAGTCTGTGATTGCAATTGTTATGCAATTACTGTGATTGCAGCTTTGCTGGACATTTTGCTGAAATGTCTCTGCTAATCAGTGAGGAGCAGAACTGACTTTTCACAAGTGCCAATATAATCCATTTAGGACTTACAGTCTGTCTTTATCAACAAGGCAGTTAATGTTCTGTGCTTATATTCTGCCACCTGTGGTATTTATTCATTCCCAGTCTGAACCAGAAAGACAAATCTGCTCCAACAATGCTGGAACATTAGAACAACCAAATCTTTAAGGAAGAAATAGCCTGGCTGTAGACCAGACTCTTCTAATTAGCCTATACAGAGCGCACACTGAAAAAGCCACCTAATTAGATAAATGGCCAAACTAAAGCTCACACTGCTCAACACTACACAAGAACATCATCATTCTCTGCTATGCTCAGCACATTCATATAAGATGCAAAATACATTTGATTTCAAAATACAAGTGAAAAATCTCTGTGAAGAAGAGTAGATATTTGAAAGATGCATGTAAAACAAGAAGAGGGAGCGATGGGTTTGTCACGCCCTTGGGAGGCTCGCTTTAGCAATCACTTTGCAAAATGTCTCTGCAATGTTTGGCTGCTATTGTACTCAAGGGAAAGAAAAAACAACAACAAAAAACCATAGAGGCGTCCTTTGCAGTCCACCTGTTTCTTTTAAAGTACTGCTGCCTAGGGCTCTGAGCTAGCTAATTACTTCTACAGTCAGAGCCAGTTGTTGCCTGTTTCATGGTTTTCTCCTTGATGACTGGTGATTTGTACCTGTCAACAAAATGGCATCAGCAGGTGCAGCCACGGTGGGTGCCAAACTGGACCTGGAACTGCGACAATGATTCCAGCAGCTCATTTCAGGGACTCTATGGTCTCAATTTTCTCACTGCTCTGAAAAAGTGCCCTGTTCCTAACCTGAACAAATCTCTGCTGCTGTGAAAATTTTTATGCACAGAATCTGAGAAATACATTTCTTAACCATCAATAACCCTGCTATTTTGGTTCTATGGTCCTCAGCAGAGGAAGAACTACACAATTACATCAACAATTTCAATGGACACATCCTTCATGGGCATCAGAGAAAAATTTGGGATTATAGATGAAGTATGTACTTATTTTCATTTGAAATTCAAGCCAAGATTGGAATCAAGGTTTCAAATGCAAAGTGGTCAAATGCACCATTCTCTAGTGCTTCTTACCATCACAATACACAATGCAATTCTTACACAACTGAAAAGTTTCACTGCACTGCAGACATCCACCTGGTCTTAAAGACATTATGTAGGACAGGAGAAATACAGTAGTATTCATGTACAGTTTTCAAATATCTGTTGAATTATATATTATGAAAAGTCCACCAAAAATCATATGAGTTTTCTCATTTTCACAGGATATTCGATTCTATTTATCATTCTATTTTATTTTAGTTTGAGCCTTTGTAAATATTTTTATATTTACATCAGAGATGAGAAGAGGCATGGAGAGAGATGCAAACCAGAAGCCTAGAGGTTTCTTACTTCTCTAGAATCAGCAGCATGGCATGGTGATACAACTAAGTTCACAATGCTAAAGCAAATGCCTACTACCTTTATTAAGCCTTTATTAAGCTCTTTAGCTCCCCAAATTTGTCTACT
The DNA here is from genome assembly GCA_013400335.1 of Eurystomus gularis. NCBI lineage: Eukaryota > Metazoa > Chordata > Aves > Coraciiformes > Coraciidae > Eurystomus > Eurystomus gularis. The sequence goes on along the minus strand of VZZY01007278.1, from coordinate 23,307 downwards.
ACTACTCCTTTATTATTGCACTTTAATATTTGCCTCTGGTCATACTCTAAAGCCTCTTAGAAACATGGACTGTTTATATATTTATTTTATTATTTTAACTCATTGTCACAATTCAAAGTAGCTGTAAAGAAGTAAATTTGGCTACTAACAAATACAGATAGTTTCAAAATCTGAAGGTAGCAGTTTTTTTCTCTTGAAAAACTTAATAACATACCTAGTAGTGACATCCAGGACAACAAGCTAAGAAGTATAACAACAGCAAGCTCATTTTGTAGGTTAGAGGATTGGAGACAAGCATTTCAGAGCATTAAGAGATTATTGCTCACAGAGAGGGAGACCTGCCCTGCACTCTGCTCTGAGCTGATTCCTTCTCACTTGAAGTGTTCCAAGATGGGGGGATCTGGGAGGGCACTAGCTCTCTGACTGCAGAAATTACTACTGAAAATCTTTACAGCAACAAATGTGCTTGGACCAAATTTAATCATAACCCTAAACTTAAAATTAGGCATTGCTTGCAGGTTTAAACAGCTGGACTGTTTATTCTCTAAACCTTTCTGCAATTTCATGTGTAGGCTTCCAGTTTGGCAGTTCTAGCTCTAGTAACATCACTGTATCTACTTTAACCATGAGAAAAGCTGTTACAGAGATACCAGCCTGCACTCTCTGTAGGTTTGCAAATGACTTCACTTAAGTGACAAACACATAAGCACTGTGACTGTTTTACACGCACCACCAACTGGACTTTCATTAAACCCTCGTCCTTCATTCTCAGGGTGTTTCTGAAGCACAACACTACAGGAAAATTCCACTGTCTCATAGACTTGCTGCCCAACCTAGACAATTTGCCTATTGGCAGGCTTGGGAGAGCAGCTATTTTCTTAGATAGGACATATCTATGGCACCATGTTGGAAGAAGATGCCATCAGAATACGATCATGATTACTTTCCTCGTAATAGCACGTATTTTTAGCTGGTGTGAAGCAACAGGGTAGCTTCAGGATTCATCATGGGCTTTTTTAGAATGCATTTTCACTGAACTCTGATTCTTTTTCAAGAGGCTCCCCTATGAATGCTCTATGAAACCTAAAAGAGAAAGACAAGGCTGATACAGCTTCTTTTTTTCCCTTTTCTCTGCCTAGCACAGAATCTCTAATCACATTTTTTAAACATCTGTGGGTGAGTTCAGTGCAACTAAAAAAGCAATGGTAATAAAAACAGCCAAAAGTGTGTAGTATATGTCTGTGTAAGGTTCTGTAGTGCTTACTGTAGCCTTATCTGATTGACTCATCACAATTCTTGATTTCTGCTGCCTAGTCAAAAATCAATGGTTTGCCTTTCCAAAGCTCTTGAGACAATCATACTGAAGGATATTGTTTTACTGTTGATTATCCTTTGGCTGCTGGTATACAACTGCTCTACATTAGGAACTTGCTGTTTGAAGTCAGATCAGGGGTATTTATTCTGGGATTTGGTTTTGGTGTTTTTGTTTCCTGCATTTGCTCAGCTTCTATCACAGGTGTGTTACTGTCTCTGGCTGATGCTCTCCAGTCAAATCACTGTAATCAGCAGATACAAGATATGTCCTTAAGACACTCCCATCTTGAAGACAAAGACTGCAGTAGAGAAATTCAAGGGTCTCGCCCATGTCCTATTTAATGTCATTAAAATGTAAATGTTTCTGACTCCTATAGTTCAGCATTCCAACCTCTGCTGAAGCAACATATGTCGATTAGATCTATTTGTATAAGAACTTATTAATTTCAAATTATCTTAATTCAGCTGCACTCTCAGCCTGCTTATGTATTTCATTTAGATACTCTCTGAGTGAACTGTTTCTTTACATGGCGCTCTGAGGGCTGGCACACAAACAGAAACAGCCCTAGAAGAAAATCAGTATGTGACAGAAAGCATATAACTTGTAGTAGCAAAATAAAAGAGTAAAAGAAATGCCCAACAGTCAATCTCAAAATGCTTCACAACCTGCATGCCTGTCATTGCCTGGACCCATTTACTTACTGTACATGTGTACCTTCCCATGCATTGCACTTCAGCAGTTAAGGAAGATAAACTGTTAGGAGAACAGGTCTATTTCACTTCTGTATGCTTGGGAAACCACAAGCTCATGATTGTTTCTATGGCATTTAAAAAATTAATAAAATGAAAAAAATTAGTATATATTTGGCTGAGTTACGGCAGCTGTGCAACTTTGTATATACATTTATTTTTCTAAAAAAACTTTCTTTGTGTGACTGATCTGCAAATGTTGTAGCTGTAGAGGTCAATGCTGAAACTTCAATAAAGGGCTGAAGGGGTGTCAAGTATTGCACTTTCTCCAAGCTAGAACATCGAGCTGTCAACAGAAAGGACGACCTGAGTTTTAGAAAAGATACTCAGTGGCATGGCTTTCTCTGCAAATGAGTTCTCTCAGTGGTAGTATAAGAGCCATTCTGGCTTGTGAAGTTTTCTCTATATTACATTTTGAGTTGTTGTAAATCATTAACTGTCCCTGAAATGTCACTGCAGTTGCTAGGCAGAGGCAGTTAATTTATAAAATATCCATGTTGCCAGGAACTCTAGATTCAGGCATTTAAAAGAAAACCATTTAGAGCAAAGAGGGTGCAATGCCATGAGAAAGGAGAAAATCAAAAATATACTTAACACTATGTCTTTCTCCCCCAAAATAATTATGCCTAGTGAGTTTTTGAGGATCTTTATAACATCACATATGGTACATATTTAATTGGAGGCAGCTGAACAGACAACAAGAATAATATTCCAAAGCTGCTGGGTATTCTGATGTGAAATCAGTAGATTTTTTTTTTTTCCCTCTCATATAATAGATAGTTCTTCTGTCTTTCCATGTTGTATTTCTGCATCTTCTTTATTCTACTTTTTATTTTTCTATCGAGCAATACTCCTGGCATTTTCAGTTAGCCCCCTAGCAGCAGGCTAACTGATTTCTTCTGAATTGTGCCAGGTTCTGCAGTATGCCCAGCAGCCGATGCTGTACAGCATTCACTTGCCTGCACCTTGAAAAATGACACAGCTCTGAAAAACTGTAGCCTCTTTGTACTAGGCTGCTGGACTACAGGTGTATTACTCATCATACCCTGAGATACAGAAAACATAGAATTAGACCAAGGATTTGAGTGAGAAGCTGCCCTACCTCTAGAGAAGAAAAGCTAGTTCCCTTGGGTGTATGCTGCCCAGTCTTTGCTTCTCGTTTCTGAGATGCAGAAACTTTTGTTCAACGAATTCTACCTGACTTGTTTTCCTCCCCCCTTTCTTCTATTATTGTTAAGAGTGCAATGTGCAGCCAAAATTAAACTTCAGGACTCAGAAATTAGATGTCTCTCTCAACATGCCATCTTTTTCACTTTCCAGCTTTTCACACTGCACCATTACAATTGCATGCTTGACAGCTTTTTCATTTTCATTTAATTTTACTGGCTGTGTTCTTAAAAGAAAAATAATTATTTTATGTCAAATATAATTGGAAGGGGGAAGGTCTCCAACAATACCCTCCACCCCCCTAAATATGGAAATAAGATATTTATAAATATGCCTTCAATTACTTTCCCCAGAGAAAATATTATTCTTTAATTCTCCAATGACTGATGACAAAGTATTCAATGAGTCCCTTCTCTGTGACTTTTATCTGACTACAGTCAGATGGCTAGATCTTTACTGCGCTTCAATGGGAGTACATACAAGTCTTTGTGAATAGCACCAGCCAGCATTATTTTAACCTCATGATTTAGAAATGTCCTCTCAGTTCCCTGAGCTGAGATGACTTTGAGGCATCAACATTCTCGAGGACTTCTCATGCTTCCTATGGTGGCAGCAGTGACTGGGAAATAGAAGTTGCTTAAAATAGTTTTTTTTAAAAAAGAATTGTTTAACTTATATTAAGGTCAATTCCAGTTTACTCAGTGCAGATTTTATATGTCAACACCTCTCCTTCTATATGAACTGACAAACAGATGAACATAACTGGAATAGAAATACAGAAAGACTTCAGATATCTTAATCTGTTTATCCAATATGTTATGTTCCCTCTGTATCACAGATCAGAGTTGCTGTATGTCAGACTGGTTTCATAGTTGCTTTACATTTTTTACTTGTAACCCTTGTAGCCCTAAAACCAGTCTACTGAGAAACTCCTTCTCCTGTACAAACTTAGAGATATTTAAAAAATAGGTTGAAATCTTAAATATTTTGGCCCAGAATCAAGATATTTTGGTTTGGAAAAGTTGTATCTGAGACATTGCACACCTGCCAGAGACAGTCTATCCATGAGGATGGCCAGCCTCCCTCTTTGCATCACACACTTGCAATACACAGGGAACATCCTTTCTCACGGGATTAAATCATGTACTGTGACAACTCCTACCCACAGTACTTAATGAAAGCTAGACTTAGATTGAAGGAAAACACTTCCTGATGCAGAGGGCTAGTTGGTTGGTTTGTTTGTTTTCCCCTGCTATTGTTTCTCCTTTAAAAAAAACATCAAAAAGCTAATAGATAATTTTTTTCTGTGGAAGGCAAGAAAATACATTGTGGAAATATGTTTCATTGGAAGACTTTCCCCGTTGTCCCTCCTCTTCCCCACTCCTGATTAAAATGGCACATTCAAAGTAGCACTCCTCATATTATCAGGTATTTTCAATGAGCCATTTTAATTCCTCTCCTCTTCTTTCTACTTTTCCTCAGGAGCAGAGACTGTTGAACTGCTATTAGACATTATTTTTGGCTGGAAAATAGGAAGGAAGGTTGATTTTCATTCCAGCTGGGCAAAATCTTTTAATTCGCAATACCTCCCAAGCCACTCTAATCAATTAGAGAATACATTTATATTTTGTTTTGATCATCAACTAATTTTGATTCTTCCAGTTTGTTGATTAAGCTCTGATTAAGTATTTGCCTGCAACAACATCCAGCCTTTAAGTGGTGTCGTATGGTGAAGAATTTATTCAAAATACTTACATTTCTAACTTTAAATGACACTGATTTGACAACAATAGCATAGAGAACAGTAAAGGAGAAGAGTGACCGACAGCTAGCAAATAAATGCTATTCACAACCAAAAATTTATTTACACATCTTGCAAATATTTCTATAAAGAATAAACCCAAAGGTATAAGTATTTCTCTATGGTAAATCTGGGGTTCCAGCTAAGGAATTAGTGGATGGAGAAATAAGCAACTGCCTAGCACACTAACAGGTAAAAGCTCCACAGAATCTCCACGGGGCACCATACCTTTTCTGTACTGCAGACCAAAACAGATTTCTTTAAACAATACTGTTAAGAAAATGCTCACTGAACTAGCACTTTAGTTAGCTGTATTTTAATCAAATAACATTCTGACTAAGCAAGCTAATTTCTATAAAAGGGCTATAAAGGGAGACAAATTAGTTTGTATAACACAAGGATTTATATGTGCCTTGCCCTATAGCATGAATAAAACATTAAGCACTCTAGTTTCTTCATTTTTTTTCCCCACTACCTTAATCCCATCTTCCTTTAGTTGCACCCCTCCTTCATTCTCTGCATTTCTTTTTTCTTACCAGAAAAGGAACAAGAAGGATGGGAGCATGAGAGATGTCTGATGGATAGATGCAGAACCACCAACACGGAAGCTCTAGACTTGGCAGGACCCTGGCTGACACCCTGCTGCCTATGATTTCTAGCAGACCATCAGGACCAGGCCCAGGGATCCCACAGCAAGTGTTCCCTTCTCCTCACTGCTCTTTCCTGAGCTGGAAGCTAATGCTTGAATTCTTCAAGACAGTGAGGGCAAGAAATGCAACACCAGAGTCTAGAACAGGGGTGAATAGATATGGTCTTTTGGCATATCAGAATAGTGGAGGGCAGTAAGGGCAGGGTATTAAGTCCTATTTTGGAATATGTTCACGGACATATATGGAGGGCTGACATCTTAAAAGTATTTCCTGATAGTGTCAAAAGGACTAGACAGACACATGGTAGCTGTACAGGACAACAGTGTGCTGCTGCTAGGCGGCTAAGTCACAGCTGTGACGAATTTTTAGATGAGGAAGAAAAATAGGTAGAGGAGGGCATCTTGGAAAATGCAAATATACCATAGATTTAGAGGAATGCTGCTCTCAGATAGCAGGGACACTAGCAAGAAAGTCTGGAAATGTCTCAGGAAGAAGAGTGGATGTTTGTCAAAATCATCACACTGCAATAAGTTCTTGGCATACTTTTTGATCACAGAGATATATATACCCAGTCCCCAACAGACTTCCCTTTCCTGCCTCTTCTACAGTTGTCAGTTTTTCCACTTCTTTAACTATAGCTGTCAATTCACTCACATTCAAAGACAGGTCATACCTACAGCTGCACAGAACATCATCATGCTGCCAGGTGGAAGCAGGTTTGCCTTTTTGTCTTTCCTTAGCACTTTCCAGCAAGTAAGAAAAATAACTTTCTAACAACTAAAAAACCCGACAGTCTTGTAACAATCATGATAACAAGAAATGTCCTAGACCTTATCTAACTAATGGGCATTTTCCTTATTTCTTTAAATGAGAAATAAAGCGCTACTTAAAAATACTTATTGGCTGGATGACATATGCTGTGAATATTTCTGTTGAAGCCATTCATCAAAATAAATATATCTCATGGAGAAAAAAGTGACAGACATACATACAGACATATAAACAAAATTAAGTGAGGTAACTGAAGAGCAGTCATTACCAAGAGATATTTTTTTTCTACTCCACATATATATTTAAACCATATCTTTCTAAGGACTGCTGCTCCCTAAGCTTTCATAATAATATGGTTCTGTTTTGTTTAAGCAAACCAACATTTCCCTTGATACTCATTCTAACCAAGTTCATGGGACAAACTGTTGGTGCCAAGAGGCAATCTGCTGGAACTACAATGGAAACTGTAAATCATATGAAGAAATTATTTTTACCAAGAACAGTGCTGAGGACTCTAGGATCCATGGTTTAAGTCACAATGTGCAAATTAGATGCAGACAGAACAAAACTTTCAACTTTTGCAGATCATCACAGCTTCCTCAATGCCAGAATAGGGTTGTATCCCCAGAGTTAACAGAGGGCAGTGTGATGTGCACCCGTTTTTGTTTTATACAACACAAGACAGAATGAATCACATAACTGGAAAGAGCACTGAGTTCCACACATTCATCCCTCTATTTGCTAGAACTGAAAGAGATCTTACCTCTTACTGAGGGAATAATTATCATACAATGAATTTTGCAGTTTATAGGGCAACAATGTCCCAGAGCTATGCCTTTGTCTGAAATACGTAACACGTTCTACTTTTAGATCAGGAAATTTTCACTCATTTCCATTCTTTCATACTTGAAGGTAACAGCCCACACCGCAATGCAGACTTACTCCTCAGTCATTAGGCCCTAATTACTGTGGCAATTTGAATCACCAGCCAAAAGGATTGTCCACTAAAGGAAGCACAGGACTTCTACCAGAGAAAGCTAAGGAACAGTTCATGTTAAGGGAAGAGAGGTATTTTCACACAAGGTGCAGGGTAACAAACTTTTTCTTGAGGTAAAACATGCCTTTGAACACCTCTGATTAGCTGCACCTTCCCAGTGTACAACAGTAATATTAAAACCAGCAATGCAATCAAAAATCACCTGAGGTCATGGGAGTAGTCTGACACACCCGATGTATGCATATCTCCCCCACAGCAGAGTAAATTCTTAAGAACAACCTCTTTGGTCTTGCATTTTCCCCATAATCCATCATTTGTGAAGAAATTTAAGCCAAACACCTATATAAAGCATCCACTGTTTTGAGTTGCCAATAGGAACCCTGAATTTACCTCTCCCTCTCTGCTGTGCTTATTAATATTCTGAGTTACTTCACAATTAACAACCACTGCAGGTGATTTGTTGGGAAGCAGAAAAATGTGAAAAAGTCTTAGTTTATAAATAGCAAGATGAAATAGAAATAGATTAGGGTTTTGTCATATTGATTGAAAGTGAAAAAAATATTGTCACAGGGTTTTCTGATATATTTTTCCTAAAAAATATCACATAGATATACAAAATGTTTATACTTTTCCTTACAAATAGTTCGCTAGTAGAAAACCATCATTCTTCTCTGGTTCTACAGTCTGAAGAAGAAGAGGTTTGGTCTATTAAACAAGTGATCTTGCTCTAAATATTACTGATGATATATTGACACAGGCAAGCCTAAACAAATCCAAATTACATGCAACCAAAATTCCCATCTACTCAGACAGTGAACAAAAAAACCCACATGTATGATCTCTGAGATTATGTCTCCCTGGTATTGTGATGTTAAGATGCATTGTTCATTGTGTGCTTTAGATGCCACCATAAGTTCAGTTATGCCCATCTAATAGAGTCCTACATGCATATGCTTCTTACTGGCGTTAATACTGCAGATACCATAGGCATTCCCTGGTCTGATGGTTCTCATATCCCTCATATACAACTCCTCAAATTCCTAGTATGGATCTGTGAGCACCTGGACTGCAGCTAGACTATTTAAAAGAAGAAAAACATTTTTTCCAGGGCATTCTAGTTGTGACTACTACCCATCTCTACTTACGAGTGATGCCTACCAAATAGCTAATTCAGGACAGACTGAATGAAAGGGAAGAGAAAGAGGAGCTGTAAATCATGCAAGTCAATCAAATTAATTTCCCTTTTGGAACTGTTGCTCAACTATAAACTGCTATTTAGTAACCAGGAGAGGCTGCATTGCATTTTCCACCACTGCTTGGAGTGTCCAGTCTTTTACAGTAAAAAAACTTCGCTTTCAGGAAACTGCTTTCTGCAACTAAACCATTTTGCTCTAAAGGCTATCTAGAGACTATTACACAAGCTCAGGTAACAATGACAGGTTTCAGTCTACTGCTGTTAAAATGTTTCACTTCAAACATGTTTTTAGACAGAATGCCAATATCTGTCATTATCAACTTCAAGCTCGTGCTGAGTAGCCTTCTTGTCTTAGCTAGTTCTCCTGAGGACTTGGTTAGACAGTTGTCACAGGGAGATTTTACGTTTAAATGTATCAACCCTTCAAATTTTAAATAGTAGCTACTATATGAGAGAATAGAGACAGTAAGGAAGTTCTATGGGTGTATTCACACCACTGAAGACACTCAGTGTTTGCTTACTCATGAGTTTGAAGCTGTGTATTTACAAAACAACAAAGCCTAAACTATCCATCCTATTATATGTTCATGAAAACGTTCAGTCCAAACAAGCTAACATACTGAATAATCAATTCTGTTTGCTAGTCTTCATGCTGGAAAAACTTTGCGTTTCCATTACATATTTTCTTATATTCTGCTATATCTCGTATTTTATTTTACATTATATATATTCTACAGGCCAGGTAAGAATTCTAGTGGAATTACTTAAAGTTTATCTTACTGCAAAAGAGCAAAATCTGTTTGTATCTTCTCAATTTTAAGTATTTTGCCTGTAAAAAGGCATTCTAACTTGAATAGGCTGGAGCTAGGAAGTTTTCATGTCTTTATGTCAAATAATAGAAAAAAAGTTCATGGGATCATATGGAAGTATGTTTTCTTTTACCCTGAGGCCATTTAAATACAGAACATCCAATAGGACAATCAGGGAAGTCTTCAGATGGATCCTTGAGGAAAACACTGAATCCCAATATGTATATGGGCATGACAGCTTTAATAATGGAAAGCTGTCTACCTGATCTCAGGGTACACTGTGGAGATTTTCCTGTTTTTACAGCTATCCAGGGGAAAGCATCATAAAATGCCTCCACAAACCCAATTCTATGATGTGGATTTTGAAAGAGATGCTGTTCATAGTCATTAAATAAAAACTCCATAAAATCTGAAGGAATCAGAGTGTATATTGAATTTAAATGGACTCCAGCACAGTAAAATGAAAAGAATTTCTTAAAAACAAGTTTTGTTTTCAATCCCTTCCACCAGTGTGTACTTGTATTTTATATCATCTTGCTGATCGAGCAGTCTTAAAATAAGCCAGAACAGAGCAGGTTCCTATCTTCTAAAGATGAAACAGAATATAGATTGGAGATGACTAACCATCAGTTACTTATCTTTGCTGAAATTATGGTATTTGGCCAGTAGCTTTTATTGAGGTAGGTTAGAATTTATTACTCATCTGAGATAACTACTTCTTTTAAATGAACTTTCTGAGGCAGCATCGGTCATCTCAAAGGCATTAGGAAACGAATACATCCATATACAGAGCATTATGGTTTCCTAGGCACCTATTAAAAAATATAAAGATATTGAAAACTGGAGAATTCACAGAACTGTTTATATGAAACCCATTCTTTTAACTCAGTATAACATAGTATACTGGTTCTAGCTTGAAAGGTTTGGAAAGAAGGTTTTCTACAATTCATTCATTAAAGTAACTTTAAAAGTTGTGAAGAAAAATGAAGCAAATAGATTAAAGAAGAAAAGTTCTGACTGTTACTGTGACACAAATATGCCAGTATTACTAATAAAAGGTGATTGTTGCAAGCATTCCATAAGGAGAGCAACATCTGGCTCTCAGCCATTGGAGAACACAGAAAATTAATACCTTATTTCACCAGTATGCCTTGCATGATTTCACTAGAACTGTACTTACCACTTTAGCAGAAGTTGCTACTATGCAGACAGGAGATTCCAAGTCTACTAGTTGAAAGATCACGGTTTCATGGATGGTAAAATAGTTAATTTGAAGAAAAGACAAAGTACTTCCACAGAACAGTTTGAGAAGGTGCACAAGACTCCATGAAAGCTTCATCACCAAATCATCCTGCACCCCCTTGAAATGTGCAAAAGGCTTTCAAAAGCAAAAGCTAGTTCTTTTCTAAGTACAAATACAAAGGCAAACTTTTAAAATTAAAAACAAACAATAAACATAAGAGCATTTGTAAACAAAGATCTTACTGTGTTTTTGGTGGATAAATCCTCTTTGGCTTGCTTTAAATCCAACTTGGTCACTTTCTGGGTTTTGGTAGACTTTATAGTCCCCTCCATGCACCAGGAAAAGTCTCTCTGCCACCTTGCAGTTTTGGCATGTTGTCCCTGTTTCTTCTCAGCAGTCTCCACCGGTGCCACAGGCACTCCCTGTTGCTGGGTTTCCCTGCCTGTCTGCCCTTTTGCTCTGGAAGCTGCTCTCCCAACAGCATGTTCAACAGCTCCAAGTGCAGAAGAGTGTCCCTTCCTCTCCAAGGAGTTTCTCTTCTCACAATTGTTTCCTTTCTGAAGAATATAAAATATAAATATATAAAATACATATTGGGCACTATAATATGAAAGAAACTGTTAAATACATTTATCTTTATTTTTTCCTATATTTCCTTTTATCTCAGAGGTTCTTTTAAATTTCTAAATAATTCAATTCATGACAGTTTTAATCAATTAAATGAGTAAAACTCATTAGAAATACACCAGAAATAAAAGTACAGATACTGAAGAGTCTACAGTTTTTAGCAGATCGGTACTTTACTCCTAGCTAATAGCAGACTCACGCAGAGAAGTAAGATGGGAAGGAAACCACCAAATAGCTGATTATCAGTACTCAATCTCTTCTTGTATTTGCCACACTGCTCAACATGAAGTGCTGTGATCCTCTATGTTCCTGAAGAGATTAAACTGCAAAGACGAACCATGCATATAGACAATAGTACACCAGAGCAGTTACATGCCTGCTTCCCTAGGCAATTTTTAAGTTCCTCAGAGACCTTCCTATCTTAATTCAGCAATCATCTAGGAAAAAAAATAAATATATATATATATTATTATTCACAACTAGTCTGATCATGGCTAATAACACTGAAATTTGCTTTGATTCCACCACCAGTGAAATTGTTCCAGAATTATATAAAATATCATATTGGTAGAGAATACAGATTTCATATAACAACCGTGATCAGCTGCTGACACTAAAGGTTTAGGAGGACGTTTTTCTTAAAAACATTGTAGTCAGATGTCTTATAGTGAGAAAGCGTATTCATTCACTTCTGTACCACCTCTACCCAGTTACTGCTGTTCCTCTAGGTTTCGTAAAGACCCATAAATGAACAGATAAAAGGTTCAAACAGTGCCCCTGCCGAGGGCAAGGCAGGCATGCTTTGGTCTTTTTTCGGTTTTGGCTTTTACTTGGCAGATGATAGCTTACCACTTAACACATGCATACATTAGAACCATCTGCAGAAATGCTGTCTCTCTAGTGATGGAGCACTGTTTGGAGTATTATGGTGGGAGAGAGGGCTTAGGAAGCAGGGAGAGCAAAGTCTGAAAGGAAATGGGCTTCAAGATTGTTTCTGCTGTGTGACAATAGTGTACACCGATCGCTATTACTGAGTAAAGCTGTTAATCTCACACTGCTAACAGTACTCCTAATGTTTAAAAACCCTGTTTTTGAGGCAGTAGTGTTGTAACACAACTGTTCTCAGAACACAGGGAAAGCCTTGCTCACGGAAGGAGGTGCTATGTTATTAGAGCAACTGGTATAGCTGGAAAGAATAGTCCACTTTCCCAGTACCTTATTACTTCTCAGGTAGAAGAAGGTCCTTAACTCTTATCTCCTTTCTCATCCTTTTCTTTCTTTCTGATTTCCAGTTTTTAGACTGTTATTTTAATGTATTTTTCCCTCCTCTACCTAAAAACAAGGCTTCTAGCCTGAAGCCTCTAAAATATTTTTACAGTCATCTAACAATTAAATAAACTACCAGATTTAGAATACATTTACTTTAACACATTACTTTTAGAACATCTATAAAGGCTTATGTGATTACCTCCAAAGGTGCCCTCCAACCTCAACTACTTTATGATTCCATGGTTGTAACTTACAAACTTTACAATTCAAGAATCAAGACACTCTGTCTGCTGAGAAAAGAATGAATGCTAGCAGATCTAAACAATTCATTAGTTTTGCCATTTCTGTTTAGGACTGTGAACAGTATAGCTGAGGGAATTCCCCAGAACTGGAAGAAGCAGAAGACTGGCAAACAAAAATGAGAAGTTAGTTAATCATCTTGCTTTTATATTCAGTCCTCAGAGTTTTCCAATTTTTCTCTCCTTTTGAAACCAAAGCATCTCAGAGAAATTCATTTTTGTAGGAGTGACTAGCAGAAAGGATGGCTCAGTTGAATTAAGCTGAGAAATCATGCTCTGGGTTTCAGTGCAGACTCAGCCTCCTATGGAAGCAAACTTATTTGGGGATCACTAAATAGGTAATGACCATGGCCATCTTGTTCCCTACTGTTGGTGCAGTCCTTTGAGCAGATTGCTGAATGTCTTCTGTTCACAGCAAACACTTAAAGACAACTTTTCAGCTTTTGTATGTGCTCAGGAATCTTGTAATCTCTAGCACAGAGAAAGCAGTAAGAATCAATTACATATCAGGGGTTTTGAGTAGGGAAAATGCTGTGCATCCTCTCTTTTTTTTCTGGATTAAACTGAAAAAACAAAGCTTTTCCATTGATGTTTGGTTTTCTCTTAGAGAATTCATTAAAAGTGATTGCTCTGGCTGATGTACAGGAACTCAAGTTAAAACAATAAAGAACTAAAATGCTTACTGAGAGGATAATACCATTTGCTTTGGTAGTTAGATCATTGCAGGTGGGCACAGCACTAAGTCTGAATGTTCCCACAAAAAATGTCCTCAAAGCATTCTCTGTTAGCAGACAATAGAAAACAGAAGAGTTTTCACAGAAAGGATAATTCCTGGAAGCAGAATATTTGATAGTGAAATAAACTAAATTAACTTTAAAAATGAACACTGTGTGACTTATGTAGATTCTACGTGCTAACCCCTTCACCTCCAGTTAAAAATTGTTTGCTACTTACAGGAAGAACAAACTAGATTAACCGTTTACATCATCAGGTAAATTCATTACTCAAATGTCATTAAAAATAAAAAGAAACCATATGATCTGAGATGACAGTTTCTATCCCATTCATCAACTGAATACAAATGTGTATAATTCCAATCGTTCTTAAACTGACAATAGTTTGTTGTAAATTCAAACCATGCACATCTCTCCAAAAAATACTCTAAAAAAACCCTTTTTACTTTAAAGTCAATGATCTAGCAATCAGCATATATGCACTGCAATTGCCTTATGGAAAGTGGCAGAGAATACTTGACCTGCTTGACTAGAGCTGTGTAGTATGTGAGAAAATTTTGGATTACAGCTGTATTTTCAACACCTGAATATCCCCTTCATATACTCCTTGGCAAATATGCCTCACTGCTTTCAAACACAGATATCCCATCTTGCCTTTTAGGATTAGCTAACCTGGTGGAAATGCAGAGGTCTCCTTTCCTTAGCACCTTGCACCAGCCACTTTCCTAGAAAGGAGTAAGAAAGGCTCAAATGGATTATCTGGTGCACCCACCTGCCCCAAATCAACTAATCCATTTCTGATAGCTGGTTCTGTAACCACTCTTTTAAAACCTCCAGTGAGTAAACTTCCCCAGCCTCCATATGCAATCTATTCTTTAGTCCTTAATTATCTTTGTTATTAGAGCATTCTTTCTACAAAATTCCTCCTAAATCTGCTTTTTTTTTTCCACTTTAAGTGTACTACTTTTTGTCTCACAACTTGAGCAGAACAACAGTGTTTTCCCCTTCCTCTTTGCAGAAACTCTTAAAATATTTAAAGCCTGCTGCATGTCTCAGCTGTCTTTTCTTTGGGCTAAAATCCAGGTCCTTCTATTTTTCCTCAGAGGCCAGTTGAGTTTCAGACAAAGTGGGTAAGAGAACAAGAAAGTATATGAGATCGCATTCTCTACCACTACCTGGAATTTTAGTTTGAAGAAGTTAAAGTAGAGTTAAAGGAGAGTCAAGACACTTTCTGTACAGAATTTGAATTATACTCACAGCTGAAAGCTTCCTCCCTCTACTTTGGCACTTTCAGGAGCCTTATCAAACAAACAGATAAAGCAGCTGCTCCTCAGCAAAGTAGCAAAGACAGAGTTCAGAAAGGCTACGGGTAGCTAAGATTACCTTTGAAATAGCTAATTTCAAAATTATGTGAAACAGTATCAGGAAAAGTTTTTTCTCACTTCTAATCAGCTTCAAAGATTCACATTTACATAGTGGCAAACCTTTCCATTCGGAGAGTTTCTTCTTCTAACATGGAGGATATTTCCCAAGTCACCAGGGCTGCCTGGCTGACAATCTTAACAATCAGTGGGCCCAGCTGAGGTCTTTCTCAGTGTATAGGGGAGTATTAACACTTTCTCTGCCATTTGCTGAGTAGATGCTCCAGGTACCTTGCTCCAGGTACCTTGTTCCAGGACACTCAGCGTTTTATCCAGCCTCTGTGAAAAAAATGCAGTGCACAGTCCTAAGTACTAGCATTATAGTATCAAAAGGAAACATATCCATCCTTTCAGCCCAAGTCTGCTTACTCAAATTTTTACATTTATGACTGAGAAAATACTGATTTATGATAGTTGGTGAAATGAGAAAAGAGTAAGAAAACCTATCTTTTAAACTACAAGTCTCCAAATGATGGACTGGATCTCTACTGCAGCTATCCAGCTGGGAGTACACTGGATCTCCACTCCAGCTAGGGGAGATGACACTGAGGTAGAGAGCAAGCAAGCAAGGTCACCCGGAAGCAGGGACAGAGCCATAATGCCTGAGTTTCAAGCCTGTGCTCCCTTGACTACTAATACCAGTATCATTTACATCAATGCAGTCTGCTATTGTGCCAGGTAATACCCACTCAGTATCAGTGCAGGCAATACACATGATCTAGGGAGAGCAAGCAGATTAATTTGTCATCAGTGTATGTAACTGAGAGAGTAAATACAGTAGCCATAAAAAAGTAGGATGCAAAACCTTACATTTCACATTGGTGTTAAGTGTCTTGCTCTATAGTCAGTGTTTAATTTAGTGTTGTGAAATTTAAGGTACATTACTTTTAAGCTATAGATGTCAGTTAGAGTGAATCCTTGATTGAGCCTTGATGGATGACATTGAGAAATAGTCGGCATTTCAGGACAGTCTAGGCAGCACTTTCAGGCTGTACAAGGGGAAAAAAAAAAAAAAGAAAAAAGAAAGTAATTATGATCACTGAAGACACAAAGCTCCTTCTGCCTTCATCCATATTCTATGAGCATTTCTCCTTTACCCTTCACCTTCCACATTATTAACCATGCATTTAACAATGGAATAAATACTAACACAGAAGCCAGTCATCTAAATCAGACTGAAAATGTCAGGTTGAAGTAACAGGTTGCAGTATGAAAATATAAAAGATCTCATGGCCTTTACAACTTTTTGGTCTGATTTGTGAATGAAACATGGATACCTTATGGGAAACATTCATTCTCCAAATGGCTTTGGGTAGCATAACTCGAAATAAATACATAAGCAAGCCCTTTCTCTCTTAAAAATTTGGTAGTTGCATTCACATCATAATTGCTAAGTGATATTTGTGGTCAAAACAACACATTAATCATAAAAGACATGACCTTTAGAAAGATAACAATCTTGCTCTTTTTGTTTGTTTGTTTTTACCCTGGGATAAGATACTGAGTAAGTTAAGGCAAGTCACAGTTTATATAAATGGAGGAAAGGATAGAGTCATTTAAATCATGCAAGTTATAATGTTATTTAAGAAAATATATAGTTATATGAAATTGTTTCTGCAAGGTTCAGCAAAGCATCATTTTAATTACTAGATAACATTTTTACACACTGATTTCATATCTAATCAATATCATCTTTCTGGTAAGTAAGACTGATGTCAGAAGGCAGGCAGAAACTCCAGCAGAGGTCAGAATACCAGAGATGGAAAAAAAAAATTGTATAAAAATAAAAACAAGAAAAACTTCCAGTCCAGGTTCTTTCTTTTCACTCTTGTTCATGGTATTTTACCTGGAGGAGAGAGAAGCAGCCAGAAAGACCTCATCATTCCAGTATATCTACAGAAAATCTGTTCTATTTTATTCCCTTTGAAAATGGCTGAAGAAAAAAATACACTCTCTTACACTTGTGCATATGCATGAACATACCTATAAATCATTACAAATTGTGAGAGAAAGGATCACAAAAGGAAAAATCAAAGTCTATTCTTATCAATCACCCAAGCTTTTTGGTATGAAGGGGTTTGGACTGGTACCCTGAATTTGCAAATCCTATCCCCATAATATAATTATGTGACCTGCTGGAAATGAAATTGCATGTAATGAAATACCGCACAACCCCATAAATAATTAGTGTTTCCATTTTCCAAAACAAATTGATAGAAGTGGTATTTGGCTTAGTCCTTTCAGTTCCAGAAGCTCTGTCAGACTTTTGATCTTAATTCAATCTTCCACAGTTGGATTTACAAAACCAGAGATTTTCAAACTGAATCCCCTTGCCAGCATGAAGGGCAGGTTAAATTTAGGGGAGTTACAGGAAGTTCAGAGTCAACTCAAATGCTTTTTAAAATATGAGACATATTATGAGGATTTTGTTTGTTTGTTTTTTAGAACCCATTCAAACTAGCCACGCTTCTATTTAATTCACTGAGAGAAAAGATACCCTCTGGTTATGTAGAACATGGGATAGGGCTTCTGCCCATATATTTTAGCTGTCCCCAGTCTAAGTACAGTCCCTCAGTACAAATCTCAGTGATCAACTGATTCTGAAAGCAGATCTTGTCCTTGCATTTGAAAACTATAATTCTATTACATATACCCATCAATGCACCTTAGTCCAACATCAACCTAGCTTCAGCTAGACATTTCTGAAAAGAAATGTGAATTCACTTCAAATGAATTAAAAATAAAGGAAAACCTAAGCAGATGAAGATATGGATTTAGGTAGCATACAGCAAATACTATTTTACAATATGTGCAGGAATCTTAAGTGACTCTTCTGATCCTTAAGGCTTGAGATCCTGGCAAGACTGCTAATGAAGTCGGCCAAGCAAGACTGGCTGCTTGTTAGAAACATGACAGTTTAAAACCAAGGCAATTGTCAATTTTGGCCAAACATTTGTTTCTGGAGAATGGCATATAAATTTTGGAATAGAACTGCTCAAAAATCAAAACCATCCTGCAGGGAGTGTCATATTCATTCAGATGGAAGAAATGAGTCTTGGCTTATTTCAGTCTTGTTAGCTAGGAAAGCAATTTAAAAAAATCACCCAGATTAAACCTTTATCAATTTGAGCTGTCTACATTTCTATTAGTACTCTGAATTGTTTTAGGACACAGACTAATGAGAATAATATGACAACTATAATTTGATTTTGTACATTGGCAAAGTTAGCAGGTGGTTCCAAAGAAGCTTGAGGCACATATAACAGGGTGTGGAGGATTCAGACACCAAGAAGCTTGCCGTCTGGTCACATTCTCTCATCTGGGCTGGAATAAGAGTCTCAAGGCAGGCAGATAAGAGTCCTCAAATGCAGAAAGACTATGATTATGAGGCAACAGAGTTCAAACTGGAGTGTCTTATTATGATTATAAAAGAAAAAACAAAGGACTTTTCTAAAGTCCACAATAAAATCCAAACATATAGTCATTTATAGCTGTCCAGACAAGGATTTCCATACACTAGAAGGTCAGGCAGATTCATTCATCCAGTAACCAAAATACACCCCATATACCCACAGAAGAAAGAAAAAGCATAAATTGAATGCCTGGTGCAGAGCAGAGGAATACAAAAGGAATTTTATTCTGCTCCTGATATTTTGAATGGTGTCAGTATTACTGGAGGCTGAGAAGGTGCAGTGGGGTGTGATTCATATTGTAAGTAAAAGAGGGACTATCTTCAGATGTTTCTGACTCTCCTCTGCAGCTGTTAGCAGAGTTGGCCTACAGGGTAATATCTCCATCTAATTTTCTCTTTCATGAGTTTGCTACACTAGTGGCCCTAATGGAGCCTTCACTACACAGAGGTGACTACAGTGCATTGCTTTAGCAACAGCATCTTCCACAAAGTAAAGCTGCTCAGGAATTTGCTAATGAGACAGTAGAAAGTTCACGACCTAGGACCTTCCCATCAGCACAGCATATATGAATCAGAATATTACAGCAGCAAAGTTTTTCTAATTTTCAGATAGCAACAGGATGATACATAGCCAGCCTGAGGCATGCTGCTTGAATAGCTGTGGCCTGTTGGACTACATGCATGGGAAGCAGCACTGATCGGCAATGCCAAAACCCACATACTCCATGTCAAGGGTAGCAGAAGTGTGTCTCCCAGATGGGGTCATGATCAGTGGCTAAGCATGGGAGGTAGCAAGCATTCCAGATCAGCACCTGTCAGAGCTCCAACCTTCACTGATTGATGGTTGCTGTTGCTATGTTGCGAGAATGACTTAGAAGGAATAGAAACACTTAAGCCCTGATGAAACTTTCAAGGACTCAACACTTTACAAATCATACCCCCACACAGACCTGCATCTGAACTCCTTGGACAAAAGCAGCCTAAGCTTTTCCATGGGTTAAACTCATGTTGGAAATCTCTGAGGGACTCTTTTATCTTTTTGGAACAGCTTTTATTAGCTATTAGCTTAGGCCATTTGCCTCATTTTGGAACTAACTGGGCGTAATGCTCAAAACTAATGTTCAAACACGCCAACAAAACTTAGGCAAAAAACCTTCATGAGCTCAATCACAAGACCTCCCCATCTTATTCAGTAATATTTACAAGACTCCACAAAAGAGATTTACTCATGTTCCTCATAAGCTTTTGTAATAAGTTTTTAACATCTATTTGTCATTTATTAAACTCTAAATTATCATTTGTAAATGGTCCCCTAATAGAAATTATCTAAATCTTAATTAATGATTTTATTTCTGGCCTTTTGTGAGTTAGTTGAATGACTCCACAATGAAACAACCCATTAAGCGATATGTTTCTTATCATAAATGAAGTATATTGCAGTGAAATATATTGCATACATCTACTGAAGTGACTGAAGCTATGCCTCACCTCCTATTCCTTACAGTAGAGTGTCACATTGTCTCAACAGCAAAGGAGGACTTTGTGTCATGACCGTCTTTATATGAAAACTTATCTGATTTAATCTCTCCTTTGGTTGCTAATTATTCCCCCTGGTCCAACTGTAAAATGAATATGAGCATGGGTACAGGCTATAAAGCAGACTCCTATTCTCGGTTGGCTTTGACATCTTGGAAAGTTGCAGAGCTCTGTCTGAGATCTACTTCTCCCAAGGGCTTCATGGTTTTCTCTTTGTCCAGCCACTGTGCCAGGAGAATGATGATACAGTTTAGAGGGAGTCAGGAAAAGAAATGCCTTTAAAAAATGACTCCTGATGCAGGGGAGCACTATTTGGGTAGAACAGAGAATGCAGGATATCTCAGATTCAGCCTATAATGCCAGATGATTTTCATCAGTTACTAACACTCCCCTTAGCATGTCATTGCAACCAGCCTGCATAAGACTGCAGATTTACCAAGAATGGCTTTTAAATAGTTCCTGAGAAGCCTCCAGCACCACTGGTCGTACTGTCATATGCCTACTGTGCACATTGTCGGGGAAGGTGCTTATTTAACAGGGATTTTCAGCTCATTTGGCTGCTAGCTCCAGCTAACAGTTCTTCCCCAGCACAGCATGCCATCAGCTCGCCTTTTCCAGTCCAGCTAGGAAGTGCTGGCACAGCTGGCTGTCTTCAGGCAGTCCATGTGCTGGGGCACTTCCAGAGGAATCTGAAGACACTGTTTTAGGCCGTGAAGTTCAATTTGTACTATGGTGTCTTTGGGAGGACATTTCTTCTAATACACTCAGCCACAAATGGGAAAAAAAAAAACCCAACAAACTTAAAGCATTTTAAGCTTGGTGGTGGGGAAAATACATGAGATTTTATCACAAATTTTTTTTCAGATGTTTACATGTAAACACACATTTACATGTTCTCATGAATACTATTTTCAATATGCTGAACCAGTTTCTCATCTGGTACAAGTGACTATAGTCTCAGTATTTCTGTAAAATAGTGTCCATATAGGCACTTCAGTGGAAGAATACCAGCTTGTGTCAACTGAGATTTGTTTCCTGGATTAGGCTCTAATGTGTCTCAAAACTCAAAGTGAAATTTATTAAATGTAGGTGAACTTGCCCTGATTTTAAGTTGCAGGTAAATGCTTCACAATTCAATGCAAATGCAAGATTCAGCTCAGGTTCATTAGAAATGTATGCACAAAGACTGAGTATTTTTTTCAAATACTCAAACCAGACATAGTTTCAGCTTCAAGTTCCATTGAAAACATTCCACACAGCTCAAATTGAAATCAATTTGCAAATTCAGATAACACTACCCTCTAATTTCAGCAAAGCAAACGCCAGAAATTGTGCCTAGTTCTACCACCTAGTTCTCTGGGTTTTATTTCTTAAAATACACAAAAATGCAACCCTCAGATTAGCATATAACACAACACTTTCAAGTATCCTAATTGTGATTAGGACCCTTGTTCCTCCTTTCCTAGGGAAATTTTGGGACAGAGGATGAATCTTTAATGAAATCCAAAGCTTCATTACAAACTTTATCACCTTTAAAGCTCAGGAGATTTTTACCTTACTTTTCTAATAGAATATATGCTTAAACAAAGAAGAAACCCTGGAATCTACTAAAACAAAGCTGACCTCATCTACCTGCATACAGAAAAGACTAAAGAACAAACCAGAAAAAGCAGATACTAGCGACTGTTCCAGGTATTCTTCAGGAAGATGTACTGTGGTGCTGAGTGCATTATTTACATGTCTATGTAGGTTACACTGGATTAAAATAGAATTGCTCATGTAAGGAGGAGAATTCATATCCTGAGAAAGGTGACACAGAAACATCTGCCTGTGATTTACTGATTTGTAATGTGAAGTAAGGTCAGCTAAGCAGCAAACAGATAACTTACAGTAGTTAACACCTTTCTGTTAGGAACACACAAAGAAACTTCTGGTTATCAGAGAGGAAGCATAATTTTTTAGGTTCACAGAAACTGTGGATGAATATAGCCAGGACAGAACCATATTTGCATGATTAAAAATGCCTCTTCAAACATTTCTTCAGCTATACAGATCACCTGAATATGTATGAATTGGGAAGAGAGCCAGTATCGCCCTCAGTTTAACTTGCATGCTTGATTAACCTAGAAGAGTTCACAAATATGTCCTATCATTATTTCTCTCCATCTGTCTTAGTAACTGGCTTTTAAAAAAATACAAAAGGGAGAAAAAAAACAAACAGGAAATACTGTGGCTATGCCTATGCCCCTACTGTCTCCTGACACCACAATGCAGTCCAGGTTTCCTTTCTATATCTGAGCCTTAGCTGGCATCAGGAATGCCATGCAGGCTATCTGAAGGTTGTTTGTGACAAAGCTCTGTCCATTTGGAAGATGGGTAAGAAGCTGAAAAAGTTGTGTTGCAGCCACACCAAAAGCGTTTCTATTTCATAGCTCTTCTACCTTTTTAGAGACTTGCTGAGTTAAAAGAGCATAAGAAGAGTGTGGTGTGAGGTTCAACAGCAGTTCAGATGTAGCAGCAATGATCTGCATGCACCATGACACCTAACTCATCTTTTGAGTGCTGTTACTAGAATTCAAAAGGAGCAATGAAACTCCCCTGGTTCCAAACACTGAAAAGCAGTATAAAATCCAGTGTGCCATGAGAACCAAAGCACCCTCAAGGGGATCAGCAGAGCTAAATGAGATTTTAATGTTAATAAGTGCCAACTGGTGTTTTCAACTAACTAGCTCACATCCACAGCAGACAACGGAGTATCCGTTGCTGCACCAGCAACAGGTTAAGTAGACAAACTAATCCTTTCAAAAGAATTAACAGAATTAAAATGCAGCTGGTTTCAGAAATACCATTTTCAACAATGTTTTTGAGGTGTCAGCCCAGATCTGAACAATATCACTGGAAAAATATTATGCTTATGTAGAATTTAAAAAGCGTGGGACTTGAGTAGAACTGGACAGAATTGCCATTCAGCTGAAACTCTAGGCTGTGGCTGAGAGGTTATTTCCATCAGAAATATTTAGAACTCTGTTAAGTGGGTTCATTCTCCTCCTTTGTAACACATAACCTGTGAAGTCTGACAAGGTGACTTTATCTTTCTCTGCCTAAACTTCCAATCTGTAAAGCAGGAATATTGTACCTTACTGTGGTGGGTTAACCTTGGCTGAGCACCAGGTCCCCATCAGGCTACTCTATCACCCTCCCACCCCTTCTCTCCCTTCTCAGCAGGGCAATGGGGGAAGGAAAGTAAGATAAAAAAAAACCCCAAACTGAACAACCTTGATGGGTAAAAACAAAGGAAGTTTAATGAAAACA
>VZZY01007275.1:193067-217462 GCA_013400335.1 Eurystomus gularis | reverse complement strand
TGGCAGGGGGATGGGACTAGATGGTCTTTCAAGGTGCCTTCCAATCCCTAGCATTCTGTGTTTCTGTGATTTCCTACTCCCATTCCTCTCTCCAAACCTCTTCTCTTTAACTGAATGCTCCGCCTTAACCAGGAAGATGCAAGACTGTGAACCTACCTCCTTCATATTATACAGTTCTAGATACTTCCTTTGAAATTATAGTTTTGTTTGCCTAAACAACATGCGGTTGAACTTTTAAACTCTAAATTTATTCTCCTAGAGCACGCAAGTGGCCCTCTGGGCAAAGTTTATATGCAGCACTTTGCCAAGTTCAGGAAACTGGTATGAACTGAAGCCACTAGCATCTGAAAATCTCCTGTGTCCCCTGATCTAGGTGATCCTGCTCCAGCGGGGGGATTGGACTAGGTGATCTTTTGAGGTCCCTTCCAATCCCTAACATTCTGTGATTCTGTGGGAAAAAGCGCTATTAGGATACAAGAACAAAATACTTCTAAGTTTTACTGCACCTAGTTTGTGACAAGCACCTTGCATATCTATTCACTGTGCAAATAAGAATGTTGTTACCCAGCTGCACAGCGCAGATGCAGGCTAACACTACTGCTCAGACTGATCTCCAAATGCCTCCTTCCTTCCCCAGTCTTCTTTTCCTTCAGCCCGATCTTTTCTGTAAATATCCTCCATTACTATTCCCAGAAATCACACCTTAGAATGCAAAGCTGGAGGAAGATGAATAGGAAAAGTAAGCTGGGTTTGAGATTTGTAGTGAATCTATGGTGGAGTCATACTGAGATGGACCACTAAAAATAGATGGGACCTTAATGCCTGTAATCTGATAAATTTAAGATGTTCCAGCAGATTAACAATTGAAAGAGCCCAATACTATGGCAGACAGGTTATAGTACTGTTCTGGAATGAACAGGTAACACTGCTGCCACTTAACTAGGAATGAGATGGTGGATTTTAAAAGCCTTGGGGTTTTTTGAGCTTCTTGTAACTAACCCAGAAGCAGAAGAGGTGCAAGCTTACAGTGCACAAACATAAGGAGCAGGTCAAGGTGAGCTAAGTGTCAGAAGAAACTTCCATCTTTTTTGGATCAAATGAAAAAAAAGCATGCTGTCAAGATGAGGCATCTCTCAGAGGCTTTGGGCACACCCACATAACTCTGCAACAGCAGGAACATTGAGATTTCAAAATATTTGACATTTACTTATGTCAAGCTGAAGGCAAGGGAAACAAAGGCAAAAAAAGGCTGCTTAGGAAATGAAGGGAACTCAAATGCTGACATACTGAACATGAGGGCCATCTTCCTTTGCCAATTTAAGTATCTAATCCGTCCACTCCTCCCAAACGTAGCAAGCCTCAGGACAGAGGAACCAAATTCAAACTCTAACATCCAGTTCCATGCAGGCCAACGAACACCCCCTGGTTTTCCTTTCCCGCTGAAATTGTTGACACTTCTACCTTTGAGACCAGCAGAAACAGGCTTGCATTTTACACTGTCCATAAATTCATTAAAGAAATTACCTTCATGGTACTTCCATAGAGGTTAATGACAGCTTTCTGTGCGTAACGGTGGCTATGTGAATGGTGACGAGATTTAACTAGACCAAAGTAACAACACAGCCTTAGCAACCCAAAGCAACTGCAGTTCCCTCCACCAGTGTGCCTGGGAGGGAATGCTAGGGGCTATTTATTTTTTGGCTGAAGAAAAACATACGCAGTATCAAGCACAGCATGCCAGAAAACAGTTGGCAGGAGAGAACTTCTAGGGAATCATTAAAAAAAACCCCAAAACTAGCAGAAGATTTCCGATTAATTGTGTAAATGAAAGACTTCTGTCAATTATACTATTGCAATCCCATAGTACAATATTACAGCTTTAAATGTACGCCAAAAAATTGTTATTACAAAGAAAGTTCAGAGACTCTGAAGAAGTTCTAGCCAAAGTAATTGCTGCTTCTCTGTACCTTTTGACTATTTCAACAAAAACCATATCTAATTCCTTACATGCTTGTTTCTTATATTTTTGCTGTATTATTCTTTGGCTCCATTAATCACTAAAACCAGGACATTAAGATGACTGCTAGCCTACTTACCAGTTCCGTTGACTCTCAATATCAGTATTTGTTATCCTTTTATCTGATGCACAATGGTGGGATTATGTATTTTGGAGTATGTATATAATATCCAATTTTAAGAAAAAAAGCATAAAAACTCAACACTGGAGTATTTTAATTTTTGTTACACTTATTTTATTACAGAAATATACTTTGCCCTAAGTTTGAGGTGGGTTTTGTTTTGTTTTAATGAAAGCCTTATTTCAAATGTAAGGTGAAGACTCCTCCTTTTCTTTACAGAACCCAACGTGAGGCCTATTATTTTCACATCACAATTTCTGAGAAATACAGGAAATAATGTATTTTCCTGAATTGTTTTTTACTGAGAACTATCACTTCTAATGGTTGCAGGTAAACTTCACTTCTGTGGGATGTTAACGGGAGAACTGATGTTCCCATGTATTAGTTTACCCTGCAGTATTTCCTCATTCAGATCGACGCTCATGTTGTAGTGACTGAAAGCATTCCTTTACATCCCATGTGCTAGTCAGTCAACCAAATCTCATCAGCAGTTCAAACATACCACTGCACTCTAGAAGATGCACATTTTTATACAGAAAAAATAAGAGCTATATTTAGAAGTGTCTTCCTTCTGCTCATGCCTGTATAATGAATAGGTTCTTTAAAAACTGGTATGACTAAAAATGACACCTTCCCAACTGTAAACTGTAAACCAGGCAGATCAAGCCTTTGTCAGCTAGGCAGCGAGGTAATCCAGTACCTCCCAGAATTTTACGCTTACCTGTATGCCAAGTTTCTCACAACATCAAGGCCACAGAGACACTGGGCCTTTAAGTGATCACTGTGACTCTCTGACTGTGTCACATTTGATATATTCAAATAGGTGGGGCTTCATATATATATACATATATATATATACGCATATATATACACACATATATATATACACATATATATGTATATGTGTATATATATACATATATAATAATATATACCTACAACAGCAAAGGCTCAGGAATGTAAACTGAGATTTTATATATCAAAATATATATGTTGAAAGCAGAAAGAGCATCTTGCCATGCAGGGTGCCACAATTGAGTACAACAGATACAGCTCACGCGTAACTGAAAACATTCCATCTACCAGCTTCAGTTGTTTTATTTCTTATAGCTTGGAGCAAACCACAAGCCTTGATCACACAGAATTCTGTCTATGGGAAGGTATTTACACATTTTTAACCATTTGACATCTGTCACAGCTACTGTGCATATTTAATTTCTGCTTCACCCAAGAAACTATAGGACATATAACAGCCGTGAGCATGTAACAGGGAGTGATTTATTGGTCTGTTCAGCTAGCTCAGCTAGTTGTATGTTTTCTTATTAATTAGCCATAAAGAGGGGTAAGCTTCAGTTCTCCCAATAGAGCCAATTGAAGTCAATTCAAATAAGCTTCCTTCAGATTTTCACAAACTTGAGGCCGGCACAGCCTTATTTTGCTGCCATATGGTGGCTAATTAGACCTAATGCTATGTCTATTTATAGCTACCTTTAAAAATCATTTTTCTAACAGTTTCTTCTTTAGGGAGAAAATTAAGCTAGTTTGAGGTTGGAGGAAAGATAGCTAGATGTCTTCTGTTATAAAATACAATTCTGATTCAGATGATAGAGGAATTTAAAAGGAAATGAAACCCACACAAATGTATTCCATCTCCTCAAAACAAGCATTATTAAAGGAACTGCTACGCATTCCTGAAGTATCAAGATGCCACAAAAACAAGACAAACAGATGCGGTATTATTCTACAAAATTTCCATTCTGGTTTGCTTGGGGACTGTAAGTTTTGGAGCAACAAATGGTACGTGTAAGCAAAGATGATGGCAGACATCTTCTGGATGACGCTCTCAATCACAAGCTGATGGGGACCAAAATCCACTAGCCTGAGGGGCTGCAGAAACGTAGCAGCAATGAAGGCTGAGTCCTAAACCCCCAAAATGCAGCTGATCCATCTACCCTGGGCTGTATCTCCAGGAGGTATGTACCAATAGCATATGGAGACACAATAGGCAACTGACAAGCTCTATCCACCTCCCTTGCAGCTGAGCCAGGACTGGTTTTATGCTTGTTTTTAGCATTCACCAGTTGAAAAGAAAGACATGCTAGCTTAAGCCACCTTCTTGAAAAATCAGATTTCATGGCTGCTTAAGCTAAAAATGCTATGAATTACAAGATGTTAAACTGAAAGCACACACACATCAACGATAATTGCTGGAGCCATGGGCAGAAACTTGTCAAGCAATGTTTAATATAAACTGCTTTAAAAGTGTCTACACCCTTGGTTAGATGATCAGTTTCTGAAGTAAGCAGGGAAATCTAGTTAAGGAAAAGGATTTCTGGGGAAAAAAAAAATGTATAGAGGGGAATAAAGAATTCTATTTTAAATTTAAGACTAAATTTTAACACTCGATTTGTGATTAAATCTGCAAATCATTACTTCATTCTTTCATTCTTTTTCTGATGCTCACTAAACACATCAGAGAATGAATAAGATGACGAATTTGAATGATTAACGAAAGATGAATGTGAGAACAGTAATTCTACTCATTCTACATTAGAACTATAAGACAGTCCATTTATAGATTTGCATTTTGTTTTAAAAAGAAGCTTCATATCATTTGAGATAACTAGTCCTGAAACCAGGTAGATGCACCATCCTTAAGTTTTCTGAACAATTTAAATATTGTGAAGATACTATCAATTTTTATTTTCACCATGTTTAGCACTTTTTTTTTACATATATTTTTGAACCTGAGATAGGAGCAAAGAAACAGTAGAGAAATATTATGAAAACATCTGCCTCAGATTTCATGACAAAACTGCTAAAGAAAAAATGTTTAATGATTATTTACTTTTAAATTATGTCAAGCAACAACTCTAACTCTTCATTTTACTATAATAAAGGAAGATTGACCTAATACTTCCATTAGATAACTTCTCACTAAAACATCTAAAAACTTCGTACTAAAAACAAGGGGGTTCTTTTTATTCTTGGTCTTCTGTGAAGCATAATCATACCTAGTAAAAACACTATGGACAGCAAATAAATGCAAGAGATACCCAAGTGAAAGTCACTTTTTTGTACCTTGTTCCATCCACTGGCATAAGCAGCCGTCTCTTGTGTGCGCTCTCGGTATTCTTGGTATGTCACCGGCCTGCAGAAGTTAAACCAACACTGAAAGTTATAAAAGGAAACAAAAGAACAAGAATAAAATAAAATTCTTAGTTTCCAGAGAACAAAATATTTTCACATGTATTACAGAAAATAATTTTCAAGAGCTAACAAGTTTCAGGACATAAAACACCGGCACCAGACAGGGTCAGGAAAGGCATCACTTTCTCCCATTTACACGATTTCATATAATTGATTAATTTAATTTCATAATAATTCATTATAATTTGATATTTCATAATACTTTACAACTTAATGGACATTAGATAAGTAGGCTCTCTGATATACTATCGAAATTTCTAAGCTCTTGCATATATTTTTTTTATAATCTAAGACTCTAAAGATAAAAAAAGCCTACTAAGAAATGCGGACGTGAGATAGAAGCCAATGCAGAGTAAAACTTTTATAAACAATACGGACTATGAAGCAACACAGACTCCTTGATTGCATGAACATTGTTAGACTTGAAGCCCTTATTTGCAAGACCAGCGCTTTTGATCACAAAACCCCTTCGTATTTCACTAGATACCTCTACTTTAGATTTACCACATCTCTACTTCTCTGAAGTGGGATCATGAAATTCTTCTCTTCCATACTCTTTTGTCCAAGATCATATAGTATCTTGGAGCCATTAACAACAAAGGCCAAGTGACAGTAGAAGATGTACTGCTTCAAAAGCAGTTGTCCTGAGCCAGATCTTGACAAAAGGCAAGTTCAGGCTTTAGTTTAAGGGAAATAGTGGTAACTGGTATTGGAAAATCCAATACCAACATGCAAATCCAAATAAATCAGTGAGATGAGAAGAGCAACAACAGCTGCAGGAAGGATATTATCAAGAGACTAAACAGTAGCTTTAGTCTGCCTTATAAAAAGGCATGCATGTCAACACATTTTCACAGGCCTTCCAGACTTCACATGTATATATGTATGTACATATGTTGTATAAATTTTTAAAATACTTAGAATGCAAGTATTTTCCCTGTAGAATTCATAAGAAACATCAGGCTGCTAACCAGCTAGAACCACTTAATTTTCAAATACCTCATCTCAGGAACTTTCCAAAAAGAATCAGCCTAGAGTGTACCAGTTATGACCCCTCAGTGTCAGCCAACCAGCCAATTATCTACAACCTTTAAGACATTCCAAAGTGAAATGCTGTTATTTCAATTTACCATTATAGACCCACAAAAAGGATGGGTTGCAAGGCTTACTTTTCCAACTTGTTGACAGTCTGTTTTTTTAGTGTGTAGTGAGGTAGTTACCAAAACTTAAGCTCTTCAGAAGACGCTAAGTACAAGTTTTTAAAGGCCACACCGGACAGATGTCCAGCTTGTAAAGGCTGAGAAGCTTCTGCCATTTCTGGAGGAACACACTAGCTTATCTTTGGCACTTAAGGAGAAGCTTGTACCTCACATATGCTTTCCCGTGGGTAAATAATTGTTAGTTTATACAATACAATACAATACACAATTGTTTATACAATACTGTCCCTGTAGAAACATCACAAAGAAGCAGACAGTGTTTTTATCAGTTTCTGAACGTTAAATGGTATGTTGATGGAGTGTACTTTTCCCTTGGATGACTGACTGAAAAAGAGACAACCACCTTCATCTGTCTGGTCAGATGTTACAAGGCACCTTTGCTGTGAAACCCAGGTCAGAGTCACAGAATTATAGGATGGTTTCGGTTAGAAGGGACCTTTAAAGATCATGGGCAGGGACAAAAAACTAATCAATGTAAGAGAATGGTAAATTTCTGGTTTCATAGGTAAAGCTAGGAGTGACAATGACTAACCAATCACTTTATTGTAATGTCTTCTTTGTTGTTATTTCGTATATAAGATCAGGTTTACTTCTCAAAAGGTGTGCTGGCTTTGCAAATTATCGCCTAGCACCCTTTTCTGCGCAGAACTGGAATAAAACAAGCAACTCCATGTGTCCACTGGTTCTTGCACACTGGGTAAAGAAACCAGATCTGAGATAACCTCCCTGCATAAGCAGGGTCTCCTACAGCAGGCTGCCCAGAATCAGGCCCAGATGGCTTCTGAATATCTCCAAGGATGGAGACTCCCTAACTTCCTTTGGGCAATCTGTGCCAGTGCTCAGTCACCCTCACAGTAAAAAAGGTGTATCCTGATGTTCAGATGGAATGACTTTCAAATTCGTAATCTATCAGAAGTCCACCATAAAGGGTATTAACTTCCTGAGATCATGAGATGCCTCTCCCGTGCATGTAGGGAAGGCTTAAGCTCCATGCATCTGAAAGTTCTCACTAGGCACTGATATCTAGGCTTCCAGCACCTTGTTGTTCAAATAGTTTATGAACAACTACGCAAACCCTGAAAGAGCTGTACTAGAGATTCTCGTCTTCTTTTGAGCCATATTATTTAAACCAACCCACAAAACAGACTCAGATAGGTATTTGCTACTGCTGCCTTCCCAGCTGTATTTATGTAACTGTCTCTAAGCAGCACCTTCCAACTCCAGCTCTCTACGAATACATTTTGGAGGTCACTCAGAACAGCCAGAAGTAGTTCACGTGGATCCATTAAAACCAGGCTGGTAATTTACAATAGAAAACCAAGCAACCACAACAATTTTACCGATTGGCAAAAGACATTGATCAAGATAGTAGCACGCCAAGGACAGTGTGCTATTTCAACAATAAGCTTAAAGTGTCAGGACAGCTCTTAAGGCACCAAAGTTCACCCAGGGGCCCACATCTGCTTCAGCTGCATGGCCATAAAGCATCTAACTACCATCCTTTCAGGGAAACTCTCATCCTGAGCCAAACTACAAATAAACCTTCAGCTCCACTCTTAACTATAAGGTACAAGAAGTTAAGCTGGCCACAGCCCAGCATTCATGAAACTGGCAATGGCAGTCGGCAGCTGACAGCTGCTAGTTTCACCAGCAGCTCCATCTATTTTACTTAGTCTCAGAAGTTCAATGAGAAAAGCTTAGAAAAATTTTAGAACTCGCATTACTGCAAAAAGCAAATACCACAAAGAAGTATTCACACATTACAACACAAAACAAAAAACCAGCCAGATAAAGGAACATTGAAAAAGAAATACGATACATAGTCCCATCTTCAGCATTTCAGCAGCAGTCACAACGCAAAAAGAAACACCTTCCCTTTGAAAAAGCAAATGGAAACTCACTTGCTAAGCAAGCTCTGCAGTGCTTTGTGCAGATGTTCTTTCAATTCCTGGGACACTTTCTCCCCGAGATGAGCCAGGCAGTCTTCTATTGAGCTCTCCGGATTGGCAGGACTGAACACTGGGGAAGTGTGGCAGTCAAATCCTGTAGTGGTAAATGCTGAGAGAAAAAAGTATACAAAATAAAGTAAAATAGATTTACGTAAGAACATCAACAGTCTCAGATCTCCTATCCCATCAGTTAACAGAGCTTACATGAGGAATGAAGAAATCACAACTCTACAGTCAAAGCATGCTATGAACAAGTTGTAGTAAAACAAGCATGGCCCAAATAGGAAGTGGTACTTTGAAGCCACTGGTGACTCCGAGCTACATTTCCTGTCCAGCTCTTATTTCACAACTGCATCCTAAACAGCGAGTTAGCTGAATGTGCAACTGTTCTCAATTTTACGCTGATTCTAGCCCTGATGGAGCAGCAAGAAAGCCTCTTTTCATGGTAATATTTGCCCACACATGGACTGTAGTACTAGACTGCAGCAGTACTAGAGTGTCATTTTTTTAAATAATATTTTGTTCATATAACCTTCTCCTTCTCAGTTTAAAACTTCTAAGACAGGTCTGTAAGGATGAACGTAAACAAATATAGAGCCCTTTTATTTTGGATTTCCAATTTACAACACACACGCAAAGCAAAGATTGTTTCCAAATCATCCCTTGCTGGAAGTCCTACAAAATCTACAGGTAAAGCATATCACAAAAAATAAATCTGGTGGAAGTGAGAATTCTGATGGTTTAAGTCCACACTCCTCTGAATGTTAGCTGCTGAGGAATGATTTCATTTCTGTCATCAACTGCAGCAGCTTAAGGGCTGCTTACATTTCATTATTTATAGTAGCCTATTAAATGTCATTCAAGTGTTTGCTTTGGCTAGACTCCACCACTCCAAACGGTAACGTTTAACCATTTTACTTCATGTGACAATGTGTAGAAATCTTGTGGGGGGAGGAGGGTAAAGAGATGCAACGTGTCCAAATACTCTTTAACTAGAGTACATGTTACAAATTAACCACCATTATAGTGCATAGAGACTATCGACTGAAATGGGAAAATCTGAAGAGCACCTTCCAAGATTTCTTCATCAAGACGTTTTAGCTCCTCCTCGATTTCTATTTTAATCTTCTCCAAAGCCTCTTTCTCCAAAGCATGTTGTGCCATAAGCTGTTGTTCAGTCCCTGGAAAAAAAAAGCAGAGAAATTACTGAAATGCAGTATTTCAAGTAAGGTAGATAATGGAACACGATATTGTCATATTAACTATAAAGGAATTCAAGGTGAAAATTCTATTTCAGACAGCAACATAAAAAGTACAACCCCTTATGGGCTCTTGTTACCAAAGTTTTATTATATGAACCCAGAAACATAAATTTCCAAGCCTATTCAAAATAGGGGTTTTAAATATGAATATATTTTTTTAAAGTATAACTTTTTAAAAGTATCTAACAGTTTTAAAAACAAATTTAACTTAAATTTAAGACCAAAATCCAACCAAGGCACATTAACAAGCAATCATTAACACTAATAGACTCATTATCAAACTATACCAAAATAAAGCAGACACAGGCATAAGCTTGATTTTTAGTAGCAAAATATAAAATTGATAATGACGCCTGCAAAATCTGCAAAAATACTCAGAGCAACTATGTGATGACATCAATGCAGAGTCCCAAAGCCTTAACTCTGCATCATTTCGCTGTTCATGAGAAGTCTGAAGGCCACAATGAAGTAATTTAAGACCAGGTTCACAAGTAACAATAGAGGCAAAGGATCCCACAATTGTCAGTCAATTCTCAGTTCCTAATCAAGTCATTTCGGAATTTGAAATGGCTGCTTATCCCCAGAAGTACCACATGCCATGGTCTGGGATCACGCATACACATTCCGTGTGCTGACTCCAGATATCTGGCAACAAGAAGTTGTTTCAGCCATATCATTCAGGATTGCATAGACTCCCAATCATCTTAATTATTACGGTGTAGCAAAACAGAGACACCAAACTGTTTCCAAACAAGCCAAGGTATTTAAAACATCTTAATCTTTAAGGAACTGCCTGCTCAATGCCAGCCTTTCCAGTGAAAGGCCATATGGCAAGGTAACTACTCAAGTAACTGGTTTATGGGATGGGTACTAACGGAAAGACTAGATGTCTGAGACAGAGTTCCAGCTCAAAACTCTTGCTATCTAGCTGCTTTTTCTTTGGGTTTGCTCATCTTTATTTCTTCCAGCAGCTTTCAAGCATTTCTTCAAATACCATTCTTAAAGCACACAATAAAAACTGTTGCATTAACTGCTGTCTTATTTTCACCAAATATCACTGAATCAACAGCCTACCACTGAAATGTTCTTCTTCCTTTCAACTCCTTAAAACATCCTACTTAGGGATAAAATGGATCTCTGTTATATCCACATGAATATAAAAGTGAATAAACTTACTCCCGAAATAAATAAAATTGACCACAAAAGTTCCCTTTGCTAAGTAATACCCCTTCCAACCATTTATTTCCCTAAATTTTGGGTCGATCACCCATTCTCATTAGCCCTGCACTTTGTTACTTTCAACAGTACCCTAAAACACATTTTCTCAGACCTCTTACTTCTGAATATTTCTTAGAATTCTTTTTTGGGATTTCATGTTCTCTTGTGCCCATGACTTAAACCTCACCTCCTGACAATGTTGCCCATGTCCACTGTTTCTTACTCGTGCACTCAAATACTGACGGCTCTCCAACTTATCTCACTCTTTCTATACCTCCTCCAACTGCCTACAGCTCTACATGGGCATCCAGACATCCTTGTGCTCTTACAGATGTTCTTCACTCAGTTGAAGGAAAAAAAAAAGGGAAAGGGCTTATATCTGTAATGTTGGTACCGTCCGACTTCATTTCTTCCTCATCACTTGTATTTCACATCCAAATCTTCAGCTAAATCCTGCAACACCGAGTGCAGCTTTCTGGCATGTCTTTCTTCATTCCTGTTTTGAAGACCATGATTTGTTGGTCTTATGAAAGATCGCCTGTTTTCTTTGGTTCATCCCTACTTAAATCTGCTTGAACTTACTAGAAGTGTTGTATCACCTTCCTCTTTCCTCCATAATGGACACATAATATCACTACTTTTCATGTCAGAGCATATGAAAACGAAAAGCAATGATACTAGTTAACACAAAGATGTGTAATCAAGTACACTGTGCATTTTCACTATTTAAAAAGAACACTAGACACTAAGCTTGCAAGTTAAAAATCCAAGAATCAACCCACTGAATATGTGCTAACGCTTAAAAACTCAATGCTCAATAGGTACCTGTGAGACAAAATCTTTCTAAACCAATGTACAAGTCAGTGTAAAATGTTTACATTTATTTATGTGAACAGTTTACAGGAACAACAGATAGTTTAATTCCATTTTACTACCACACAGTTAGATCCTAGAATCGTTTCATAGAATCATTTAGGTTGGAAAAGGCCTTTAAGGTCATTAAGTCCAATCATTAATCATCCTCATCACTATGTTCAGAGTAACTTCATTTAGCTTCTTAAATCCCTTCTCAGTCTCTCTTTGCCACTCTGAAAAATAAATTCCAGAGAGGAGCAAACGGTTCCTGCTTTTGGTTAATGAACAGACACTCACTAACGCCCTGTCAGTCCATTTAAGGTCGCCTCTTTGAATGACTCAACCACTGCTCCACAGTCAAGCGCAACAAGTGTACTCAAGTACAAACTCTTTTTTTAACCTGTGCTTCACCCTGTATATGGAAGGGATGAGGGCATTCAGAAGAGCACTCGTTCTCACGGGACTAATGTGATGATGATGACATATGACAAGCTGTCATACTTGATAATAAGCCGCCTGGAAAATGGAAGGAAGAGAAATTCCATTGCTGCCAGGGTACAAAAGAGCTGTTTAGATAATCAGTGCTGCAGCCAATGGTTTCCATCTCGTAACACGCACAGCTCTGCAGCAGCTGCTGATTCCAACAGCACCTGACTATTCAGTCATGCCAAAACATCAAAAACCTACCCCTCCCGCACCAGTGCCTTTGCACTGTTTATTCCCCTAATTATGAATGGACTTCAGCTTTTGGTATCTCCTGTATGTTGACCGCTACCAACAAAAATTGTGCCCAGTGTTGGGAAAACAACATATTCCAACAGGAAAGGTCCTAAGCGAGCAGTATCTTCTTCTCCTTCAGAGAACTTCGCAGTCAGTTTGCAAATAGGTAGAATAAAACAGTAAAAATAGCTTCTGGTAGATGAAAAGATATTTTCATTTTTCAATAACGCAAATGGTCACACCAGAAATGGTACTTTCAAGATCCAAAAACATTTAATGCTTTCCTATGCTGAAAAAACAGTTTGCCTATTATGGCCTTTTTGTAAGCTGACTCTGAAAGGCCTCTTCCCAACCCAAAGATGCAACAAACCTCTGTTGCAGTCTTACACAAAGAAGTTCGTGCGTTCTACTTTCTACTTATGGCATAAATGTTCCCTTTTGCACAAGCGTGTTCTTGCTAAGACTTTGTTCTTCGGGTATTTGGCGGTAACCTGCAAAGTAGGGGATTTCTGGCATAAAAGGCTAGAAGCTGGAAAGAACACTGAGCCAATTAATCACTTGGGAGCACTAGGAAATGAGACACACTCAGCTACTACGCAGAGCACTGTACTTTCATGACCTACAGCTATTTGTTTTAATATTCTAAAATTCTTTGTATTCTACAAGGCCATCAAGCACCACATCACTTAACAATCAGACCGTGTTATGACTACTAAACAAACGTAATACTTCAGTAAAACTCTACCAGTAAGGCTATTCCAGAAGTTCAGCAACAATACAAGACTAACCCGTTCCCCAGGTTTGCTCTCAGGAGGAATGACGGGAAATCATTCATCAGAGCTAGCAAGCCCGGGCATCTGGTTCTATGGTGGTTTTGCCAAACTACGGCTGCAAGAGACAAGAGCAACTACAAGGAGAGACTGAAAAGGTGTTATGCATTTTTAATTTAAGTGAATGCAGGGTGAATGAAAAAGAAAGCCACCGATGTCACAGATTGATACTGATTTTTTTTTTCCTTTTATGCTTGTAATGCAGCATTTACCAGCATCTGTTTTCAAGCTTTATATTACCTTCTGTATAGACAACACCGACTTCAAAATTTGCCTTCAGCATGATTCTAGTATTTTAACATTTCAGACCTTTTAAAACATTGAGAATAAGTAAGCATCTAAAATTTCTGTAAGCACTGAGAAATGACAAAAAGCTATGAAATCTCTTTACAAACATATTTATCTGTTGCCTTTAATGAGAAGTATATCCATTACCCCAAACTCCAGAACACAGACTGTGTACATAGGTGTACTCCTTGATTTGAAAAATGTTTAAAAGAAGCTCTTTATCAACCATAATAAGACTCTTCTTAAACTAAAACTGTCCAAAATATTAAGAACTAAAAAGAAACAAGACATTGCCAACTAGCAGTCTTTTTTTTTTTTTTTTTGTGGGCAGAGAAGAAGCTTAATTAAGTGAGAATTCACATTTCTAGAGGGACCACCTCTTACTTCTCCAAGTCATGCCCCAAAACCTCTTTCCTTGCCACAGTTCAGGAAATAGCTCCCTCATTACCCTGAGCTGGACTGGTACACGTTATAGGACATGTACCACTTCAGCCTGTGACTTTTCAGCCAAAGTAGGTATGTTTTGCCCTAAGGGTAAAGTTTCTAAGGAATGAGTTATTCATCTAAGCTGAAATCACCTCAGAAACTCCTTTGTTTCCTACAGACCAGCAGTAGGTACTATGAAGGGTAAGTAAAGCTACAGGGGTGGTGTATGAAGAAAACCAAGATATTCTGCAACAGCCGGTCCAACTGTCACCTGATGACAGCAAATCTTTCAAGGACAAGTATCAAAACCAAGAGGTTCTACTGTTAGATTTGAGATGATCACTAAGGAGTCCTGAGCTCACACACAATGCATGAAACCTGACCATCACTGCCTATCTGTACAAATATTTCCTGAGATGTAACACAGTTCGCTTCTAACTGAAGGAAGTGAACAAATAAACGTAAACCCCATTTCTCCCAGTAACGCAGTTCAACACTGCTCAGCTGCAAGAAATGTGTGTGGGAAACCTCAAAAATGCCTATATGCTATATACATACATATGTATATATATATGATCACTATATGCTGACCCTATATAGCACTTCATACAGTAATTTCAAAACACATAATAAATGGTGAAAAGAACACTGTGTGCAGTAGTTGGATTAAAGTACTGTGAATAGCACGGCACCTCAGGAAGACTGTCAAAATCTTGTTCCTCTCTTGAGTAATCTACACCACCATGTAGTAGTGGCATCGATTATAAATTTTCCAGGCGCTATGTGAGCTAAGGGTTTTTTTAAAGATTTCTCATTCTGTCAAGGAAAATACAGAAAAACTACTTTCCTTCACAATCTTGCTTATAGACATAGGCTCATGGCATGGGCTCAAACTATGGTGAAGCAGATTAAAAAACAGAAATAAACTAAGAGTCACTCCTTGATGAAACACAAAGAAGCATTTATAATATGAATATGTTGAATCACAAAAAACAAAATAAGAAGTACTAACAACTACAGCTGTCTGGAAGCTCCTGTAATGAGCGTGAACTTTGTGGGAAAAATACAGCAATGTCTTCCAACACCTGATATTTATTTTCTGTGTATGAACCAGTAGTTATAGATACTATAAGAGTTCTGAAAAAATGCAAAAGCTTCTCTCCACAATCTAATGAGCAGATAACTGAGAGCTTCCACACATTTCAAATAATTGTACTTGTCTGTCACCTCAAACCACATGAACTTACACAGATGGTACCTTATCATGCCCGTTTTACCAGATTTATCTGTCCAAGTTGTATTATTCACCTATCTGAAAGACTACCAAAAAGTAACAGAATTTACTGCTAATGGACTTTGCTTTAAATAAACTGAAGTGAGCACTCTGCAGAAATTACTATTCTGCTGAAACTGCAATAGGAATAATCTCTCAAACTATTGTCCAGTTGAGTTTGCTGGACTGTCCTATGAAGCCACTGAAATTCACTACAGAATACTATGGAGTTGTAATGTTAAAAGACAGTTTCATTGGACAAACCAGACTTCTCTTCAAGAGCCTGGAATACTGCAAGTGGTTCTCCCTTCAGCCCCTGCACTGAAAAGAAGCTATCTAAATAAAAATTTCAAAGTAGTAATCAGATGTTGACTTAGACTGGTCTTCATTGCTTGAAGCCAGAAGTGGTTTTAGCTCTTGCAATTGAAGCCATCTTTCTTGCAACAAAATCAAGACCAACCAAGAGATCCAAAAGGAAATACAGTAAGGTAATTTTCTATGTAATTTGTCTTAGTTTTCACTAAAAATCTCTCTGAAAACCATCAGTCTTGTAAAGCATATTATTTTAACTTGAAATCTAACTTATCTGAGTTTTTGCAACAAAAATATGTACACCAGAAAAAGAACTCTCCAGTATAAAACGCCGAGGTTTGTGGGAGCTGACCATAGAAGGAAAGGGAGGGGAATGGACACAAGCATTAAATTTCTCCTACTGGTTATAGCAGAGACAAAATAGTACCGCTCCCGTTAGGAAAAATGGCTTTTTTGGGTTGTTTTTTAACCCATAGATACATTCTCTAGTTTAATTGGAATGTTGAAACTTCAACGAAATGTGGGAAGAATCCTGCAGAAGGAGACTGATGGGGAGTACAGAAATACCAAACTACACCTCATGTGCCTTATTTCCCCAGTTCCGTACACACGCAATGGAAAGAGAGAAGATCCTCCAGCGGGTGGTACAAGGCAGCTGTAATTAGGACCCTGCTCTGAACCACCCTTTAGGGAAGTCCCTCACTCTCCGAAGGAGACAAAGGATGTTAACATTAGAAGGGCCAACTAAAACTCGCCTTTCTGGATACTCCCCTTATACTGTAACATGACAGTGAAATCAGACAAAGAGTAAGGACTTATTTGGATTTAAGAAAAATATATGAAGGGAAAGCACCATCTACCAGTGCCAATACCGCCTATGAATGAAACATAAAACAGAGAAGTGTTCTGCAACTAAAATACGAACAGGCACGAGCCAAACATCACTGCTTCATTGTTTCCCCCGAAACGCCTTTCAGCACAATAACCAAATTAAAGCAAAATAAGATTAAGTGATAGGTCTTTTTCATATCTGAATCCTCTCAGTTCATAAATCAACAGCATTCAGCCACAGAGAGCAGAAAGACTATTACCCAGTGTTTTGAAGTACCACGAAAATCATCAAGGAAAGGAACTTGGGATCAGCCAAGATATTGTTTCAACAGTTGATGACAGTGCTTGAAAAACGCACTGACAAGCACAATGTAACATAGTCATGTTATTATCCCTCATGGGCCTTTGTTACAAACAACCATCAGGTTCCTCCTCACGATGGGATTCTACACAACAACCATTAATGTTCATTTACGGGCTTTCACAACTCTTTTGTTCTCGGACCACGCCGTTACTGTAATACCCAGCGACCTCCCAGCAGCACATTAGGCAGTGCAGGTAATACCCATTATGGGCTGCTGCTTATCTCCCTGCCTCCCATGGGGAGCATATAGAGCGTATAGAGCAGAGTGCTTTGGTACGGCTCTCCCCACATAGGCATCAGCCACGTGCCAGACATAAGGAGATACAGACTGTACAGATGAACGACTAGTCAAAGAAGGTGCATACAGTGCTTCAAAATAAACACATGGCTGTTACTTCACATACCCTGGAAGTGCAGCTGAAATGAATGTTCAATTACAAGCAACAAGAGAAGTAGGAGAAAGGATTTTTAGAAACTGTGAGACAAATGAAAGCTGTTGGAAACATGGAAAGCAAAAAAGCACCACGAGAAGTGAATTAGGAAAGAATGACACGAATTCTGAAGCAGAAGGATGAAGTGTTTGCACTTAGTTCACTAACAGCCTGAAGTCCATCCAAGGCATTACAGAGTGACAAACACACAGGTCAGATTAAAAGTAACAGAAAATTATTTTATCCAGAGGCTTTGATCAGAAAATACTAAAAACACTGAATGAGAGATCTAACCACAGTGAAAGATGACCAGGAGAGGAGAAGCTGTGGTCACTGTCTGGTTTTCAGAGCGAGGGTGGGGGAAGCATAGAAGAATTTCCTGTTTAGAAGGGAAGATTTAGAGCAACACAGATGAAAGAACAGATTTGGAAAAGTATCAATGCTTTAGAGTATCTTAAGAGCAGATCCAACTACAGCCTGCTGTCACAGAAGCTAGCACAGCTAAATAATATTAGGAAAACAGACCTAACAGTTATGTTTACTCAGGAGCTTAAAAGTACTCTTAACTGACTACAAAAAAATTATTTAATCATTTGTATCTTCCTCTCTATAAAGATTTAATACTGCTCTTTAATTCAAATATTTCTTAGAGGTTTCAGTAATAAGAATCAGTTGAAAGGTCTCCCCTCAATTTGCAAATGTTTCAAAGGTAACTACAGCCAAATTATTTAAAAGAAAAAAAAAGCTTTAATACTAACAGTTTCCTTTCTGAATCTTGCATTTACAAAACAAAGCAGACTCTTCCACATTGTAGCTTTATATGTACTCAACACATTTCCAGTTATAGCTCAGTTATCCTAGATGAATATTAAGAATGAGACATTATTCCCAAAATAAGCACATTTTCCAACAAAGAGTTTTATGAAAGAGCATCTTGGCACTAAGGTGCCTCTCCTTTCAGGCAGTCAAAGGAAGTAATAGACATACCTTAAATATACTACATTTAATGTTATAAACAATATATAAACAGAATATGTTATATGCTTTAGTGTTAAACTGATAAAATAATTTCTGTCATAATTTTGATGCTACCTTTTCAGGAATTTCTCACTTCACGACATTTCCTGAACTTATCAGTAAATGACAGAGTATGCATTCTAAAATACTTGTTAACAACAACAAAAAAATTCTGAAGACTGTGTTTGGTTGGGTTTTTTTTAATATGCTTTTCATCAGAATAAATTCTGAATCACAGAAACTAGTAGTGACTGAAACGTAATTATGAAGTGACAGGCTACCAAAACAATCCCTACAAACATCATTGTTCAAGTGCTTGCTGCCACAAAATCAAGGAAGTTTTACTACTTAGGTTTATGTGAACCACAATCTATCAAACTTCTTTTATTCTGCTTCCTATTTATTTATTTGAACTCCTATATGCATAAACCTTTTCTGG
The DNA here is from genome assembly GCA_013400335.1 of Eurystomus gularis. NCBI lineage: Eukaryota > Metazoa > Chordata > Aves > Coraciiformes > Coraciidae > Eurystomus > Eurystomus gularis. The sequence goes on along the minus strand of VZZY01007275.1, from coordinate 198,679 downwards.
AAGAAACACCTGACTCTGTCGGACTCCATGCAGTCCTTGACTTCTTAAAAATAAATAAATAAGTAGATGCAGTGCAGGCCAGGTTAAGCCTCATACCTCTGCACTACCACCAGCTGACATCAACAGAAGCGTCAACAGAATAGGGTAAAACTATTTAGCACAAGAGACTGCCCAAGTCATTACTCAGAGTTTGTGCTGGTAAACAGCACCTCACCCCTGCTTACTTCCACCTGCCTCCCAAAGCAAGCAAGCATGGGCTCAAATTCTCAAGATGGCTCAGTGAAGATAATACATATCCATTCCTTCTAACCTCAAGACAGCTACTCAAACCGCTTATTTGCTCCATAAACACCACCGAGCCCTGGCATAGCTCAAATTAAAACAATAATTTAAAGACAAACAGCCTTGTTTCCATCAGCATCTCTTCCCATTATTTTAAAAGAGTAAAACACGAGATGAGTTTCACTGAACATCAGGCTAACATTCTGCATCCACGCACAAACAGCTGAAGAACTAATCGCAAACACAGCTGCATATGTAAAGAGGTACAAATGAATATGCAAATATTACCTTGAGTTGAAGGAGGAGGATGCTCCTGTAGCTTTTCTTGTGATAGAAGTCCCAGGTAGCTGAGAACTACGTATTTTGTTTCATAGTGAAATCCTACAGGCACAGCAGTAGACGACGCCATCAGGTTGGCTTGCAGGGCGGCAGTGCTCTTATGGGGCACGCAGGGTTTTCTCTGGGTAACTGAGGAAGACGGTAAGGAAAGAATAAAGTGTTTTGTTTGTTTTTTTCATAAGGCTGCAATAGGTCATGAACTCATACATAACGAGGAATTATGTAACAATTGCAAAGTAATATCCAGTTTTTTGCCCTGATAGCCTATGCATTCTTATTTTATTAAGAACCATGCAGAGTAAAACCAACAGTCCTCCCAGTCCAGCACCCTGCCTGCTGCCCGCAGCGGCACTTCTCACTCCTGCGTGGCATACACGCTCTCACATTAAAGCAAACAGAACAGTTCATCACCACCGTGTCCACATCCTAACGCCTCCCAACTCAACCACACACATAAATACACATGTATTCATGCACAGAGGTTTTGAGGGATGCCAGAGACTCAGTTAACTACAATTTGAGGTTAAAAGACAGGGTCTGAGGAGTCTCTCTTCCCCTAAGCCTCTGATGAGTATCTTCCCAATTCTCTGCTTTCTCAGATCCACTGTTATGATGCTTAAAAGTTCTAATGCAGAAAAAGTGACCACAATTGCCTCAAATCCGTTTTACTGTTTCAACAGCAATGCAAAACATATGGTCAACAGAAGAAATTCCACATTGATTGTAGGGATTGGAAGAACAGATGGTTGTGTGTCCTGGATTTCTCACCCAGACATTAATACTTTTAAACCAAAAATCCACACCTAACAGCAACATCTGGTCAAAGAACTTCCCCATTTTACTCTAATTGTTTTTGTCACTGTTTTCAAACATCCAAATAAGAACAGCAGGAGAAACAAAGGTAGAGAGAAATTAAAACAACTATAAAGGACAAGGTAAAAAAAAAAAAAAAAAAGAACCAAAACTCTGAAAGCAACATGGAAATGAGGGAAAAGCCATACAACAGATTGAAAGGAAGTTTCAGATTAATTGACATGTTTCAGCACTTTATGTTAGGAATACTCTGGATAACTACTTCCAATGTGCTATCAACTTGATGAATCAAGTAGTAAAATGTAGGGCTTTAAGATAAATTCTCAAAATTAAGTTCTCCATCACTTCAAAGAGTCATTCCCAAACGAGCAGCAGTCCACTCTTGGCCAGCAGAATGGATGCCTAAATGAAAGGTATGCAAAAAAGTTCATGCTACAGAACAGCTACTTAACAGATACTAAAGGAGCTGGGCAATTTACTAGTGTGAGAGTGCAATTACACTTAAAAGAAAAATTTAAATCGAGTTTAAAGCAGTTAGAATGAGAAAAATGCTATATACAGGGAACAGAAGCTAGAACATCTCAAGAAGGTTCTCGATAACATTGGAAATGCCTTGAGATCAAGAGTGAACCAGGTTCCCAAACCAAGGCACAATCTGCAAACAAAGCCTCAAGACTGAAAAATGATAATAATAACAACAAACAGAGCAAGCAAAAGAAAAGCATTGACCTGCTAACTTCTGACCTCCCTCTTCCCTGGAAAGGAATTCAGATTAAGAGCAGTACAAGTGGCTACTGAGGATAAACAGAACTGTAACTGGGCTGTGGCACGGTTACTGTGTGAGTAGGTAGCTTGCCAAAGAAAAATTTATCCATCAAACTAAAAGCTGCAAAAGGAAAAGAGTTGGTGTAAAACTGGCTAAGTGCTCTTTCTTTGATCTTTAGCAACTCCAGTTACTGAAACTCATTCAGTATTGAAGGAAGAAGAGGACTCTTTCATGAAGACCATGCTCTGGAAGTCCTGCCACTTGCCATGTATCTCAAAATGCCTCAAATCCTTTACCAGAGAGATTCAGTTGAGTCTTTGCTATGGCTTGAACCGAAGTAGCTATTTATACAGGAAGGAACCAATGTTGAAACTTTGAGTCAACGCTCATCCCTTGTCCCTTGGAGTAGCAATCCTACATTTATGCTGCTCCCCCCATCCCAGAGTGCTCTACAGGCAATGTATCATGCTTCAGAAACGTAAGAAATGATAGCAGAGGACAAGCACAACTTTTGTACAATGCACAGTTACCCTTCAGCTGCTTCCATAAACTGACTTTCATCAAGCAGGGAGATTTGGAAAAAATAACTGCTCAGAAGACTTTAGGATCATTTAACAACAGATCTGCTCTTCAGACCAGATCCCCAGAAGCCACCACTGTGTCACTGCTCACATCACCAGCTGTGAAAGATGCTACTCATCGAAAAGCAAAAGCTCCCCAGCACGTTTCTGTTCTGGTTTGTTCAGTTGAGATCCACAGTCCAGAAACCAGCATGCTCCTCGCAACGCCTACACAGTGAATGGGAGCCCTTCCAGACAACCTGAACTGATCTGTCCTGAAAGAATCAGTCTGACGCATGGTCCAGAGACATCCAGACACTACGCTGTGGACCAAAGAACAAGTCTCAATATATAACAAAGGTTATTCTTCAAAACGTAATTCCAAATCAACGCGGAAAATGAAAGAAAAAAACCAGCTGAGACCCCACACTGGCACAGTGATCCATATGCAACAGGGAGAACTAATTCACAAAAATGTCAGCATGCTTAGCTCACCACCTCAGGAGGTGGGGGGAGCGGGGAAGAGAGAAAGAGAATAACCCCACAGCTTCTTTAAATAGTGCTTTATGCTTCCTTGGGAAAAGAAAGAAGAAAAAAAGCTTTGGATGAAAAGAAGTAATCCATTTGATCGACGTGTTCTGAGAGGTAGTTTTATACTGAAATGAGAAGGGAGACTTAAAAACTTGAATGAAAGAAGTATCTTCAGCTTCACAGAAAAGAATGTCAGACTGGAAATACACTTCAGAATCACCGGTCTTCCTTTGAGAGAAGCCCACAGCACAGCAACTGAATTACTCATTTTGATTTGTGAATGACTGTTTTTGTTTACAAAAAGAAATAGAGAAATATTGACTCAGACACTGTAAATATCTCGGAAAAGGCCATTTTTCAGGAAGGAGTGGGACGAAAAAAGGGACACACAGCTTGAGAGGCCAGATCAGAGGCAGCAGAGCTTTCCACTACAGAAGCAAAATGGAATAGAGTCCAGAAACTGTTTAAGAGACTAAGGCAAAGGCTCATATGGCAGATGTAATGGAGCAGAGGAAATAAGGCATTATACAGACTATGTGAGCCTCAAAGCAAGGGCAAGAGGGTTACTCCTGGTGTAACAAAGCCACTGCAAGAATACTGCCTCTTAAAAAGCTAAAGAGATCAAAATTATTACCAATTCCTCCCTACAAAAAAAAAAAAAGAAAATCTTTCTCAATTCATGCACCCTTGGGGGAATAAAAGGCTACACCTGTTGAAGCTTACTTAGCTTGTTACTGCTTCCAGCCTGCTGTCTCTTGTTTCATGTGGGCTGAGCTGTTCAACTGACCTGAGAACAGGAGTTCCAGTCAGACTGACATTTCCTCTTGCAATCTGCCACATCCTAATCCACGGAAAAGTTCTGTGTTAGATAACAGGCAACGCAAGCCTCCCCATGAATACAGTGAATACAAACCCCTAGCGATGAGGCTGTGCTATGTTCTAGCCCTTACCCGAAAAATCCTACCACGCGTCAAGCTGTGCTTACCGTGCATTGCTGAAAAGCCAACATGCCACAGCATCATGACGCTGCCCATAAGAACAGTTCACCAGCTGCTACTAAAATCTACCGCACATCCACTCAACTGTTGCACCTCTGAAACTTGCCTTTTGCATTCAGAGCTGCAGCTTCACAAAATATTTTGCCGCACGTCTATAAACAAAACAGCACACGATCAATATCGCTACCCATTTCTAAAGCACTAAAAACACAGGTCTAGAAACAACAGCACAGTCACAGAATCGCTGCCTTTTTACAAACACCACCACCACGACTGCAGTTAAGTCCCACTTTTTTAGGGCAGCATGCCACTGACACATTCACAGGTTTGGGTTATCCTCCTGACAGCAACCTCTGCAACAGGCAACCACTCTTCAGTTCACCCTAATCTACAGCCTTACATTGACAGGGTGCTCCTTCTCCAAACGCACCAAATTTCAAGGTGTTGCAAGTCTACAGAACCACACCCCGTCAACAAGGTGGAAAATATTCAAGCGCTTTGCAACCTTAGCAGAAGGCCTGGTGTAGAGATTTTTGGATGAGACTTGCATGTGTGGACTAGTTTAACTCTGCAGCAGTTTGTCTGTAAAAACACTTCATGTAACAAGTAGGACTTTCCAAAGCACCTGGCTGTGATCACGTTGGAAGACAAATTCTTCAGAGTACTTTTCCAACAATATATGACAGTATGACTAAGAGATTGTTTTTTAATAAACTGAAAATTACTGGAGTTAAAACACGTCAGTTCTGTTGGAACGAATCAATATCGCATCTATTACAGCTCCTCTACTGGTACTTAATGGATAGAAATACTGGAAAATATGACAGTCATTTATCTAGGCAGTGGTTTTAGTTGACCTTAGAGGGAAACGTAATTAAGTGAATATTCCAGGCAAATGGCTTGCTTTTTCTTCTAGGATGGGAAACAGAAATGTTATGAGTTATCCACTACAAAGGTTCTCAATCCCTTCCAGGTTTAAACCATCTCACCCCAATATTAAATCGCCACAAACTCAGCTTTCATTAACAAGCTTTCAACCCACTTCATTATCCCACCTGCCGACCCGGGCGCGAACAGAAGGACCGGCCGGTCAGGCGGAAGCCCTACCCTCGCTCTAAGTTTCCACGGCACCAGACAAGCAGCCTGCGAGAGCGCAGCGTAAGCTACTCAGCTCCTGCGGCGATGAATGAGATATTTATATCGGCGAGGAGCAAAAGCCGGGATGAGTCAGCCGCCGGGGTCCGTGCGGAGCCACGGCCTACGCGCCACAGCGGCAGGTGCGGGCAGGCCGCAGCCCCTGCGGCGGCGGAGCGGCCGACAGCC